>VZTG01001429.1:0-47500 GCA_013397845.1 Melanocharis versteri
AAAAGTTTTTTAAAATAATTTTGAACTATTGTAGTTTTCAGATCGCCAATAATCTCACGTTCATTATAGCATGGAAAAAACCCAACCAAACGTGTTTAAACTCTTTTGAAATCCTTTGGTACCTTTGGTTAATGAACTCAGAGTGATTTTTTAGATGTTTCAGAAGTCATTTAGTATTCTAGTCTTGCGAGGTGAATTTGCAGTTCAGGACTGCATTTTAATGGGCCCAGAGCAGGTAACCAAGTATCTTCTACCCATAAGCCTTGATGAAAATGGTACAGTCCAGACTGTTAGCATGGTGCTTCGTGTGTATGTGCTGCCAGTAACAAGATTTTTTTTTTTTTTTTGATAAGGCATAAAAGAAACTCATTCCTTACATCAACTGTAATTCCATCATTCCATGTCTGTTGATACAGACAATAAAAAATGTTGTGTAGTCAGTACTAATTACTGACATTATAGCATTCTCAAATGCAATAAAAATGCTGGTTGTTCACACTGGTAATGCAAGTTGCCATGTCCGAAGTTCTTGTTTTGTTGTTCTCCCCTCCCAGTGACTCTGAGGTCACATCCCGTGGTCCCTGATCCGTGGAGCAGCTGGCTGCACCTCCTCCATGTCCCAGCATGTTCGTGGATGGACAGATCTCACCTCTTTCCTTGAGTCTCCCCCAGCCACATCCGAGTAATAAATATTTCAGTGGTGGTTTCGTGGACAGTCTGTACGGAGCATTTGGGTGAGGCTTGAGCACTGGAAGCAAGGAGAACACTTGTCACTCAAAGAATTCATCCTCTTTTCCGAGGAAGTCCTCCACTTTTGCACATTGGGGTCACAGGGCATTATTTGCTTTCTCATTGGACTCTGTTTCAAAGCACGAAGGAAGGAATTGGGGTCTTCGTCCTGCAGCTCCTTCCCAGCGCCGTGCCCTGATGGGAATGGTGCTGCTGGCTTTGGTAGGAAGGGCTGGGATGTGCACTGCACCCCTGCCAAAAAGGGGTTGGCAGGATCAACCCCTTGGTCCACAAAACCGTGAGGAGCAAAGTCCCAAGGGGCGCTGTCACCTGAGACAAACTAAAGGAGAAACCCACCTTCTTTTTCTTTCGAGTAAGCACACATTTATTTTCTTCATCAAGTTTTGTAAAGAAAAATAAAATGTTTAATAACTAGCATTAGCAGCAAACTGAAATTTCAGAGGAGAGATTTTTCATGAATAATTCATTAAAATTTCACATCTGCAAGATTAGTCATCCAAATAAAATGCTAATGTCAAAAACATGCACCGTCTATAATATTCTCATCAAGAAATCTTTTTGCATATAATGATAAATGCTTAAATTAGTACAAATGATTTTATAAAAATATTCTATCATAAAATTATACCAGATAACTATTTTTTGGGGGGAGGGGGAGGGGAATCTTTGCACACTCATTACAGTGTGTCTCCAAATGGTATTGACTGGTAGATTTTAATAATCAAAATACAGAGGATACAAATTTGGCCTTGGTTGTGTGGTGCACTTCCATCACTAGTGAGATTTTAGTGAACTGGAGAGGATTTGTGGGATTAAATTTTCCAAAGTCAGGGGCAGAGGGGATTGAGGCAGAAGCTGATGTTCGGTCAGGGGTGCTCTGCACCTGTAAAATGTGGGGAGTCAGCTCCAGGTGGGCAGAGGCGATTGAGGCAGAAGCTGATGTTCAGAGAGGGGTGCTCTGCACCTGTAAAATGTGGGGAGTCAGCTCCAGGTGGGGAATGTGTCCCTGGATGAGTCCCAGCAGGGCCCTCAGCCCCTCTCTTAGAGGACAGTGTGTCCCCACCCGGGTCACCAGCAGGCAGGTCAGGGGCTACGAAGCCATCACAGATGAGTTGGCTGTTCCACCTTCCTTGGGTGTCTCACCTCAAGAAGATGATCTGGGGGCCAAATGTCACATTTGTCATCCGCTGACTGCTCATGGCCTTGGGTTGAGGGGGAGCTGCTGGGGTGGGTGCCACGTGCAGCTTGTGCTGAGGAGCTGGCACTGAGCTGAGCAGCAGGACCATCATTTCCCCTCCTGCCCCAGTCAGTACTGCCCCGAGCAGCGGATGGGAATCTGGCTCTTGGCCACCTTTTGTACCATCTTTGTGTTATTAATCACATTTCTCCTCCCTGGCTGCTCCATCACGGAACATCACACAATGCCTTCCTACTCCACCAGCAACAGCCAGCTGGGAAATACCTTTTCCAGGCAGAAACGCTGTTTTCCACCACAGCTGAAAAGCACTTTTATGGGCAGTGGTGAGGCAATGCGTCTCTGAGGAATTTCCAAAGAAAACCGGAGCCTGTGAGTAGTTGTTCTGGGTTTCTCCTGTCCCAGAGGGAAAAGCTCGGGAGCTGGAGGCCCAGGAGGACACGGCAGCCGATGTGCTCCTTGCACACCCACCTGCTCCCTGCAGATGATCCCATCAGTGACATTTAACTTGGGCCTTGATCACAGAGTCTGACAAACTCCACGTTATCGGACTAATTTAAAGGACTGGCAATTCCTGGTGCTGCTCGCTCGCACACAGCCACACATACACACACCCTTCCTCACAACAAGGTGTAATTAGCCCTTCTTGACCTATTAATCAGGCTCAGTCTTCAATGATGATGCTAAACGTTCGTTTAATGGTGTGTTAATCAGGGCTATCTTTCATCCTCGTCGCAGTGTGGTTAATTCTGGCATGTTGAACGCTCTCCATCCTCGCGTTGCCACAAGCCACCGTCCCCAGCAGCGATGACTGAGGTGGTGGGACGTGGTCCTCAGGTGTGCTTGCAGCCTCCATGGTGTCCACACCTAGTTTTTCCTCAAACCCTGGAGCTGGGGCATAGCAAAGTCCTTCTTTTTGCCCCATTTTATTACCTTCGTTGTAGATCTTCAAAACACATGAGCTGGAAATGGCAAACAACATCACCTTGGGGTATTTAGCAAAAATTAAGCCCTTCTCCTTTCTTCCACAGGAATTTTCTCTGTCAACCTGGAGGAAAAGGGAAAAAAAAACCATTTTGTGCCACTTTGTCTGTATTTATTTAGAGGAGTCCAGTGACCATTTTTTATGCCTCTCAGAAGCCTGAAAAACATTTTTTTTCTTCAAGTTATAATGTTAATTTGAAGGTAACCGTCCTTTCAAGGATTAATTCCAGCCAAAGCAATAACCATTATTTACCAGAGTTTGACATTTTTATCACTCATCATATTAGCAAATTTCCATTGAAAATGCTAAAATGGTTCGTCATAAGGCACATAACTGCTTTGGCTGTAAAAATGACCAACACAAGTGCCTGTACTCAAACATTAAATTATACTGTAATTAATAAAGACAGTTAAACTGTCTACTAGCAACAGCAATTTAGGTAACCACATTTGATCGGCTATAAATTGTAACTACATTAAAATTCCAGAAATATTAGCAATATGGATTACTTGATGGAAATAGGTGCTGATCACCAACACTCCTATTTTACAACGGAAGCACAGGTCATGTTGGCCACAAAACTGTGGGCGAAGATCAAGGCTGAGTACTTTTAATCTTGTGAAACAAGCAATTACAAATAGTTGCATCGATTTGTTAAAAAGCTTTAGGTGACATAAATTGTTTCCTGTTTAGCTTATTGCTCTGATACATAAATGTCACCGAGTATAATATTAATTAGGGTCACGGAACAACAAGGGTCGGGTGATATAGTGTACGATCCGGGATGTGTCAATCCTTTGTGGAGGCAAGAGCAGCCCCGGCCCCTCCGCGCTGCCGCGCTCAACGCCTGGTTTTATGTGATGACAAAAGAAAGCAGAGGAAACTGTATTTTAATATGTGAAGTAATTACTTTAGTACTAGTATAATTTTACGGTTTGGGATAAATTACAGTGTTTTCATTCTCCTGCGCTTGCCACATAACATAAAAATCCACATATAGCATCAATAAAATAGAATACTGTTTATAAAGGCTTTCTGCTGCACAAGACCAACACTATTCCTCCTAGCAGATGGAAACTAAGCACACATTTCGGTCTGGTGTGTGTTTCTACACTTAATATTTTTTTTTTTTAACCAAAAAATGGGCTGTGCAGGTTATTTACTTAACATAAATCAAATGTATCATATACACTGTTTCTTTGGATTGGCATCCGACTTAGAAAAATACAGTAAGGTCCTGAAAAATCTGGAGAAAATTTATTAAATATGATTTTTACTGTAATAGAATATTAATGTAACCCAATGCTCATTTCCCATTAAGTTGATCCCTTTTTAATACACACATGCTTTTTATTATTTTGCACTCATGCGAAAATTCCACATTCGGAGAGTTTCCATCTCCTTAGGAATGTCTCTGGCAAAGGCACAGTAAGAAATCTTGCACTGAAAAAAAAAATAAATAAAAAATAGACAGCAAATATCGACCGATAAGATGTGGCGAAGTGCTGATGAACTGAAGCAAAAGCCAATGATATAATAAAGGGTAAAAAGGCATTCAGCGCTGCGAGGGGAACAGGAGAAACAATTACACTTTAAACCCCTCCTTCTCACTGCCACTGTACCACAGCGCAGATGAAAATGTTTGATTTGCAACATAAAAGATTCATTAATTACCACTTGAATATTTAAAGCTATTTTGCAGACTAACAGAGGTAGATAAAGCACTGAATTAAAACCTCTAATAAAATTGTAAAAATATTTCTGCAAGTTTACCAGCGTCGCAATTCCTCCCGGTTTAGGGAGCCAGGCTTGGCTTGTTCGGGAAGGAATTACTGCATTTTCGAGTGGGTATCTGAGGTAAGATGGTGTGATTGCATGGGGCTATTTGTCTCTCATTCTCAAATGTTTACAAAATACTTATTTGGATGCTCTCCCTTCACACGTGGCTGCCCTTCATGGGAGAAGTGGCTTTACAGAACGGTGGATGGCGAGTGTGGCTGAGCCATACATTAATTTTAATACGTTTCTATTTACAGTAAAAACACATCTAATCATACATGTGGTCTAATGCTCTCTTTGATATGAGGCAGCGGGGAAAAAATCTGTTAATCCTGTTATAATTACCCTTGTTAGACTTAAAAAAAAATAAAATTGAAGCAGTATCCTCTTTTGCAAGGGTGGGGAACTCGTGCCAGTGGTAGGAATGGGTATCACGGAGAGCATCTCTGTAACCCTGCAGTACACCCTGAATTTGCCCCATGGAGACCGAGCTGTTACCTCTGGGATTACAGGATCTTTTGTTTAAATTTGCAGATTATAAAGAGGGAATGCTGGGTACCCACCCAGAAAGCACGTTGTAGCTTAAATAAAAATTAAGGATATATATTTATTTGCACAGCTTCTGCCTGTGGGCAATACAGCCTCAAAGTGCTGTGAGCCCCTCACCAGGCAATGTAAATCTTGGTGGCTCAGGAGCTGAATCTGACACTTGACAATTGCATATGTTAATTTTTACCTGTTTGCATTCAGTTGGCAGTCAGTTGTTTTTTTTTTTAAAAAAAGCACTTTCTATTTTTAAACAAGTGACTGTTTGAAATCCACCACAGTGCAGCGAGGGCTTGATTGCGGGCTGAGGGTTGAAAGATACAGCAACACCACTTTTAACAGTATGTTAACGATGATGAGTGGAGCCAAAGTGTATGGATTTAATAAGAGAAAAACAGTTACAGTTCTTTCTCATTGTCATTAATTTATGCAGTTAGCCAACGAAATTCAAAAAAATGTCCAGTTATATTTGGATACACCCTTTCCACAACTGTTCCTGTTGTAATTGTCGAGTGTCCACACCAGTTAAAAGGATTTTTAGATCATTCCTCTGTACTTGGCTGTGAAATGCCTGATTTCAGATGTTCTGGGTAGGTCCAGAGTGCCTGAGGAATCTGTTGCCAGCCAAGGCACCTCTGTCACAGGCAGCACTGTCTGCCACCACCTGGACTCCACCAACAAACCATAATATCCAGGGCAGTCACTCCCAGCCCTGCCAGAAAGGAAAGGGCGTACTCAAAACATTTCAGGCCTTGCCCTTGCTTATTGTTTTTGGAAAGTCCTTTGTTTTCTTCTTTTGGTTTTGTTTTTTTTTTGTTGGTTTTGTTTTTCGTGGGTTTTTTTGGGTTTTTTTTTGGTTCAACCCACTAGCTAATGTTCATTTGTGCTGGGCACAATAAAAGCCCGAGCCTGTCAGTTTATATCACACGAGGGGAGGAGCAGTTGGTGATGTCTGAAATACTTTAGACTTCAGAAAAATTCTTGTAGGATATATTGCTGTGTTAAAAAAAATTGATTACTCCTAGTAGTTTATAAATAAATGGACGTCTCCTAGTAGTTTATAAATATATATAGATACATATGTGTGTATATATATATATATATTCTCACATATACTTTTAATATGCTTTGATATGTATATAGGAATGGGGTTATGCTAAATAAAGCCTCTTAAAACTTGAAAAAGGGGGAAGCCCAGGCACTGCAGACTTCCCCAGCCCCACCTTGTTGAGTCCAGACGTCCACATGGTTATTAGGGGATGGCAGGAGCTGGCCGTGACCTGGCAGTGGCTCACGCCACTCTTTGCCTTCAATATTGAGAGTGGCCCTGTGTATTCCAACAGCAAACGTGCACACACAAACATCCATCACATTTTTGGCTTTGCTGCCTCTGTAGGCAGGCAGGAGGGGAAAATTGTATTCACTGGCCATGAAATGAATTTAAAACAAAAATCAGAGAAATAAAAAGTCAAGCTTTTTATTATTTTGGCAAGCACCGGGGTTTATTTTTCACTTACTTGTTGGGCTGGGTTTTTCCCCTGTTTCCTAGACGTACTGGACAGACTTGCACTGTGTATAATTGCATGGGCAGAGCCTTGAAAGCTTTCCAAACACATGATGTTTATACCTCATGCTCACACTGGCTATTTTTAAATATTGCTACTTTCTGCTGCATTTTCAAAGCTTCTCCCAACACCTCATGCAGTCTGGAGCACTCTCACCTGTTTACACCACCACCAAGTGCTGGCGAATTCAAAACAAAAACATCTGATAAAAATCAAATATTATGTTGCTAACTGCAAAGTTCATTTCCCCTCAGAAGTCCATCTTTAATTATAAAACCCGCATAACCCATTTCCTTTGGTGTGCAGAAAGGTGTGTAATTAAACTATCAGCATAATACCTTTCTACATGTAAAACCTGCACTTATGAACTTTAACTGCTGAATAAAAACTCCTATTACATGACCATTAAGTATTATGAATAAAGCAAGTCATTGTAGTACTTGATTAATTTTTATGCACTAACCATTGTGTTCTGCACAAATTTGGTTTCTTTGGTTTCCTTCTTTGGTAGGTGTCCTTTCTCTCAGCCGCCCTGGTGGATCAGTCATCTCCACCCACATCTAAGGTTGTGCTTCATCTCTCCATGCTTCTCTCCTAGCTGTGGCCATCCCCAAGTCTATGTGGCCTTTCTGTGGTCATCAGGGAGGAGGAGTGAGCTTTGCTCTGTCTCTGTGATATCCCCAGTGGATATTCCAGTGGAGGGGTGGGGTGGCCAGTGAAGGGGGACACAAGGTGACAGTGGGACCAGGTTCCTTCCATGGGAGAACTCGGTGCAGGGCTGAGCCCTGACTTCCTCATCTCATCTCTGAGTGGGTTGGGGAGTTATTCTCAGCTGGGTGGTTTTTAACTAATAAGGGAAATCAGATTTGTCTTCTTTCATCTGGATGTGGCAGCAGACCCTCAGAGGAGAACCTTTCCATGCTGCTCGTGCTTCTGTTTATGGGACCCCAGAAGCTTTGCTTTGTGTCTGTTACCTCCATCCCTGCTCCTCCCAAAAATGTCTCCACCACATACCAGCCTCTTGCCAAGTGAAGTGGGAAAGGAAAAATAAATATCCCAGCTAAAACCTGTAACTCCAAAACCCGAATTGTCAGCAGGACCGAGTGTGCCAAGATGCTGAGGAGGATTCTGTGGTGCTGGTCCTGGCTGCCGAGGAGCCTGCACTCCACAGCCCGGAGGATCTCCGGGACATCTCCCACCCTACGTGCAAACGTTCAGGTCCCCGAGCCATTATTCATCAGCTCCTTGCAGCCACGCTCCCATATGCTGCCTGATGATTATATTGAGGCTGATCTTTGAAGTCTGGAGTCAGGAAGTTTAGCTCAGTTATAATCAATAGCATTTCCAGCTCTTGGAAATCTGCACTAACCACTCAAGGCAGCCAGCCCGCATTATGTCCTTGTCATATGTATATATTTGCATGTTCATTAGCCATGTAGTAGCACAGCTGTATGTGGTTTCATTTAGCTTTTAATTATCTTCTTTGGGTTAGTGTTTTCATCTCCACCAGACTTAGCAAAGAAAAGAAAATCACTTAGGCAAAATAAATGCTGCTGAGCAGGTCTGGAGCAAGGAGTGTTATTTCCTTGTGCATCCTACTGTTCCATTGCAAAAGAGATGTTTGGTTCAAAAGTTCCAACGTATATTAGTAATAAATCTGTCTCTTCATTTCCCCCATCATTTGCTTATCTTATTCAGGTGGTTGTGGGTGTAATTTTTCATTTGCAGCAGGTGTTTTTTTACATATTAGATAAACTCCATCCTTACAATCCTTGGCATGGATGTTTGTATTTGCTCCAACAGCTGCTGTTCCAGAGCTCGCTCGCACACAGATCAAGGCATCCTCCTCTTTTGATGGAAGTGACTCATACCTCAGATGAGCTGAAAAAAAATACCATGCTCAGCTGCAGACACCTGCATTCATGCTCGGGGTTTAAAAGTTAGGATGTGGGTTCAAGCTAATTTTGTGCTCTTCAGGTTCTTAAACGACACCCTTTATTTTGGTTTCTGAGAAATTTCCATTAGCAAGAACAAAACAAGGTGACTAATTTCTGTGTTGAACTTTCTTCTCCTTTCCTCCCACCCCGCCCAATAAACAAAGAGAAAAATTATGTGATTTATTTCGTTCACTTCAATTACTTGTAACAAAGCCAGCCCCCAGGGTCAAAGGCTCCGGGGTCATCTTTGGTTTAACAAGCAGTGAGGTTATCTGTGGCTTCACTGCTGTGCAGACTGGGGTAGGATGCTGAGTCCCCCCTCCTCAGTGCTCCTGTCCCTGGTGTGTACAGCATCGAGGCCTAGAGGAAGTGGTGATGGAGAGGCTGATTTTATTTCACAGGAGGGACAATGAGAACTGACCTTTGAAGTACGCAGTGACTGGAGAGCAGCCGTGGCGAGGAGGGGAGGATGGTGCTGCAGGAGTGGTGCTTGCAGAGCTTCAGCCAAATGCAGCCAAGTGCTCTCAATACCATGGGATGGATGCGACTGCCTGTCATGTTTTAACCACAACACAATCATCTCAGCTCAGCTGCCTGAACATAGAGATTTAATTTTTCTTTCCTCTTACAAACATAGTGAAGTAGAAACACAGAAGTGGCAAGAATCTGGAAGTCTTCCACTGCTGGCTATCTTGCAGGTGTGGGGGCTTCTCCTTGGCTACTGGATGACAGCACTGGGCTTCTGCAGGGAAACACACCACCTGACTGATTTGCTGATCAGCTCGTGCTCTTCAAAAGAGCCCCTTGAATCAGCTCAGGGCAAAAGTCACCAGTCAGAAAGTGCCCACTAGTACAGGTATACCACCTTCATCCTTACCATAGGTGATCTCTAACAGCCTCTCATTGTTGAGCAGAGCACGTATCAGGTGGATAAGCTAAACCAAGGCCTACCTGGCTCTTTCAGTAGTTGTTTCTGGCATTTTACTGCCTTTGACAGTTTTTTCCTTCTTGGTTGAAGCAGTGAGACACACTCGGTGCTGATGCAAGGAGGCGCAACTTCCCTGGAGCCGACAGTTCTGTTTTCCTGTTACACCAGTGGTTTATTTGGAGAGGAATTCCCAAGTGTCCGTTGGGGAATTGGAGCCAGGCAGCTGGGAGCAGATGGTGTCTTATCAAAGGGTAATAATTGTTCATGAGTTAGACTCCTCTGCATCACCTTCCTCTCACAGACCCAGAGCAATGTCTGGAGCCGGCCTCTGCTTGCCATTTCAGGAGCTCTCCTGTAGCAAGCAAAATATATTTTTATAGTTTGCTTACCTTGACACTTCCAACATTTTCCCAGCAAGCTGAAGGTGTAATTAAATGACATGCCAGATGCTGGTGTGCGTTATATTATACCACCTCTCAGCTGGGCTAGCGAAAGGGAATGAATGGAGTCTTAAGACAGCTCTCCTATAGATAGTTATTATCTCTTTTCAATAAAGAATGGGTAAGGTTGAGCAGAATGTCAGTAAACCTGTAATTTTCTAGCCTTTCAGTTACCTCTGTTCTTCTGATCCACCAGTGATGTGAAGTTTTGTTGTACTTTGTTCCGTCAATTATGGCATCACTCCAAGAAGGTGGCGGGCTCCTGTGTCGCATATGCATATTTATGATAAGGTATGTTCTGATCTTCCTGTTGTGCCTGAAACCAGGTGTTCTGGGCCTTTTGAGGTGGGTTTGCAGCACGGCCCCTTTTGGGCAACAAAGCTTCTGGGGCAAAGCTCTTTAGCTGCAGGCTGAAAAAACAAAACCTAGCTGGGAAAATGACAGCAAGGTTTCATAACCTCAAACTTAAAGAAACAAAATTATTTTTGTAACTTTAATAATAGGATTTCTAGAGTGTATTTGCTTACTTCACTGTATCTGCTGCCTCAGAAGATGGATCTGGTGTATCCCTTGGCTGTTGCTCTCAGGTTTTAGAGCATTCGGTTCTCAGCTTTGCAGGACACCAGCCCAGTTTTCAGGGAGATAAGATGTTGGCTGACACAAGACAAACTTGCCAGTGAGATTTATTTACTTACTTGGAAGTGGGAATGTTGTTTTAATAATCCAGCCAGCCCAGGAGTGGAGGTGTTGAACATTCTCATGGCTGGCCCAGAGAAGGGTTTGCTGTAGCGTGGTGTGGTCCTCCCTCTGCCAGAGAAGTGTGCTCTGCATGGAGGGCAGGAGAGCCAGCCAGGGAAGGGGAGAACTGCAGGAGTGAGGACTGTTTTTCTTTCCCAAACTTTGACAATTCTTCATCCAGATATTTATATTTATCAAGAGCATGTGAGATATGCTGTTTTAAGACCAATGTTTTTAATGGGTTGATGACTCCTGGTCATCTGGAGAGTCAATGACACTGGCCAGCCCCAGATCGTAGAGCACTCAGTCCACCAGTGGCTAACAAGGTTCTCCTCTGCTCTCAAATGTTCCATTTGACAGATGAAAGCAACAGCCTGAAACTTTCACATGCTGTCAGTTCAGTGTGTGCAGGGCACCTCTTTCAGAAGTGAAGCGTGCTCATAATTAAAGATTAATTTACAAGCACTAAACCCAAAGCTTTCCTCAAAGTCTACTGTCAACAGACACGCTCCCTTTCAGTGACATTTGCATTTCTAATTGGGACTGCTTATTACCAGAAAGTCTCTGCAGCTGAGATTTAATTTCATGTATTTGCTGGTTGTTCTCTTCAACCAGTGCTCTGCAACTGATATTACCCAGTCTCTCTTGCAGGGTGTGTGTGCCTCTGAGTGGGCACAGCTTCACCCTGCCAGATGGGCAGGAGCACGTGTGTGTCAGGAAGCCACGATGTGCCTCATGAAGATGTCTTGTCAGTGAGAAATGCTGGAAAGGTCAATCCATACAGAGCAGCCAGATGGGTAGAGGAGCAAGATCAGAAATGGAGAAGGCCAACGCTCTGCTTTTGTGCCATGGTTAATGTTTTCTCTGTTCTTTCAAACAGGAATATTTCTACTTCAGAAGATACGTTCAGACTCTTAGAAATCTTAATAGAGATGTGAATCACTTTCCTTCTCTAATTTACTGATTGATATTTTTTTCTTTTGTCCTGGAAGAACTGATATTAAGAACTCTATTTAACAAGTTGTAGCACACCTTTTAGACCCTTGGTAATGGGAAATTGTTAATAAGTGGGCTTCCACGGCATGGTGCTCCCCATCCCTGTTTCCTGCTTTTGTGCAGGTATCAAAATCCAAGGGCAAAGTCCTGTACACACCATGAGAGAAACAGTGCCTGCCCAGAAGAGATTGTTGCTGGAATAGACAGGAAAGAAAGGAAATATTATTATTCCTCTTTAACAGATGGGAAACCAAGGCGCAGAGAGTTGAAGAGGCTTGCCAAAAGTCAGACAGAAATCTGAAAACAGCCAGGAACCGAATCCAGGTCTGCTGAGGCTCAGGCCAGTGCCTTAATCACTCGACTCCTCATAGATATTATATTTCTGCAGTTGTTATTCACTAGGATAGACTATGAAATTTCTGCCTCTAGCTATAGCTGCAGTGCTCCTATAGCATCTTCTGCCCCCCATGTAATTCCTCTCCCATTTTTTCCCCCATATGTGTCAAACAGTCCCTCTCCTCCTATTCCTGCTTAGGAAGGTGCTCAGCAAGGCTCTGCCTTCATTTGTGTGCTCCAGCCCTGACCCTCCTCACAAACAAATTCCTTTCTTTTCTGACATTGATTCCACTTGCCCACAGCCTTGTGACAATTCCTGTCTGGTGCTGAAAGCACCAGAGTTGCCTACAGAACCTTCGTGTGGCTGCTGTGAAAACCTCCCAAACGGAGATGCTCAGTCCCCTGGAAAGGAAGAATTTGTGGGTATTCCCACACATTCCAGCCCAAAGCCTGGCCACAGACCCCTCCGCACAGCTCAGTGCTGGAGGAGTTTAAGCAGAGAGCTTATGCAAATCCTCTCCTATCCATCACGGAGGGGAGTCCTTCATACTTCAGGAATGATGGGAGAAACAATCTATCGATATTCCGTAATGAGCATAAATGCCCTTTATAAATTGTTTCCCTTTTATTGACTCTAAAGCAAATGTAGCCGTGAATGCTGTACATTAATACATTTTATACCTTCTAATGGTTTGATGGCCTCATATATCCAGTAACGCTGAGAATAATCATTAGATTGTAAGGAGTGCAAAATATGTTTTATCACTTGAAAATGGAATTCCTTCTTGAAAGGTAAAACCAGTGGTAGATCATTGATTTGAAAGGTCAGGGTTAAAAAGCTTATTAACGACTGGGTTAAGCTCTAGTAAAATTCTTTGTTTTACTCAGCTGTATGAAGCATTTAGCTAAGTGAGACTCTTCATTAGGACATTAGTGCTTTTATACTAGCTGTGTAAGGTAAGAATCAGTAATTTCCAGCTTACGTTCAGGAAAAATGCATTGCAAGTGGCACACACTCCAAATAACACCGGGTGACACGTGGCCACGGGTGCAATGGAAAACAACTGCTGCAGCATCCAGGGGTGGGGGGCAGCTGGTGTGTGCAAGCCCTGCCTCTCCCTGTCCTGTGAGGGGACCCCCGAGCAAACCTTGGCCAAGCAGATACATCAGGTTATCAGATACACCAGGTTATCAGATATATCAGGTTATCAGATACTTCAGGTAGTACAGCTGATGACCAGGTAGAAATGCTGGTGTGGATTCCAGAAGCCACATACTTGTGTCAGGATGCCACAGTGCTGAGCTTTTGAGCTCTGACTCCCTACAGGGCTCTAGATTAGCTAAAGCATGAGGTTCACAGGCCTGCAATGCTTCCTGCCTCTGACAGTGCCTGTCCCTCTCACCATTCCCTAAGTGACACGTGAGTCACAGCACAGGGGGAAAGGCTCTGTATTTTGGGCACACCAACAGTGCCAGCTCAAGCTCATTTTGATTGCTCTCTATCCCTCTCAGCCATCAAAGAAGCAGAGAGACAGATCTCAGAAGCAAGGCATCCCATACTCTCCCTCATGGCATGGGATGGTGCTTATTGAGAGTGATGGGAACTTTTGAGGTCACAAGGGAAATGTGGGCATTGCAAGGCACACATGAGCAGAAATGTTCATGCCAGGTGAAAATATGAAAGGTGGTTGCCCAGCACCACACTGCGCCGACCCTGCCCACTTGTCAAAAAGAAGTGGAAGTAATTAGGAAGAAATTCTGACCTGTGAGGGCGGTGAGAACTTGGTACAGGTTGCCCAGAGAAGCTGTGGCTGCTCCATCCTGGAAGTGTTCAAGGCCAGGTCGGGTGGGGCTTGGATCAACCAGGTCTAGTGGAAAGGGTCCCTGCCCATGGCAGAGGGGTTGGAATGAAAGAGGTTCAATCTGGAGAGAGAAGAAAAAATAAAATCACTGGAAGGATCATTAATCACTGGAGTGGGTTGTCCGAATGTATTGTGGAATCCCTGAACCTGGATGTTTTCAAGACCTGAGGGGCCACAACCCAGAGCACAACTGTCACCAGCCCCTCAAGGAATGTTCTCTAAAATCCCACAATAGAAAGCAGTGCCAGTGGCAAATGCAGCAAAGATTTCCAAAGATGCTTACAGCTTCCAAAAGCTGCAATGTCAAAACCACATTCTGGTTTCATCAGTTCAGCATTTCCGCAGACATTTGTCTTGGATAGAATAGAATAAATCCAGTTGGAAGAGACCTACCAGGATCATCAAGTCCACTTCAGGGCTGACCAAAAGTTAAAGCCTGTTAATGACAACATTTCCTGTTTCTAAGGCACTGACCAGCTTGGGGCATTGACCACCTCTCTTGGAAGACCTTTCCATTGCTCCTCTTGAAGGATCATGAAGAAGATTATTCTTTTGCCAGTATCTTCTTCTTACACTTGTCCTCAGCATTTGCTACTTGTTTCTAACAAAAAAGAGAGGCCTAAAACTCTGTCATACCACGTTAAGAAGGATTTTTAATGTTTTTAATGGAATAAAATAACAATACAGAATATAATATCCATAGCATGTGCTTGGTGCAATGTAATTGCTCTGGGATACTCAATTCTTTTCATATAAAGCAGCCGTACCAACCCAACCATCGGAACAACTTTAATATTTTATAGTGAAATTAAACTGCAGATTAAAACAGATGGTTCGAACATTTCATTACCAGCCGTGGTGCTTATTTGCTGACCATTGGCTGGTATATGTAAACATATAAAAAGCAAAAGAGCCCTTGGATACAAACCATACTCTCCCTCAGCTTTTCATTCATGGTTACAGCATGGTTATGAATGTTATGGATCCAGACAGGGTCTTTAAACGTGCTGAATTCAATTTACTTGTACCGATGAAAGGAAGAGGTCATGGAAAGTGCAGAATGGGTGGGAAGAATATAGCATATTTGTTAACTGTCCTGCCAATGCATTTCAGTTCACAGCTAGGCAGGTCCAGAGCCTTCTGCACCCTCATGGCACAGAAGCCTGGCACCAGTCTTCTGCCAGGACAACTTCAACTATCCCAGGTTGCTCCAAGACCTGTCCAACCTGGCCTTCCACACTTCCAGAGATGGGGCAGCCACAGCTTCTCTGAATAACCTTTGCCAGGGCCTCGTCACCCTCACAGGGAAGAATTTCTTCCTAATAACTGATCTAAACTTACTGTCCATCAGTTTGAAGCCATTCCCCTTTGTTCTGTCACTCCAGGCCAATGTAAATAGTCTCTCTCTGTCTTCCTTGTAGCTCCCTCCAGGTACTGGAAGGCCACCATTAGGTCACCCCAGAGTCTTCTCTTTTCCAGGCTGAACCATCCCAGTTCTCTCAGTCTTTCCTCATTGCAGAGCTGCTCCATCCCTATAACCAACCTCGGTGCCTGCTCTGGACTGGCTCCAACAGGTCCCAAAGGTTGACTCTGCTCCTTGCTCCTGGGAAGCACAGACCTGTCTGTGCTGCAGGACAGGGCTGGCAGCTCGTGACAGAGGCAGCAGCAGCACCAGCCCATCAGACAGCCTGTCCCCACTGAACGAGTTAACTCTGCCTTCAGAGCCATTAAATAAAACCTTCGCAATTACAGCGAGTATTTCCCCACGTTTCCAATGTACCAGCTGCACTCAGCAATGTTGCCCCAGGTATTTAATTTTTCAGATATTGTCAAACAAACAGAATTCTACTCTAAAAAATAATTACGAACAAATCTATAAATGTATTTAGCTTTGGCAGAACTGAAGTGAATAGCTGTTTCTTAAAAGTGTAAAAGCCATGCCTTCAGATGTTTTCCATGTTTGTTACTGCTGGGTTGGTGAAAATGTAAGGATTTCAGGGAGTCAGAGTTTCATCCTGCACGAGGATGAGCCAAGGATATTCTGCTTTACCTCCACTGCACAGTTCAGTAACATCATGAAGGAATATTAGGACCTAGTGAGAACGCAGCATGCGCATTACAACCTAAGGATTAGGATAGGACACATTTCTCCTTTGCAGATGGTATGTCCAGCAATCCCAGTCAGGATTACTGTCCCAAAGAGTCAAGTCTGAATGAGCCTGGGTATCTGCTGCCCAGAAGACTGGAAAAGAGGTTTTTGTTTGCACAGCTTTAGGGGGAAAAAAATTAAAGCTCTGGTGCTAAGAGTCCTGTGATGGTCTTGGAGAGCTGCAAAAAATGGAAAGGTTCCAGGGGTAGATACACTCAGCAAAGCAAACAAATAGAAATCGTCATTAAATTTGCCCTGTCTCTCCCAGTTCAGTGTTGGAGCTTCTGGTGGCTTTTATGTAGTTAAGATCTGACCAGAACTTCCAGCTATGAGGGCAGTATCTTCTTTTCTTGGCTGGTACTTCACTGGGCTTGCTGGGAGCTCTGGTTACAGCACTGCTCCTGCGCAGTCACTGACCCAGTCTGAATTACCCCGGATCTTGGGAATAATGGACATCAATCACACAGGACAGTGCAGGGCCTCATTTCCTGCACAGGGGCTGAAACCTTGAAACAATGATGTGCAAAGACACATTCACAGGTGTCCACATCTGCTTCCCAATTTAAACCTTAAACCCTGCTTCTACAAGGGCTTTAAGGAAACGAGCCTCCAAAGAGGAAAGTACAGGGGAAGGCATTAGAGGCAGAGGATCACCTTTTTGTGACACTGCTCTTTCAGGATCATAGCTGTGTCTTCAGACAGATAATCCTTGATCCTTGTGTGTTAGAGCTATCATGCAGAAAAGTTTGCTCAAATAATAGCATATTGTTGACAACAAACTAGAAGAGCTATTTAAAAAGAAAATACCGTACAATGCATGCTTAAAAGTTTTTTAAAAAATTTAAAAAAGGAATTGTATTTTAAAAATCAGTATTTATCAATAGTCCCGGCTATAACTGGGGATTCACAGCATGGATGCTGAAAGAATGGAGACAGCATGGTAATGAAAAAAGCGTATCCATCATCAACAATACAATACTTACTGTGACCTAAGGTCAGGTTTGTACAGTTACACCAGATGTTAGATTTCAGCCGTTCTTTGAAATGAAGAAACACAATGGTTACTATTCCTGTAGTGTTGTGGATTTCATTAAACAACACGTTTATCTTTCAGCTTTAAAATGTAGAGCAAGATTAGGATATTCTAACATTTAGGTTTCAGAAGGATCCAGTAAGCATAATGTAAAGTAGGGGGGTGGCTCTATAAAAGGATTACTATTTTGAATGCAACAGCCAGATCTTTCCTGTGGCAAAACTGAGAGGCAGCAAAGGAAAGGGTGAAAGCAGCAGATGCAGTAAATAGCTCTAATGGTGTGGCTGTTTGTAAATCAGCCCAGGACAGGGTGTGCGTGGCCCTGGGGATGCCCTGCCCCCTGACACCACAAGAGCAACCGTGACTCTGAACAGGGCTTGCTCCTCTCTGTGCTTCAGCTTTTTTCCTCTTTTCTTCCTTCTCAAGCGATAACAGAGGAGTGGGGCCATCATTAGAAGAGCCTGACCTGAAAAGAGGCTGGAATTGCTTAGGGTTTCCTTTGGTCATCCCCTCTGAACTAGACTGCTCCAGCCCTGGCTGCCTCTCTGCCTCTGAGCTCAGTCCATTGCTTCAAACAGGATACATTCCCTTGCAACATATTCCCTTACTTGCTTTATTTAAGGCCCCTTTAGCAGTCACTGTGATTTTATACAGTTGTATATCTAATTTGTTATACATGTATGTATTTAGATATAAATATAGTATATGCTACATATATATATACTTATATATACACACATACATACACATATATACATATATTTGTTATACATGTATGTATTTAGATATAAATATAGTATATGCTACATATATATATACTTATATATACACACATACATACACAT
Organism: Melanocharis versteri; assembly: GCA_013397845.1. Taxonomy (NCBI): domain Eukaryota; kingdom Metazoa; phylum Chordata; class Aves; order Passeriformes; family Melanocharitidae; genus Melanocharis; species Melanocharis versteri. Next base: position 18,085 of record VZTG01001429.1, read on the forward strand.
ATATACATATATACATAACCTTAAGAAATAGCTGCCACTCTGAAATTTCATATTCTCAGTCATTACTATTAATCAGGAATAATAACATTCTCAGGCTGAACAGAAGAGATAAAAGACAGGCTTGCAGTAGTTACCAAGAAGCCTTTAGATTATTTTCTCCTCTGTCTTCTTCAGCCCAGAACTTTGCATTGTTTGTAAACACCCCCCGTTTTGGACAAAGCAGGTAAGGCAGAGGAGCAAGGTCCATGTCCTGAATTATTTCATTAAAAATTAAAGCTTTGTAAAAGTGTACACATTTCATTAACTTCACATTGCAGGCTTTGCAAATATTCTAAGGGATGCTAATCTCCTGGCTTTAATTAGATTGAAGGTCTCTTGCAAAGGCTATCATTTTAATATAAAATGAGCGATCTTTTAAGCTTTGTGAATTAGAAAACAAGAACTCCCATTTTAGATCAACAGTTACACACTGAAACAAAAGAGCTTTGGATTTTTTGCAAAGTTAAGGTTTTTGCACTACCTACCGTGCAATTGCAGAAGCCAGGCAGTGCATACATTCTTCACATCTTTCTGGGATATGCTCATAAAATCATAGACTGGTTTTGGTTGGAAGATTCCTTAAAAGATCATCTTGGTCCAAACCTCTGCCATGGGCAGGGCACCTTCCACTATCCCAGGTTGCTCCAAGCCCCGTCCAACCTGGCCTTGGACACTTCCAGGGATCCAGGGGCAGCCACAGCTTCTCTGGGCACCCTGTGCCAGGGCCTCCCCACCCTCCCATGGAAGAATTCCTTCCTAATCTCAAACCTAAACCTCTTAATTTTGAAGCCATTCCCCCTTGTCCTGTCACTACATTCTTTGGTAAATAGGGTCTCTCCATCTTTCTTGAAGCCCCCTCAACAGACAGACAGACAGAGACACCCCCACACCCCCTGTCCTTGTGGTTTGACACCTCATTTACACTAATTCCACCCCAAAACTTCCCCTAGATCAGAGCCTTACTGGCACACTGGCCCTGTCTTTCTTTCTCTAATGACTTTCTGTGCAATATTAAGTTGACTCGTGGAAGAATTGCCCAGAGTGACCCAAGAGGAGCAGTTCTGGAGGGGAGAGGAGCAGGGCACTGCCTGTGGGACACCACAGGGGTGGCCTGGCTGTGAGCAGGGGATGGCAGCTCAGCCCAGCACTGAACATATCTTCCCTACCAGGGACTGCACTGAACTATTTTAAACCTGCAGTTGTCATCTGCCCCTGTTCTCCTGCTATTATCCCCTGCTAGGAGGCGAATTTTTATATTTCTGACCAAGATGCAATCTTCTTTCCCTTATCGAACGTAATAGAAAATGCTGTAGTTTCAGAATAACAAACTTGTCTCCTGGATAAATGTCAATCTATTTTTAAGTGTGGGATCAGCTTGGGAGCTGCCTGTGGCAGTGTATCACTTCATGCCAACATGGTGCCTCCTCATTTCTTATTTCGCTCACCTCCAGCCCCCTGCCTTTGGTGCCACATTCCCTGGGCATCGCTCCTTTTCCCTCTTCCAGCTGGTTCCCCTCTGCATGCAAAGGGCCTGCTCCTGCCTGCTCCCACCTTAGTATCTCCAGTTTAGGTAGATGGACACTCCTGCTTTTTGCTGTTTCTCTTTCAGGCCTCAGCCCTGTTCAGGTACTCTCAGCTGCTTTCATCTAAGCCTGGAAATCGCTTGTACAGCTGTGCAATTCAGCTTTTTACACTTTGCTGTTGGACTTTTGGACCCATAACACACTTCCCAACTACCTTACGCTGTCTTTTGAGGATCACATTTTGGAGGTGAAGGCATTATTCATCACAGATTCACAGAATGGTTTGGGTTGGAAGGGAACTTAAAGCTCATCTTGTTCCAACCCCTGCCATGGGCAGAGACATCTTCCACTAGACCAGGTAGCTCCAAGCCCTGTCCAACCTGGCCTTGGCCACTTCTCTGGGCAATCTGTATCTGTGTCTCATCACCCTCACAGCAAAGAATTTCTTCCTGATGTCTAATCTAAACCTGCCCTTTTTCAGTTTCTGTATAATCAGACACAGGGCAGGCTGCTTTATGGAATCTGAGTGCAGAGAGAGGCAAAAGCCCCTTTACCTGTGCTTGTGGAGAACAGACATCCAAACCCACTGCTAGCACTAGATCCAGCTGGAATAGCAGTTAATTAAATAATGACTTTTTTTCCTTTCTATCAGTTCCTCATTCATACCAATTGGGCGTACAGACTCTTCAAAACTAAGAGGGCTAAGCTCCAAGTATAAATTTAATTAATCAATAATTATAATTTTTAAACAATCTTGATTTATTAAAAATTGACCTCTAGAAAAAGACCTGACTCCATTAATGTCTGCGCTTAGTTCTCCACTGCTGACAGTCTTGCTGGGCAAGTTTCCTTTAAGAGCACAAAGTCCTCAATTTCATTTCTCCAGTTCCCTAATTTTGATTCAGAGCCACATCTTTGTTTAAAGGTTTATGTAGATAAACCTCAATTTTGTCAATCTCAATTTTGTATAAGAAGTAGGATCAACTTCTAATTTCCAATGTTAAATCCTACGCTCGACTTTCCACAGCAATATTCTCGAGATGGCTGTTCCAGGTTAGATCCCATGCTGGGTTTGACACTTAGAATAAACTAAAGTAACAGTAACTTCATTTACTCATTAAGAACATGGGTTTGCTCTGAAACTACCTGATATGCAGTGAGCTTTCAAAATTCAGGTTAAGATATGCAATGGACAATAACAATGACATTGGAGACTACCCAAAATACAAATTCTCTGCTTTCCTATTGCTTAAGGACACACAATAATACAAGTAATATTTTGTGATAGCCTGTATTTGAAACAGATATGAAAGATCTTCCCAGGGAGTGCCCAGCTGCTGGATAATGGGCTGTTGTTTTAGGCACTTAGTGAGAGATGCAAACTTATTGGCCACCCTGTTTTCTTCAGTATAGAATATATTGTAAGTATTCCTGGGGCCTCTGTTACACACACAACCCAAACATCAGCAGGGGACCAGCACAGTGGCTTGAGGCTGCAGTGCTGCCAGGATGCTGCACTTCCCTCCTGAGAATTGATCCATGAGGGGGCAACTGGGTGGTGAGCTCTAGAGAGCTCTGGCTGTAGGAAACCCTTCTCCATCCTCACCTCTGCTGCAGACAACCAGTAAAACGCAAGCATTGCATTCCCCTTCCTTGCAGAGCAGTGCCAGAAAACACGTGCGTTAGCACGGCAGATATTCAAATGTTATTAAGAGTGTGAGAAATGGTCATCCTGGAGTAAAAACAAAGTCCTCAGAGAGCATTCACCTCTGGGGTTTGGTGCCTAGGAGAAGACAAGGTGCACAGAAAACACAGCACCCACTGCCAGCCAGCCAGGGTTAACTCCCCTCGACAACATCTCACTCTTCACGTGTCAGATTGACCTAAAAAACCCTTTTCCTGTACGTGCTCTGACAGGTGCTGTATTTGAACAAATGTTAATAGACAGCATATTAACTCTGACGGCTTCAGATCACCGAGGTATGTGTCTGAGTTTGCATCTCCTGGATAAACATTCCTGACTCTCATCTGCTTTGATCAGTATCACTCACTCTGTGATCCCTGCTCTTCCCCAGCATCGTGACAAATTTTTGGTTCCGTGTCAACATCAATGTCTCAGTGGCTGTAACGGTGGTTAGATGGGCCACTTCATCTCAGTATCACATCCTGGTGGTTCAGAATTGATCTGAGCGTACTCTGAAAGTTTTATGAGCATCTCATTGCCAGGGATTTTTACGATCTGGAAGGTGCAGGCACATTTCTACTACCACAGTACGGAATGGAGGCTACAGCACACTCAGACTCTTCACTCCTTGTATTTCACTTCAAAATCTCTCGTTTAACCTCTAGGCTGGAAAGGAGCAAGGTTTGTGACCTTTTTCAGGCCAAGGTAAGATAGTAAAAAGAATTCATTCCAGAATCACAGAATCATCAAGCCTGGAAGAGACCTTCAAGATCATCTAATCCAACTGTCAGCCTACTACCATAATCACTCCTATACCATATCCTAAACCATGCTATTCTAAACAAGGAAAATTCCTGAGGAACACAGTTGGCATTACACTTTTTACAGGATCTCAGAATATGAAACATATTCAATTAGACTGTTGTGTCTATTATGTTTCTGCTACCTTTTTTTCCTATTTTCATCTTTAAAAGTATTAGGATACATATTTGGAAACAGATCCATAGCTTAGCTCCATCAGCTTCAATAAAAGTATGCTTATTTCTACCAGATGAAGTCCTGACTTTAAATTTCAGAGGATGTAAGAAAATGCCCTAAAAGATCTCTAGACTGTACAGTCCACTGATTCTCCTCTGCCTTCAAATTCCCTTGGCCCCAAGCTATTACCTCAATCTACTTTGTTTTTTTTTTTTTCTTTCGCTAGTGACTGGTTTACATCTCAGGTACTTAGAACAAAGAGTATTGTTTTGATCTGTGTTTAAGGCAGCATGTTCCTGAAGTCACTTGCATCATAGTTAGCATTCTTTTTTTGTTGTTGTTGTTAAATAAAGACTATTCTTATCTGTTACAACGCTACAGAGAGGCTTTTTTTTCTTGTATAGAGACAACAGCAACATGCAAATATTCTAGTTGTTAGAACACGCAACCTAAAAATTAGGCTCATTTTCAAACCACATGCTCCAGTTAATAAATAAAGTCTATTAGTACTGAACTATTGATCAAACATAAGAATCAGGGATTCCAGCATCATCTCTTTCTCTGTAGGCTGCTACCTCCACCAGTCCTTATAAGTTAACATTTGAATTGGAATTAGCCCTTGTAATTACATTTATATTAATAGAATTAGAAGGCAAACGCTCTTCTGAGTTTTATCTTTGAGTGATAAACTGAATTCTCACTTCAATCTATTGCGCTTGCACAGAGATTTACCGTATGTGAACCTCGTAGTAATTTTGAGATTGAAACTTGGGCAATTCTAGGGACAGACAAGATCAAGAGACAGATTTGTCTGCTCTCAGGTGGCTGTACCCCACAAAGCTTTTCCTTTTCCAAACCCTTATTGGTTGCTCTTAGCAGCCCTTTCTGTAACCCAGTCCTGGCATCAACTACTTAGTGTGTACAGAAATGTTTATATCCCTTGAGCTCGAGCCTCCTTTAGTTTCTCTTCATTTCCCTTTCTTAGAGCCTGTCCATTTGTTCTTGTATTTGACACTAGTTTTCTGACATCTCTCCTAGCTATTCCCCTTAGAATCGTGTATAAAATAATGATGTCCACCCTGAGCTTTCCTCTCTTCAAAAAGCACTGACCTAGTTTCTCTGCTTTTACAGTAGAAGTTCTCCAGTCCCATGTCAACGAGGTTGCCCTGACATATCTTAGCTCTGATAGTTATCTCTCTCTTTTAATAATGGCATCCTGAATGGGGATTATTTCCTCTAAATGCATCTTCATCTGTTCCCTGTAGACTATTTCCTTTTGAGTTACTTCTGATTGATCTGTTTTTGGTGGTAGGGCTACGCAAAGATAGCTCTGATCTTTCTATCCAGGGCCTGACCACAGGTGATGATTCCTGTGGACTTTGGCCAGAATTGGAGCCTTTGATAACACATTCCCCAAATCTGTATTAAACACAATGAAAAAAGCCATCGTTTAAATTGCTCTTTCTTATTATTAATGGAGCAGATCCTCAGCAAGAGTAGTGGGTCACTTAAGTGCTTGGATGTGTACAGAGATGACAATATTGCCTAGTAGCTACAGAATCGTTATTTTTGTACAGCACCACTCACTTATTTTCCTTCATTTGCACTACATTCTTTCTTTTCATTATGTCCAAACTAACCCTTTTTCCTAAGGACCTGACCCTCCATCATCAAAGTGAGGGGGAGATTTCACCTGGGCTTCTGCAGGAACATCATGAAGGCCTGGCTTTTACTTTGGGTAAGTTTTCAGCGTGCTTTGGTTACTCCCTTTATTTTTTAAATTCACTGCCCACTCCCTTTCATTCCTCTACCCCACTTATTTTTTTATTTATGCTATATTTTTGTGTGTGTGTGTTCTTTATCCTTTCTCATTGACCTCTGACTGACGAAGTGCTCACGGGTTGTAGGAACTTCCCCTCGTCACTTACTGTGGTGCTGCTGCAGGAGCTGGAGCCGCGCCGCTGTCCCTGCAGCCTGGCAGCCTTTGGCTCCGGCACGGCTGCCTGCCTTCGGATTGATGTTTGGCATGGTCCCACCACACGGCGCCGAAACAGCAACTCCAGTGGCTTGGCTCTCTTCAGGGTCTGCCTGCTGACCTCAGCTGGGATGGGCTGCATGTGAGACTGCTCTGGTTTATGTTTTTGAGCTATCCAGAACGGGTAAGCAATTTTCCTTTCTGATATTTATTGAAGAATGGAGGTGACCTCCATCACCTGCCTTGCTTCAGCCTCAGAAACTCCTTGCACCAGTGGGTTGCTGTGTAAGGATCATTCCTACTGTGCTGTTTGGGAGAAATGAAGCTGACTTCCACACAGTTTGTCTAATTTTGTGTGGCAAAAAGCAACAGGAACATTTGCTAATTCTGTTTGTACTGGTTGCTCCCTGCAGCAGGGGCCATCCTGCCTGGCTGGGGAGAGGGCGTTGTTTTGCAGAGTGTTAGCTTCCATCACTTGGGATTTGATATTTTTCGCAAGTGGGTGCAATCCTGATTTATACTGATGTCCCTTTTTTTTTTTCCTTAACCCTAAGAATAGAATGTATCCATCTACCAAAAATGTGCAGCTGGTTGGGTAATTCTTCCGAGTGCTTTCTGTGGAATGAAGGCAGACCAAAATGGCAAAGACGTAAATAATTGATTCTATCCCACTGAAACCCCTGGACTTGTTCCCCAAGCCTGTCTTTCATGTAGATATATTATCTCACTGAGAATTTCTTGTCAAACTATGTTAAGTAAATAAGAGAGGTGAAATATCAGCAACAAAGCTAACAAATGGAGCCGAATGCTCCACTTGAAAGAACAGATCTAGCTGTTTACCATGCTAATCTGAAATGAAATGAAAATGTATGTTTTTCATCTTTTCAGACAACGATCTTCAAATACAGGTAGCTAAGGTCTTTAACAACATAGATTTTTTTTCAAGAAAAGCCCTATTGTGGAGGTATTTTATGTGTGTGTGTGCCTGGATCAGTGTAGAAACTGAAAAATCTATTATGTTGATAGTCTTACCAGTCTGAGCCTTTTATCATAATAAATTTATGGTTTAATTTGCCTACGGTTTTATACATACCCACCTAACTTTCCGATGCTGTGAAGGGGATGCAGACACTTCTGCACGCTCTGAGGTTTGTGCTGTCTTTGCCATACTGAATTCCTTCTCATGGCTGTTCCAGTGCCCTCCTGGTGGCCCCACTGTGAGCCCCTTACGAAATCTTGGCAGCAACCAAGCCAGTTAGTTATTACTAGTTAGTTATTACTAGTTAGTTATCAGTAGCATCTAATATTCGTCGAGCTCCAGTTAGTAATTTTTTGATATTTGGGGAGCCAGAGACTAACTGGGTGTTATTCTTTGCTTCACAGAGATTTAGCTCGATTTGCAGCCTGGTCCCAGCAGCTTTCCGGAGGGAACATCCTCCCCAGACGGGCTGCACGCTGCTAATTACAAGGGAAATCCTGGCAGCGTCAAAGTCGGTGCCAAAACCTCCCTGATTGCAGCGATGCCGGGATCTCACCAGATGTCTGGATTGTTTATCCATCTGGGGGTTTCTTGCCCGGGTTGTTTGCCGGCCGGCCTTGACCTTCCTCGGGAGTCACGGCTCCTCTTCCACCCCCGCAGGAGAAGGGCTGCTTCTGACGCAGCTCCGTCCCCCAGCCCCATCTCTGGCTGACGTATCTCTGGCGTTCTCGGTTTGTTACAGCCAGAGAGGAAGAGAAGTGTCTCATCCGGCTGTGGCTGTCCTTGCCTTTCCGCTCCTGTCACCCAGACCTGGCACGGGGCTCTCCAGCGACCATCTGCCTTCAGCTCTGGAGGGAGCGCTGCTCCGCGGAGCGCCCAGACAGACAGACCTTCGTGAAAAGATGGTGTGAGCCTCAAGGAGCCTAGTTGTTAAGGAGAGACAGGAATATGCAAGTAATTTAATTTTTCATGCAAAACTCTGCTAGGAACTACTAGACTTTCCAAAATGTATTCCAAAGAAACGCAGAGATAGATTCCCGACCGGCATTAATCAGTGCTGATTAAGTCATGGAGCTACCCAATTTCTGCCTGGTGAGTACTTTTCCTGTCATTGATTTATTGCCTTCCTTAGAAAAATAAGACCTGGGAAATAAAGAGTTCAAGTAAATTTGCTCAGTTACCCAGCCAACTGTTGACTGTGGTACCAGGGATAATAAATGTTCAGGGGAAATTCCTCGTGCACATTCATGCACTGAGGCCAAGAGCAGAGGTGTCCCGTGGGCACTGCAGACCCTCCAGAAGCTGGAGGGCACAGCTCAGCTGCAGCAACACATCCAGGGCCTGAGAAGAACAAGAAGAAGATGGGAGCAAGCTGCCCAAGCTCCCTGGACGCCTCTGGGGCCACAGCCGACAACAGGTGCCTGCAGAGAGCCTGGTGCACCTCTTCCCTCACTGGGGAAGAGGGAAATGTGCTTTTCCTCAGCCTGCCACGAGTGCTGTGCTCACAGGTGAGATCCAACACTTGCTACCAGCATCCCTGTTGGTACCTGGCCACCAGGTGCTGTTTCTTTCCTCCTATTTATAACAAAACTGCTCAGTGCGTATGAATTCAGGCTTGCAGGCTTGGGCTGTGTGGGGGTTATTGTTTTCCTGCAGACACATGGCATTATGGTTAAGTCACTGGATATGCTAACACCACCATCTGGATTTGTTTTTCAAATGACACCACATTATTTGTTAAATACTCTCTACACCATCTTCTTTAAGATGTTTTAAGGATAAGTCTGCAGGGGTGTACACAGGACAATTCTTATCAGCTTTATTTGTTTGACTCACCTGTTTGCCTCCAGCTCAATTTAGAGCATTTGTTGCATATTTTCATTAACCTGATATGACAAACTACTTTCATAAATGTATGAACTAAACAGCATGAAGAGTACAGCTGCAGGAGGCCACCTGCTAGGGACAGCATATGGGACTCTCCAAACAAAATAAATGTTTTGATTTTGGGGTATCTGTTTTATGACATTACCAATGGATCTGAGTCTTGCAGGAGCTTGTCACTTGGAGAAGACATTAGATCCTTTAAAGGATGTATATCACCCATTCCTGAGCAGTTACTAACACTTCAGAACAGTATTTAACCATGGTTAGCAAATCCATCCATTTGCTATAGCAATTTGCCAAGTATAAGAAGGACCTTTGGTTTAATATGATGGAACAAAGTGAGATAGCTCTACAAGATACAGTTAAATTGCAAGGAAAGGATTTCTTCACCCTCATTCTTAAACTCTGTCTCCCTTTTGCCTGTCAAAGACACACAGCCGCTTTGTTTCTCATCCTATGACTCAGCTCAGGATGAAAGTCCCTTGGTGTGCCATAATTGTGCTTTCACACGGCCAGAAGAGGAGCACTTAGAGCTCTGCTACCCAAACTGTGCACATCCCGACCATACATTTGCTGTATCAGGTGTTTAATAAAAGCTGCCTTGGTACAAACATGAGCTTATTTGCTCGCCAGTGGCTCCTGTCACCAACCTCATTTAGTGACAATGAACAAGATTTTTTTTTTTTTCCTACAAACCAGAATATTTACATAATTCAGCCCTGAGGCTCAGCCCACCCCACCCTTTACTCCAGATCTTCGCCTCTGCACCACTGCACTAAATAAATTAACAAGTTATCAACAAGACTGCCAGGCCACTATGGGCTCCCCATTACTGAGGCTGTCATTGCCACTCAGGGCTCTGCTGGAACGTGACAACTTCACAGCAGAAGGTCACTCCCCCCAGTCACTCTCTCACTGCTGCTTGGAGGCAACTTTTCTGAGAAATGATTTGTTATGGTAGAATCAGAGGCACATTTGTTAGTTAATTCATTCCGTAAAACTCAAATGAGATGAAAAACAAGCATAGATCTGACAAATGGCATTTAATTATGTCTGAGCCTAAAATTCATAATACATATTTATGCTGCCCTAAGTCATTTGCAGCCAAGGTCCCTTTTATTCTCATAACTGACTCCATTTGCTGATATGGGAAGAGGGTGTTGGTGATGGGTTACTCCATGTCCTTTCACTACTTTGTGCCATCCCCTGCTCTGAACAGGCCATGGGCTTTCCCCAGGTTTGCAGTGCAGCAGTTCTCTAGGTCTTATTATTCCATAGTTGGTGCAAGTAATCCAAAGAATGTATAGGTACCCAATAGTTTTATCTTGAAAGATGAAAATTTCTGATTTCTGACCACATCTTGTCTTCAACTTCTTTGTAGGTTTTTGTTTGAGACTTGGGGTCTTGGAAGATACCAGGACTAGGACTGCACGAGGACTATGCCCCTGTCCCTACAACCTGCCACTGTCAGGAAAAGCTGTTTTGTGCAGTGGAGGTGGAGCTGCCTCTACAGTGACACGAGGAGACAGGGTTAGCACAAGACGAGTAAAAACACGTTGCACTGATGGTGCAGAGGTTTGAGAGAATGTGCAGAGCGCAGGCTCCTGGGAAATGGACACTGTCATGTGGCTCGTTAGCACACTGAAGCTCTGACCTAGCAAATATTTACATGCACTTAAGTGCACATTTGAAGGGGCTAAATATACACCTGCTCCCCGCTTCAGCTGCCAGACATCTCTAGACTCTGCATTTGGTGCAAATGTCTTTGACTCAAAAACATATGCTGCAGTTCTGCTGAAGATGTAGGTGTATTTTTATAATGGTTTGGTGCTGTTATTGTAAAAGTAAGCTTTTTTTTTTTGAGTCCTTCTCTCAACATGTCATAGAGTATCCAACCAGCATCCTGAGCAATGTTTGGCTGGAGAGACTTGAGAGAGGAGAATTTTGGTCTTCTCCCCCTCTCCAGCTTCCTTTCCTCTGCAGAGCCAGGTACATTGGAAATACTGCCCATGACCATGAGGTCAGCACGAGGCTGCTCCTCCCCTGCCGTGGGCTCCCACTCCAACCTGAGCACCCCTGCCTGTGGACCACGAGATAGCAACCCCAAAGAGCTTCAGCTGACCTCCTGAACGGGACTCTCTGGGGACCATTGGCCCTGGCAAGTCAGGAAGAAGTGATTCCACAGCTCCTGCCTGGCTGCCATGCCAGCCCTGCCTCTCCTGCTGTGGGACTGCCAGCCTGGGAAGCGCTTTTCACTCTTACTGGCATCACTGCTCTGCTGAGCCACCTCAGCCACCACCTCCCCTCCCCTTCCCTCTCTCTTGACACACTGCCACCCAAACTCGCTGAGGAGCTGCAGGTTTTTTTGTTCCCTGGTGGGAAATTTCATTTGACCCTTTCAAGTGGGACAAGAAGAGATAGTAGATTTGTTGACGATGAAGTGCTTTTATCTGAATTCAACAAAAGAGGTACAATGGAAAGATTGCAGCTGTTGAGCAAAAGCACTGCACCTATTACAGAGTTCATATGCATTTACAAGTGGCACATCAGTGAAGGCTCTCCTCATCCTTGCAGATGTGCCCTCCTTCCACAGAAAACTTGCTAATCTCTCCCCCAGCTCTGCCTGCTCTACATACCTTTGGGAAAACATGGTGTTTGACTGTCTTGCCAGATCTTGCAATGATAGAACTGCTATTAGCAGGTAAAAACTACATGAAGGTGTTTTATCTTTCTGTAGGTCCTACAGTCCTTCTTGATGCAGGATGGGACAGCAAGTTAGAACACCAGATACCTCAGGTTGTAATTAAATTCTGAGACTACAATTGCCCAAGTGAATAGACACCTACATATGTTATGCATACATTTAGGAAGATAAATAAGCAGACAGAAAAATAGAAGAGGATATCATAGATGGCTAGATAGATGGAGAGATTTCAGTCAGAAATAGAATTAAATTTGCACTTATTTTCCTGATAAAGTCGCACAGCTACTAAAAAAGTATTTTCTAAAAATTAAGGTAACAAATCAACTGTCAGGAAGCAAGGAACTCAGACTTGGCAATAGAAACTGAAAGGAACCCCAAATCTCACATAACTATTGTCTGACATCATACAGAAACTGAACTTGGTAGTAATGGCAATAAAGCATCTATTAACCAGAGAAAACCCTGATGAAATTCGTGGGCTTGCAGTCAGTCAATGCCGCAAAAATAGCAAGTGTTAGCCCTCATGCCAATGAACCAAGCACATGGGAGCACGGTTGGAAAGGACCTGCAAACGCTTTGCAAGCTCACCAAGGTGGCCCAGGCACTGGGTCAAGAGTCTGAGCTAAGAGTTAAAGAGAACGTGCCCATCCCTGAATTCCTGCCCTGCGGCAGTGCCCAGCACAGCTGGCGAGTGCCAGAGCCCCACAAGGCAGCTTTCACTGCTGCCAGTTGGACTTTCCTTAGAAACACTCAGAGCCCAGTCCTGCTGGAGCACAGTTTGTGTTGGCTCCCCTCTCCCCATGGCCCTCACTCAGGAAAGGGAGCAGGCACCAGGCAGACTCCACACGCTGCAGGGCACTGGGTGTCTGCAGAGAAACGTGGAGCTCCTGGGCAGAGGGAGCTTCCCTGGCTCCTTTTTGAAGCCTTGCATTCATTTACAAAGCCGTGATTACACCGGACAAGCAACAACCATTAGGATTAACTAATAATTTTTCCTAGCACCTTGTCCCTTCGTAAAGTCTCACAAACTTAATTCACATCCTTACACATCCAAGCAACAGATTTCTACTTAGAATAAACCACGGTATTTTATATTACTGATATACTACATCTAACTTCTAAGCAACAAGAACATGTGCATTACTTGATTTAGGGTTTTTTTGCTAATCCTAGATTATCTTCAAGATCTTGAAAGCTGTTACAAAATTGAGATGAAGAGTGCAGAACTCACCCTCTAGGTGCAAAGCCACAGGTCCCCTGCCCCCAGGTTTTAAGAGGTGCCTTTCTCACCTTGCTGGCTTCCAAGTGCAGAGCTCCAGGTGCACCACTGTGGCTCCGAGCTTGAGGTTCAGAGCACTTCTGTGGACAAGTGGTGCCACTCAGCAAAGCCTGCAGCAAAACCGTGGAAAATTTTCATTGACTTCCGCACAATTCAGCATTTGCTTTGCACTGATGAATGAAGTAAATGTTCAGCTGATTACTTCATGCAGCTTCAATATTAAACCATTGCTTCATTCTTTATTCCTGTGCCCTTACCAAATAGTAGCAGATTATTTCATGGGATAACCTCATTTTCCTTCCCTTCTTCCGGTGCCTTTCTAAGGCAGACCTGGAGTTGGCAGAAAAAGCCAGGCACAACCAATGAGCTAGACCTAGTCAGAGTAATAAGGGATTTTAGGCTCCTTCCTCATCCCAAGTGGGTCTGGCAGTTTCCTTTTATTCTTTAACATTGTTTGTATTATTTACACAGCTGCTCCACTAACTTCTTCTTGTTATATGTTTATTTATTTCTTCCTATTTTTTTTTTTAATTTTAAGTTTCTCCCTTAAGGTTTTAGAACAGCATCAATTTATTTTTACCACTTCAAAAAATGATTTGCTTGTAATTAAACCCGCAAATCTAATAGTGCCTAAATGCAAAAGTGACCTGTGTTTATGAGGGGGACACGGGCAGGTTTTGAAAGCTGAACCACACCATTTCACGATCCATAATCAGTTTTTAGGGGTTTTCTATTATTATTTCAAGGACCAGGTGTCTAAAAAGGTATCATTTTTCTCACCAGCTCTTGCTAGATGGTTTAAAAAAGGTATTAATGCAGCTGTACAGGTTATAGCTGAGTGTGTGAGTGCCCGCTGGATTTACACGCGCAATTACCCCAAAAGCACACAACCCTCCCAGACTCACACATGCAAAAAGCCTCTTGGCTGGAAAACTCTTGGCATGGATGCTCCATTTCCATATGCAGTCACACTGAATATGCATATACATTAGGTGCAGGAGCACACATACATTTTTCAAACTGGAGGCCTTGGTGTGAACCTAAAGAAGAAAAGACAAATGCTGTGAAAAGGGGGTTTAGGTCAAATTCAGTGAGCAAGGATGAATCTGCTGGGTTGTACTCACGTGCCTTGTACCTCAATGCACATCATTTTCTTCAATTAAATATGCAAAAGGCTGTGGATTTTTAGTTTTCTTCTTCATGCCTTTACATCCTTTGAAAATTTATAATCTTCGATTTTCCCTTTCTGATTCTAATAGATGAAAAACAGCCCAATGTAAATTTTTGTCCAAAATAGACAACTTAACAGAAAAAAAAGTATTTCTGAGTACTAACATGTTTGAAAATCAAGCAACCAAAGACTGTAAACATAGACTTAGGTGTCTGAATTTAGGCACCTATTTTTTAAAACCTTGGCTTTAAAAATAAAGTATCTGAATGTATATAGAAAATATAAATCACCAGTCACTTTTATTACATGTATGTTTATATAAAGACCTTAGGACACATTTTTAAAATGTAAACGTTCCTTAGTATGTTTAACTATGTGTCTAAAGAAGATGTAGGACAGAAAGAAAACAAAATTTGACAAATGTTTCTGATCAATCCTGAAGAAATCAATAGGAATTCACTCACAGCATGACTTCATTTAACTTTCCATGCTAGGAATAGTAACCTGGCTTTCTGTTAAAGCAAAAGCATTCGTACTTCTTAGCAATTTAATTCTCATGTCAACATGTATCAGGCAGGCAGAGAATGGTTTGGAGACTGGGAGGGGAAGGAGCAGTGGATGGAAACACACAGAAATTGTGTGGACTGAGCTGTATGGTTGGGTGACTTCATTTCACCAAAACTAGTTTTTAATAGAAAACGGGGTTTTCATTGAGATGCATATTTCCCCTCCCCTTTGAGGGAGCAGAAACTGTCTGTTTCTCAAACCATCTTTTAATGTTTATTTGAAAAATATCTAACACCCAAAAACTGGAACAGCTTGCTAGGGAAAAGAGAAAAAAGCCATTGAATCCTGACCACTGCATCAGTTCCTTGGTGGGAGCCACAGCCTGGATGTCTGGGGTGCCTCCCATCCCTGCAGCCATGCACCCCACAGCACCCAGGAGTTTGGTGTCTCCATCACACACACTCAAAATGTGCCACTGTAACACAAAAAGAAGGGGGGACAAGACCTGACAACAAGAGAGTGAAGACATGCAACCATAGCTCTTGTGAACGAGCTTGTTGGTTTGGATTTTTGGGCGTTTTTTTTGCCAAAAGGGTAAGTATTTTGGCCCATAGCTCTAATATTACAACAGAGAATTTTGTTTTGGAAATGTCATCAGTTTTGGTTGTTTTTCAAAAAGTCAGACTTGAGTGAAGAAAGCCCCTGCTTTCCACCTTCCCGAGCAAGACAAAACTGTTGGCACTCCAAGCTCCTATATCGAACTTGCTTCTACTCCCTTAGCAGACCAGAACCTTGCATGGTGTATGGAAACCAATGGAGCATTCAAACCCAGAGAACATCTGGTTTACAATATTTTCTTCTTGCTTTTTCATGGTTGTGCTCCTGGAAGCACATTTGGGTCCACAAGTGCGGGTGTGCACGCATGTCTGTTCTTATTTATTCTAAATATAAACTGTTTTCTGAAAGGGCATTATTCATAGACAGATGAAAGAGCACTGTCCTTCTTAGAAGTCTGGTTCAAAACCTGAAGTTGACACAGGGTGCCATATTGGACTAAAGCAAAGTGTGGAAAGAGTGTTCTCCCAGTTCTGAGAGAGTCCTGGTTGGAAAGTTATGGATAATAAAAAAGATCCCAGCTTTGCTGCTTCATTGAAACCCCAGTTATATATAAAGCAGATGTCATCTTAGCAATATGCAATGTGTAGGCTAAGAAACTGTATCAGCCAGTGACATCTGAGAGTGACATTGCTTTGAAATGCACCTTTCTATCTGTGTACACACAAAATTATGTGTGCTCACACACACGCAGTCCATACTACTTAAACACAATGATTTATTATGACTTTTTCCATCAGGAGCCAGATTTGACTGACCATAGAATTCATACAAAAAAAAAAGACAAGAAAATGTTTTACTTTCAGGCTGAACTGATGAGTGAGTCTGCAAAAGGAAACACCACAAAATCCAGTTTCAATCCAACAAGCTGAAGAGGCTCTATTATTATGATCTTTATTTTCATTACTTTTGTGGGCAAGGTATGAAGCAAAATAGCTGTGTCTGTTTAGCTGCCTAACAATAGAAAAGTTTATGCAGCTCTTCAGCTGAAATGTTTTTGACAGTTTTCAATTTTAGCTCTTTTGATTTGGTAAGAAATCTGCAAAAATATGATTTTGAAAATCACCAGTTTCATGCTTTATTCCTTTCTCAAAATTAGACTGTATTGTCCAACTCCATTAAATGTGTCTGAAGGAATCCTAGAGAATTCCTGGGAAGAATCAGTGCTGGGCTGTTGCTTAGAAACTGCCTGGGTTTCTATAATATTGCCTGATGTAATAGTTATATGGCCCACTTGCATCTGTTAACAAGCAATACAACAGAATCCACAGGTACCAATAAAGAAACAAACCTGGAATTCATTACTTTCCTTGAAAATTCATCAGTGCTTTTTCTAGCTTGGCAAAATGTTTTTCTCAGGTGCTAATTAATAAAATAGGAGATGTACTGCCACTACATGTATCTATTTTATTTGGATTTATTTATTTTGCCCCAGGGAAAAGATGTTGTTAAGAGTGTAGTGTGTTAGTATAATTACAATTTTGCAATGCCACAGAAAGGTGCGAGGTGTGAGCTGTGGTTCTGTGGGATTTTCTTCACTGAGAGCCATAGTGTGGCAATATGACCATTTTCTCAATGTATTTCAAAGAGAAGTGACACGGGTGCCTTTGTAAAATCAGTAGGACAGGACATTTGTGTTGAGTGCTATTGTTAGACTCTCAGCAAAGCCCAAGCAAAAGATGAAGTGTCTTACCTTAGTAGTGTCAGCATTCCCAAATCCAGGGGTGTAAAAAGAGCAGACGCAACGATGAGAGCCACGAGATGGACTCCACAACCACGCATGTGAAAATTATGTACTTCTACATTAAAAAAAAAAAAAAAATTAAAATCAACATTTAAGGTACAATAATGAAAGTTTCTCTCTTAAGAACAGGGACTACAATTTTTCCAACGAATGCCAAGATGCAAACTCACATAATTGCTGATGCTGGGGTACGAGGAAAGTACCTGAGAGCTAAGCAACACTTCGCAGCCCAAGCCCCAGCAGCTCATTCCTCACCTGAGTGTGACCCAAAGACCAGCACAGCCGGTGGATACACCCCTGTTCAGTGCTCAGACACCAGTCCTATGACCCTGTAGAGTGAGAGGGGTGTTTAACTCTTGTACACTGTCCTTATGGCACACACTCACTCCTCACGTGGGAGTTCCACGCTGCCGTGGATGCAGCTCCTTTTGGAGGCTCCTGACTGAAGAGCTTTTACAAGCCCACCCCCAGCAACTGGCTTCCTGTATTTAGAGGAGACATAATAAAATGATTGCAGCCCAACCCTCAGTTATTAAGCGTGGGGGAAAGCACGGGAAGAGTTGTAGGGAAGAGTAGACTCCGTGACAGTTACTCTTTGTAAGTAAATCTTACTCGTGGGAGCGTGGCTACTGCTTCGATGGATTACATTTGGCTGTGTCTGGGGGCCCAGATTTGGGAGGGAAAACAGTCAAAACTCCTGGTTTGCCATTCCACTCGTTCTCAGCAGGCAGAGGAATTGTGTTGGAGTACTGCAAAAGCTGAGGTTGTTCAGCGACAACAAACGCGGGGGCGGATGCTCATTGCCAGGCGTGGGGATTTGGGAATGCAACTCACATTAGTGTTAATGGGAGTTACACGCGTAAATCCCTGCCCTTCAACATGATAATACATAATATACCCCTTAATTTTTAATTCACCAGGGTCTCAATTTTAAAGCATTTTCATATAGTTTGTCCTAATTATAATCATTTTTAATGACAGCTTAAAAATTTCACATGACTGTCTTATCACATACGGTACTTAATTTCTCAAGTGAACAGTTTCCATGTGGTGTATTCTGGGAATTTTGAGAACTAAAACACTAAGGAAAAAACTACTTTGTATAATCAAATGAGATGTTATTATTCCGCTATGTTTTATATACACTGGAACAGAGTTTCTCACAGTAAAATGGTGACCATTTTGAAAAGTACTTAAAACTGAGACTTTTTTTGTTTTGGAATGTTATTGGCTTAATCTCAATCTCATGGACCAGGGCTTTTGGTCTACCTCTCATGGCCAGTATTAATGTAAATTAATAGGTAATTATTAGCTAGTGCAGGCTTTGGGGAGGTTTCAGCCTATGAATAATTTTTCATTTTCTCTAGGACTTGATAAATGCTAAATATACAGCTACAACATCACTATTTTTATATTAATATATTATCAGTATATTAACATTATATGTCATTATTTTATTCTACGACAGTATATCTTATATTATTATACTATTACATATAGTATATCATGAATGTATTAGTACTATATTAATCTATTAATTATTATATTGACATGCAGCAGACAAGCACTCACACACTGAATCAGAAGGACAAACAGCCAAGTTTAGATTACAGCCACACACCTCATATCAAATGTTGGCCTTGCCTTCAACATCTCATTTGGGCAAGTAAACCAGTAATTACTGGAGTAACTGGTCCTGCATCACACACATAACAGAGGGCCATGTGCCGTGAGCTCAGCATCCAGAAATGTTCCAAGGATGTGCCTCACCATTCCATGCGCCTCACAAAGCATCCCTGCACCAGCCTATTGGAGCCCAACCACGACAGCCACGGATTCAGAATTAGACCAGCAACTGCTGCATGTCCCATTTGAAGCATTTCCCAGGCCTTTTGAGTTCTCTTATTTCAGTTTCTTCAACTAATGGTTTTCTAGTTTGCCTTTATGTTGACTAAACCGACTCCCGTTTTATTTTTGGCTCTTTGCTTTCAGAGGGAGCAATATATTTTTTACTACTTACAGGTATAGAAAGGGCCCCTGCCAGAAAATACATGATGAAATAGCAGGCAAAGATTTCAAAACCCACCTAAGTGACTTAAAAACATAAGTGCTATTTTCAAGAGTGATGGAGGGCTTAGATACCAAGTACCATGTTTAGTAATAGATTTTAAAAAGTAATTACCTACCTAAGGAGAGCACGTATGACTTTAAATAAAAAATTCTCAACAATTAGCATTAGTAATTAATAATATTTTAAATGTTTGATTTAAACTGTGCTCAGGAAGACATTTGTTTAGTCATGGGAGAAAACACTCCTGTATGCCATGAGGTTACTAGATTTCTTTGGACATCCTCATTTTGAACAATTTAGGAGTGCAAATAGGACTTGGACTTTTGTCATGAGACTGTTCTTGAAAGTTTTGCCTGAAAATAAACTTTGTTCTGCAGTTAAATTTTGGATATGTCTACCTTGCTTTCCATTAGTCGAAAAGAAAGGAAGTGGACTTTATCTTAAACCACACAAAAATGTTGGACTGCACCAGACTGTGTATGTCCATGTTTTATATATCCTCTAATTACTGAACAACCATGACTATAGAGGGGAAATAACTTGCCAAATTAGTAGCCTTCAAACTGTCGCTTTTTATAAAGAGTAAATGATAAAAAGAAATGTAGCACTCATTTGTTAGTCATTTTTATGGGTAGCTTTAATCTGTTTTGTGCGTAGACTCCAGTTGTTGGTATTGTTTCCACTAAAAGAAAAATAATTTGGCTGCTGCTGCAACATTTTAAGCTTTCACTGTTACTATAAAAACAATCCCCAGGAGATTTTTTTTTTAGTCTTCTTGTATTGCTGGTTTGCAAGGACTTAGGAAGTAAAAGTTTAAAACGGCCTGGTAACAGACAAATCACTTTTAAAAGCCAGCATTGTACTGGCCTGGGAGTGCTACAGGAAAAGCTACTTTAAAAAAAAAAAAAAAAAAAAAGGGAAAATGCAACAGTACAAAAGCTAAGCAAGCCTAATTATTTTTTAAACAAATATATGGAGGTCATCTAAACTATGAATGCATGAGAGGCCTTTTCCTACATGTGAATTGTCAGATCCATGCTGGATAGGCATCCAGGCAGAGCTCGGCTTTGTAACGCTGCTCCCAGTAGGAAGGCATCTCAGCGTTTGAGTAATGTACTTTAAAACAACAACGTACTTTTTCTGAACGCATTAAGGGTGAAGTTTTCAAACTGGGGTACCTAAAGATAGATCTGTCTTGTGACAGCACAGAGCTATCTCTGGTCAAGAGTTTTGGTGTAGCCTGGGGCTTTTTGGGTAGGTGTGTTAAATAACAGATTTTCAGCTTCTGCAGCTAAAACTTTGTGATTTTCTAATTTTGGTGGAGAGGTTCGTCTGTAATGAAAGTGCTGCTTAAGGTCTTCAAAATATTTCAGATAAATAGACAAGGCTTTCCAGTGAAGTACAAGAAAGAGAGGAACAAAAGTACCGCTGGGATTTAAAGAGATTTGGGTGTTCAGCTTCTACAAACTCCCTTGAAAATCCCAGCCCTCTTTCGTAAATGACGGCTGAATCTCGACAGATTTGGTGGTTCATTTTGGCTCATTGTCTGCATCCGCTCAGGCTGGAAGCCGGCCCGGGAATTTCGTTAGACCATGAGAAGTTTCCAGGAGAGTTTTCAGCTCTTGGTTCCCAGGTATCTGAGGCTTTGCCACTTCCACTTCCCCCAGCCAGAAAACGCAGAGACGTGCAACCGTTTGCGAAAAAGGCTGGCCAAACCCTTTCTGAATCAAAGGAATATTCATGTTTTGGATCAAAGACTGGGGGAAGGATTTGACTAGCTCCTGCATTCTCTGTCCTGTGCTGCCAATGTCTGGTCCTAAATTATATCCATTGGCCAACGCAGAACATCTTATTGAGGTTATTTTTTAGCACAAGTAAAATAAATAGTATCAGGTTTTGATCCTTAGGAGGAACCATGCGAAACCGTTCTTTAGCATATCTTGTTTTTAAGACTCCAAGTCTCCATTTTCAAATCACTGGGTCTAGAGCCAGGCTCCAAAATATATCTTGACGCATGCAGCCAAGCAATCATCTTTCTATGGAAAACCGCTGAGCACCTGCTGCTGCTCCTCCTGACGCCCTTCTCATGGCAAACTAAGTCACTTCTGCACGGGCCAAGCACCTCCATCTGGCCCCAAAGAACTTTCCAGGACCCGAGAGCAACTGAGGAAGGCTCAGCCCTAGATGTCAGCGTGGATGCCTTAGGCTGGGGTGGCTCTGGCAGCTCTAGCTGTGGTCCAGGCACGCAGCTAGTGCAGAACAAAAAGACAATCACTGTGTCAGAGGGCTCACACTGGATGTGCCAGACTCCACATTACACTCTCAAAAGGCTAAAACAACGCTCCGGCAATTAGCACGTGTAAAGCCCTCAGCTATTTATGTCCTAGGAAATAGCTTGGATTTTATTATTTTTGGGTTAAGCCATTCCAAATGGCAAAGCAGCAGTTATTTGTCTGCCATCTATTGATGTGCTGTCTTGATCTCTAATCGAGGCCGAGGGGGATACATTTCCACCTTTAATCCTTCAAACTTTCTAATGCTTTCATGTACAAATGTATACAGTAACTTGGCATTAGCATTCCACAAATATGCAAATTGTCTGTCAGATTGGACAGGCTGCATGCATTTGAAGTTGTGTTGACAGCCTACAGAAAAAAGACATTCTCAGCTCAAACATGAACAAGATGTTTATATCCTTTTTCCCTAAAAACATACATTTTATGTTTTAAGCAGAGATGGGAGCAAACTGCAAAATTTGGATCAAGACATCTTTTGCACCCATAAAATTTGGGGATGTCTGCATCAGGGGATTTTGATTCAGCTGGCTCTTGGAAAGGGGAAATTCAGCTCAGATCTGGCTTATGTTCCAGCCTTCACAAAATACAGTGGGAATTTGCACATGAGCCTCTGTTTCCAAGTAGGTTAACGCATAAAAGAAGCGGCTCAGAAGGTGTCATTATACTCTAGTGAGCTTTGCAGTTGGTGGCAACAGCAGTTACCTGACAAAGTACCATCTTGCCAGTCAACAGAAAAGGAAGCTGTAGAGCCCAGCATCCTTCCTGGCCGGGGGAAGGAGAACCAGAAACAGCAGTGGTGGGAGCTGGTGGATGCTCGTTGTGCGGGGGGCACTGATAGGCACAGATGCAAAGGGCCAGGGTAGATCAATCTAGGCACCCACCTCCAGAATTCAGCCCCTCAGAAGCTCTCACCTGGGGGCTGCAGGGTCCTGCAGACCCTCCAATGGTATCAATATGTGTGGGTGTCTATGTGAACCTAGACGAACTTGTATTCTTTTTTTAAGCACATGCCCCACATCATGCAGACTCATAAAAGCATGGTGTTTATCCCCCGACTTCAACAAATTTCACAAACCAAGAGTTTTGTCAGCAAGGCTACAGACAAGTGTCCTCTTTGACTATGTATTTCTAAGTATTTTAATACAAACAGATTTAGTACACAAATGTAACTAACTACTTCTCTAGGTTCCCTGCCTCGAAATGAAGGACTGAACTCTCTCCCTTTCTTCCAGCCTACCATGAGGGGATAGCAAACTAGATGTCTATGGCTCTGGTGTATTGCCTGCTCCAGTGGAATATTATCTAAAATTGTGACTCAACGTGGGAAAAAAGTGCTGTTTAATAAGCGACTGCATTGAGAGCTGTGATTCAGATGGAAACCTTATCTAAGAGATGCATTTTGACACCCTGCATCTGGACATCCTGTACAAAGCATCATAAGGTCTGGAGCAAATTTTTGGTACAGAGGATTCTTCCACAGCTCATCGAAAAATTAGTTTCAGTGGTAAAGATCCACTGAAGAAAGCAAGAAATATCCCCATGACGTCAAGGCCCCAGGAAGCTAAAGAATCTGTGAAGTAATGAGTCTCTTTGGAGCACAAGTTGAAATTCTGTCAATTAAAAATCTTTCCTGTAGCAAAGAGCAGATGATTTGAAGGAGTGGAATGTTGAGAGATGGAAGATTTTGAACTTTAAATACATTTTATGGAAAACACTAGAGATTTCCTTACTTCACTGTCAGAAGACCAAAGGGAAAACATCAGACCTGGGTTCCTCCAGCCTTCACCAGCTAATTTCCCGTGGCTGTATGAGATGGGCACGCCCATGACACCGCAGGAGCTCGGATACCAACCACCTTGGCTCCTGCTGGAGCTCCCTGGGGATCCACTCTCTGCTGTGCAGTTCCCACAAACCCAGCCCTAGCAACCTCCTGACTCATTCTCATTCGCAAAGCCAGTGCTTTAGGTTTTCCATGTGGCAGGGAATGCTATGAAGCCATGGGAGCTGTGCACTCACTGGCTGCCTTTTGGTATGCGTGCACTGACCAGTTTCTGGGTCATGTGCCAGAGCTGTCTGCCGAGACACTGAGCTCTGGCCAAAGACCCTCACTTCATATTCCAGCTTGGTGAATGCCAGACTGCTGTTAACTTCATCAGGCAGGCAAAATTACTATCATTAGGCCATCAAGCACAGAAATAAGGTCGCTTCATATTTCCCTGGAGAGCCTTGGGAGGCTGGAGCTGCTCAGTGTGCCCCAGAGCAGTGGGGGAGCTTGTGAAGCACATGTTGGATTTATGGAATTCAATCTCACGTTATGCCAGCCCATATTTCAGCAGCCATTTCAGAGGCCTAATTCTCTTGTATGGGTACGGATTGTTTGCCAGCAACAACAGCGCTGAAAAGATCGGCAGCATCCGATGGAATACCTTCAAAGAATATTCTTCGAGAGCTTCCCAAAAGTAAAGAAAGGACAACCGGTGCCAGAAGAATGGCTCAGAAGAGGAATGAGAAACCTAGCTGTGAAGAGCAGTAAGTGTTTCAGGAGCCTGGTCTGACAAACAGGACATGATCACTTGCAGGATGAGGCCCCTGCGCTGCCGCGGTGCCGGTGATTCGTGTGGTCTTCAGGAGAGTTGACAGCAGGAACTACGCCTTTGCTTACTTCGTACAAGTAGATAACTCAGCAAGAGCGGAGAAATCATTTGACAGAGGCCAGATTCAGAAGGCATCTGAAATGTCTTTCTTTAAAGATAATCATGTTAGGAATCAAAAGGGGTCTAATGTTAGAGACTTGCTTTTCAAACGCAACAAATGATTATACCTGTCAAGATTTATGGACAGATTTATTTATGTTGACAGAGGGACCACTAATAGTTTGACAAATGAGAAGTCTTGACAGATACAACAGATATGTTCAAGTATATTTCCTCCTGTTTGAAATAGGAAATGAGTGAGTTATGACAAGCCTGTAATGTATATTGATACGACTTTTCCTAGGCTCCTTCTACAGAAGTAGATGCATTCTACAGTGCTGGATACTGATCTGGAAAGCCAGTTATGACCCTAATCAGCAGTGGCCCTCTATCTTCCTCCATCAAGAAAGTATTTAAAATGGCTAATTTAGAGAAAACAGGAAGGAAAGCTTTTCCAGGCGGTGCTTCTGGATGGAAAACTTAACTTCCAAAGTAAGGCAAGAATCTAGAGGAAAGAAATATTAGGATCTCAGGAAGCTTTATATTTAGAATAATTGCTAGCCAGGGACTTTTCATTTCAATTCACAGCAAACCTAATACTTCTTCCCAGCACGGGATGCCAGGCATCATTGTACCATCGAGGCTTGTGGTCAGCTCCAGCCAAGAAAGATCTATCCCAAGGACTGCTGCAGTCCTACAGCAGGGAACAATTCCGTGCTAAAACCCCATTCAGGAAAGGTATAGAAAAGCTATCGCTATGCATTAGCATCTGATCAAAGGCCAGTACAACAAACAAGACACCAACAGCTTCAATGGACTTTGCCTCAGGCTCCGAGATCTTTTAGGAGTTTTATGTAGGATCGTGCAACCATTACATCCCCAGCTGTGAAAGACAGAACAACCTGTTAAGTGTTGCTCTACCATGCAGCAGCCTTTAAATGCTACTTTCATTTAACAGACAGTGACTAACTCCCCATTTAAGTACAAGAATTCCAACCTTCTCACAGCGTGGAAGCTCTGGACAATCCAAGCGAGGAGAGACTGGAAGGAGAATCCCACTTTGTTGCTCCAAAGGCTGCCATCCTCCCCAAACTGGGAGTGTGGTAAACGTTGATGAAGCAATACTTGGTACCAGACCAGTGTCGGTCGTTCGCTGTTGGTTTGGGTGCCAGACCCACAATTTCAAACAACAATGGGACAAATTACCACGTCCCCCAAGGCTTTACAACAAACACAAACAAGCAATTAAACAAACACATGCTCTTGTCACTCAGCAATTAAAGCATTTCCTGATCTCTTAATAAAAGCTGATCAAGTTTCCACATATTAATGTGACTTTGCACACGCGATCGGTTTATCACATTAAGAACCCATCCTGTGTCTTTGGCTGATTAAAGTCAATCTGGCTGCCCTCCCTGGAGATCCTCCCAGGAAGGGGCAGGGAACAGCCATTTTTGAACCAGGAATGTGTCTGACAACGAAATGCATTTAACTAAAGCACAATGGGCAATGTTGTTCATGCAAAAACATTTTGGTGTTTCAAAAAACCATTAGAGGGCATCAAGGGAGGACTGGAGTTTTGAAAAAGAATGAACCTTGACAGGCTAAACTAACTATTGCTCTTTCACCAGCATTCTTGCTTGCCTGGAAAACTCCAGAAGGCCTATTAATTATTTTGGGGTTGTTCATGAAAGTCATCTGAGCTGGCAATTGCCAATCGCATCAGCCTGTGACATTCCAGGGGCCGACAGTGCCATCTCCTTCAAATAAATCTGTTAAATTACTAATATACTGAAGTAGCTCAGCTTAAAACCCACTCTCGTTCTCCTTTATCAATTTTGCATCTGGTTTTCTCTGAGGTTGAAAAACAAAGCACACCCCCAAACACTTACCTCCTTGCCAGTCATTTTGTGCACGCTGTCCTTTGTTTAAAAAAAAAAAAAAAAAAAGAAAAGAAAGTCTGCTCTGAAATTACCAGACACAGCCGTGGGAGTGGTTAATCTTTTAAAGCAACATTATGAATTATAATACCAAGTGTATACTTCATTGTGGTAATCCTGCAGTAATGCAAGCAATATTAGCATGTTCTGGGAGGCAGAGTACTGCCAGGGGACCAGGGATGCTTGCAGGAGAAGAAAAGGGGAAGATTTCACAGTAATGAAAACGATGTTGTGTTTAGTCCCACAAGCTAAAAACAAACTAAATATTTATGATAAACGAAAAGAATAAGGAGGATTATGGTGTCATTCACTGTAGGATAAAATATTACCTAATCTAAACATTTACATAAATAGCAGAAGGATAATGCACGCTGAATTTAGATGGTTCAAAGAGAGGAGGAAATTAACTGTAACAACAACATAAGTGTTGCTGTGCACAGTGGTGGGTGCTCCTGGGGCTCCTCACCTCTCTGTACCACAGAGCCCAGCACAGCAAAGGCATTTGGTGCTACCAGACCTCAGATGAGAAAGAATGGAAGACATCTTCCTGCTCTGTGATGGAAAAGCATCCAACTCCATGCAAGTTTTCTGGTGTAGACCTCTACCACCTGAAGTGAAAAAAAAGAAAGAAAAAGACATTATCTGACAGTGCTGGCAGGCTCTTAGAGGCTATCCCAAAAGGAGATGGAGCCAGCTGAGATGGGTGTAGGCACCTGAATTCCACCCATGTCCCCAGGTCCACCACTGCTGAGCTCTGATGGCAGCTGATCTGTTTGCTCTGCCTCATTTTTTGACCCTCTGGCTCCCTGGTGTCTCAAGCATGAGCCCAGTCAGACCCAAAAGCCTCATCTGGATGGAGCTGCTAGGCTCAGCACCTGCCCCTTCCTGCACTCCCTGATGGGCAGAAACCACCAGTGCCCAAGCTTCAGGCTCTCCTCAGGACACAAAACCTGAGTTCACAGCCCTCCTGCATGAAAATAGCTGTTAGAGCATTTTCCTCCCATGCTAGCTTCATCAAGCCTTGCTTGTCTCCATCCCTATGAGTCTTTCAGGACCCTGGCAGTACCTCGAGTCCTGCTGAAGCCTTTGGGTTTGTTTTGGGCCAGATGTCTGTAGGCAGATAACTCCCTGCAGGATCGTGGCTAAAGTCTTCTGAATGCAGAGGCGATGCCATTCAACCACATCTTTCTGCAGCTGAGGCTGAATCACAGCTCTGTTTAAAATCATCTTCATTCGAGGCCTGAGTTCATTAACTAATTATATCAAATTTCCAGTTGGAAACCCTTATTCTTTTTGCATTTGGTTTGTACTGTGAAGTAGAAAATAATGCATACAAGGGAATAAGCTATACAAATTTTCAGTTATTAGGTAACATTTGAGGTAGCTTTTTTCAGCATCCTAAAGAACATAATCTAGAGTAATGATATTCTTATAGAATTGGAAACCTCCTAGAGAATTCCACTGCAACATTATGATTCTCCAATAATATTTTTTAAATAATTCAGCAAACTTATGAAAATAGGTTTATCACAGTATTTCATAAGGATCAGTCTACAAAAGTGACCCTGTAGAAATAGCATTGTAATATAGCACGTACATGTGAATATTCAGCAAAGGGGATAATTTAGAACCATAGTGGCACTTTTGGATTGAAGAATGCCAACATGAGGGAGGACACCAAGTCACTCTGGTGTTCTCCCAGACCTAACTCAAAGCCCATGACTGAGGCTATTTTGCAAACAGACCCAAACTGGGATCCAAGCTAGTACAGGGCTGCGCATTTAAACACGGGTGGTAAACTGCTATGCAACTGTTTGAGGGAGAATTGATTTTCTTCTGGTTGAAATGTGCGAAGATCCCGTGGTTTATCCGAAGAAGTAAACCTAAAGATAACAGTTTAGTAACCCAGGGTGATGTTTACAACTGTACTGAATGTGACAGCTTTCAAAGTATTATGTATATTTCTAAGGCTGTACATGTACAGCTCTGACAGCATGTCAGTTATAATTCTTGTAAAAAATGGATGTAATTTATTATGGTTCAAATATAGAATAAACTATATAAATGCTTCACCATAAAATACTAATTTCCTCATTGCTGAGGGGCTCATCTGCATTCTAAATAGCAGTAAAGATGTTTTAATTGAATAGGTTTTTCTTCCCTTTTCCTTGTCAACATGACTGGCTAGGGTTAAAACAAATGCACAGAACTGGAGGAAATCTCTGAACAATAAAGGAAATCTTAACCACAAACAGGACAACTACGCTACCAGAAGTTAGGGGTGAGCTGGGTTTTTGTGTTCTGGGGGGGCAGCGTTGGAGGTTGCTCATGTGTGATTGATGGTACTTGTGATTAATACCAGTTGGCAGACATTAGTAACACTTTGTCTCACTTTTTGCTCAGTTGTTCACTTTTCTGCATTTGGCATGTTTTCATGTTTTTAATAGGAATTTTTCAGTCATGCATCTTTGACATGAAATAGCATGAAATGTGATGCCTCCGATTTTGAAGTATTTCCTTGCTGGCTGTATATGACATTAGTACAAAACTTATCATACGGAATTATCATCTTTGAAAGTAGCTTGCTTTTCAAGCTCCTTTATTTCCTCATCCCATGCACTGCAGAGAAATTTGTATGAATATTTTGCACTTAATTCTAATTTCATCCTAATGTATAGCCAGAGAAACTTCACTAGACTAAGCACTGGATTAAACAGGGCTAGGATTCAAAATTATCTCTCTGGTTGAACCTTAACATGAATATTGAAATTAACTGCTGTAAGACTTGGTACAGGGAAAAAAATGACCAGAAGAATTAAAAGAACTACTTGCTTTTATTTTGTAGTGGGTTATCTATTATTTTTTACCTATCTTTTGATTATATACAGGGCTTATGCATAAAATAAAGTGAAATCGAGATATGAAGTTATATAAACATTTGTATTTATTTAACTGTGAAACTGCGTCTGGGCCCTTCAACTGAATCCTGAGATTTTCTAAAAAGCTGTATGATTCTTAGTCTTCCTGGCATTCATATTTGATAGTGCCCATGAGTTTCTGAAGATTACAGCCAAACACAAATGACACAGACTTAGGTTTGACCACTGACATAATTAAACACCTTTACCATCACGTATTTTGCAAGAAAGCAGACACAAAAATATTCACCTATGTAAGCAGAATTTGCACTGGGGAATGACATGGTTCCACAAAATCCTGTGTTCACATGCACTTTTCCAAGATCTCTGAACCAGGACCGGAGGTTTGACTCTGCAGCTGTGCAGAACAGAGCTGGCAGCCGATGTCCTCAGTCCCTGCTGCCTTCTCCCC
>VZTG01001429.1:52500-428185 GCA_013397845.1 Melanocharis versteri
CTCAGCTCTGGAGAGAGGACACAGATGAAACCCGTCCTGAAA
Source organism: Melanocharis versteri (assembly GCA_013397845.1). Taxonomy (NCBI): domain Eukaryota; kingdom Metazoa; phylum Chordata; class Aves; order Passeriformes; family Melanocharitidae; genus Melanocharis; species Melanocharis versteri. The sequence continues at coordinate 52,543 of VZTG01001429.1, forward strand.
CAGGTCTTTACCTCTTTTGGCACATGCCTGAAATTTTAAACCCTACTCAAGTATATTACCAAATATTTCATACACTTGGGCCCACAAACAACAACAAATAGTTTCCTTTTGTGAGCAGCAAATAAAGATGCAAGTAAAAGAGCAAACACCACAAAACTGAGCCATGCAAAGATTTCCAGCAAGACTTCAGGCAATTGAACTCGAGTTGTATTCAGCTGAGATGTCAGATCTGAAAACCATCTCAGCGTGGTGCAAATGGCCTGGTTTTTCTTTTTGATTCTTATTGCTTTAGTTTTGTTTATTCTTATGTAACCTGTCAGCAAAACTTACTCTGCTCCTGGACTGTTTGTGGTCCCTTGATATCGAGAAGGACAGCTTTGCTTCTGCTCCTGCCTGGTGCAGTTATCGTATCCACCTTCATTTACCGGGCTGGAATCCTGTGCCTGTCTGTGTGAGTGGCACCAGTCACATTCAATAACACTTTGCTCTTGCATTTAGGCCTCTCTTCTGTACAGCCTTTACAGGCACGTTTACACACCTCTGACCAGAGGGATTTAGGTGGGTGCCACTAAATCTGCGCCTGATGTGTTTGTGCAGGAGGTTTACATGGCCCAGGGGTGCTGGGTGGGGCTGCAAGGCACACGGAAGGCGACAAATCCTCAGGGAATGTTAATTGAAAAGTTACATCAAATGCACAGCAGGTGGTTGGGGCCGTAATGGTAAAAAATCAGCTCAACCAGAGGCAAGTGAACTGCACGGCTGCCACTGTGGTAATTGGGGGTCCCCACAGGGTCATTGAGGGGTTGCTGAATTAGGGACTGGCAGGGTTGGGGCTGGGAGATGGGGACCAGGCACTGTCCTGGCAAAACTGCACAGCCAGGTGGCTCACACCTCTACTTTTTCATCAGCTTCTCTTCGAGGTTTGAGGTAAAAGGGCTGTGGAGGGGATGGAAGTGTGGCCATACATGCTATGGGATTTTGACATGACTCAGGGCTGTGGTTGGCCTCAGGGTGTGCTCCTCCTACAACTAAAACTGCAAACTTCCTCTTTGCAGGAGCAATCTGAGTCCTTCCCTGTTGCTGCCTTCTTCCATCAGCTGGATGGCTGCCACTGCTCACTGTTCCCTCCTGGAGCTTTCCTTCCTCCATTCCCAAAAACATTTAAAAGCAAGCTGCACATCTATATTTTGTGTACAGCAGAAACAAGAGCTTCCACTATTTCCTCTAAAGGAAGAAGTGTCTCATTTTTGAATGTGATTTAATTTTATGTAGTTTTTACCTTTCTCTCCTTTTTCTCCATGTTTCTAGATGCAAAAATACTGGTTTTCACAAGGATTGTGTAGATTTATTAAGTTCAAGGACTGTGAGATTCTCTGAATCTGAAACTGCCTTGACGTGGAATAGAGGAAATAACTAAGAAACAGGCCATGGCCTTTTCCCTCCCTTTCCACGCAGCTTTCCTAATAAAGCAGATGAGAGACAGATTTTGCTTACAGCATTCAGAGATGTCACAGTGCTCCTAACCCTCTCCCTGCTCCCCCTCCCTGCCCAGGACCTGCAAGCAAGGACACACGAGTCACATCAGAGGCCAGCAACACTTCTACCTGATATTGCATTCCCAGCTTGCTCTGTGCCTTTCTGTCTAAGGTGTCAGATTCCTGCTAGAAGTATTTGTAAACAGAGCTCGAGAAAACTCCCAACTTTGCCTGGAGCTGTGCATTGTGAGTGTTATACTCATGGAGTGAAAGCCCCGAGGAGTTGCACAGGTGTAGTTGTAACCAACCCCATGGCACCGAGCTGTGAGCAAGGGGGGAGCAGCATTCAGCTGCTCTGCATGCACACACCCCACACTTTTCCTTCTCTTTATCAGTGCCTAGTGGAATTCCAGCCAACCTGAACAAAAAGATCCATACTTGTTGCAGGCAGTAAGTAGGGATGTGTTGGAAAATGGGTATGAATGAGTTTTAGCCACGGGTTGAAAAAGAATACACACAGAGTAGCTGAATTATCAGAAAATTCTCAGGTGCTATTTGATAGCAAATGTTTTAAAATGGCAGATCATAGCAAGGACATCAAGATGGCATTTTTCAACCCAGAATTAATCCAGAAGTGGTCTAGTCAGTATTTTCTCTGTATGTGAAACTCCAGTTGATAGTACTGAGTTATATTACATTGCTTTTCATAGAAGCATTTATGACTTTAAAAGTGCCCTTTGATAGTCTGCATCTGGGAATTCCCTGGAAATGTCTTCATATAGGAACTCAGATATATTTGATATGAAACAATTTAGCCCTTGTTTGGAAATAGAGGCAGGAAAACACTTGTTTCCTAACATCAATTATCAGAAGACTGCACCTCTTGCAGCCAGCACTACAGCACAGATCTGTCTCTGCATTACTGGGCTGCTAACACAATACTTTTAATCACATTTTGATTGAAACTAACTGCTTAACTTAAATACAGAATGGGAAAGAGCTTCATCATTGCCTTGATGCTTTTGGTATTCTGCTCAGGTTGAATAACTTAAGGTTTGGTGGTCACAGTGCCTAGAGCTACACATAGCAGGGTTTTTATGAGATCTACCATTCTTTTAGAGCTGACACCTTCCACCCAGCAGCGTAGGCCCATCTCACCTCCTTGCTGTCCCTGGGAGCCTGATGTGCTTTGGGAGCGAGGGCGTGGAGAGGGCTCTGAGCTCCAGCCCGCAGCGAGGGTGGAGGCGGCTGCCTGCTGGGTAATGGCCTCAGCTGGGCCATTCTGATGTGGCCCAGGGACCTCACACACTTATGGCCACCTCCAGAAGCACCCACAGAGAGTGATAAGTGTTATAGTGCAGCATAATCCACTCTTCAGCCTCAAAGAGGAAGATGGGATCATACTGCCTTCCATTCTCAGATAATAACCATTTCATGGGGGCAGTTACAAGACCTATTTATAGGGATGATTTTAGCTGCCATCTTTATCCTTAACAGGAAGGGACTGGTGCTTTGGACAGGTGGCAATTTTATGCTACTCACCCACCTCCATATCTTTTTATCTGAATGTGCACTATGTGGTTATATTTCCATTTGGATGACTTTCATGTTCTTTAGTTGGCAAATGTTTTATGAAAATGATAAAGCAGAAGAAGAGGTTCAGGTAGAAACTAAACTGAAACCAGGTTGGGATCCTCTGATGAATGACCCACCTAGGCCTTGTTTGCCTGTGCCTGGAAATTTGGGAGAGGTTTATGATGAGCTGTTTGTGTAACCAAGCTATGCAAACTAGTAAAAACAAGTCATGTGAGAGAGAGAGAGGGAACATTGACTGCTTTGACAACTGCTTTGCCATTGCTAAGGAAACTGCTCCCTTGGTAACCATGGTCAGTACATCTGTCTTATTTTATCTCCAATTCTCACGTAGACACCATCATGGAAAGAATATTAACACAACCAAAACACAAACATTTCAGAAAAGCACAAGGCTTCTATTAATTTCTTCACTAAAAAGTTTAAGGGAGATTCTGCTTTGGTGTTGATTATGGCTTTGCCTTGCCTGAGATGTGCTCCTTAAATATTAACTTATGCAAAGTAACAATTTATTCTTTTGTTCTGCTTTGTACTTCTTTAAAATGTGATACTTATTTTCTTTTAGCTCTCCTAATTTACCTAATGCAATTGGGCTTTACAATAGGAAAGCCTGAAGGCTGAGAAAGCTTTTGCATCTGTCAAAATAAGAGTTTATGTTCTTTTGCTAAAGAAAAAACTACTACTGACTTGAGCAGAGTAGAACAAATGGAAGTCCTAATCTGAGGAAAAACAAACTTTTAAGATGTCTCTGAACTTTCTGAGTTGGAACCACATGACATTAGCAAGATCTTTCTTGACACTCCTGCTGAAACCCATTAGCAAGGAAGAAAATCAGAAATGTGCACAGGAAAATCTGAGAAGAAATCCTGGATGCAGTTTTTGCCACTTTTTAGTGAAATCAGGATATTCATCGGTATCTACTGGTAAGTCAGATTTGAAATGTTGATAGAAGTACAACTTTACACAAAAGAATAATGTTTATGTCCACAAAAATCCCAAATCTATTGAAAAGAAGTAACGCTGGTACACAGGATGCAAAGATTCCCTTAGGGTTTCTATCCATAGCATCAGGCACAAACGAACATCCTTTGGGACATGTTTTGCCTCAGTTCTAAGATATCCTATGCTAAGATGTTAGAAGCACCAGAGGTAGTCAGGTTTCTCAGTAACTTTACAAAAGCAGCGTTTTCCTCTTCTCATAAAGGAGGGAAAAAAACTTGGATGAAAGAGGAGATAAGAGCCTATAAGTAAATTTGAAAGTACCAGTTCTCAAGGTGGACATGGTGACTGCATGAAACAGGGATTTCATGACATACCACCACACATTCCTCCAAAAATGACAAGTTCGATACCTTAACTGCCAGGACCGTGGTTTGTGGATTTACTGAGAGTGCATGTAGAGCAACAGCAAACTCCTGCTTGGCAAGGAAAAAACAAGCACCCCAACCGAGACCAAGCACTTCTCCAGCCTTGTGTCCCCTCTCTCACAGCAGCCAGCAGGGAAATCGCAGAGGTACCTCTCCATGTCCACTACCAGTGTCCCAGGAAAAGAAAAGGAAGGGGATGTTTTCAACACAGTACATCAGGGAATACAGGGATACTCAGGGACTTCAGCAACTGACTGGTAGAAGATTTTGGACTGTGGACTGATTTTAAGAACACTGTAGAGATAGCAAACTGTGGCCTCATGGGGGTGTGAGCATGCTGGCACCCCACAGTGCATGGCACATCTTTTGCGGTGGGAGTGAGCTCTGAGGGAGAAGTTACTCTCAGCTTCTTTCTTTTGACTTATCTATTGATAATAATATGGTCTAGCAGTTACTTAGCTTTGGCTAACACAGTTCAGCATCCGTTCCTATAGCATGGATGTTACAGTATCATCAACAGCAAACCTTCCTTTCACATCAGCTGTGTATGCGTGAAGCATCCTGCCCTCATATCTGTTCTTTTAGCAAAAGTAATGCAGTGAGAACTATTGTTCTGGTAGCTGAATGCCCACTGCGGAAGCTTTGAAATTCTGGCAACACAAACATCCTTTTACTACTCTGTCATGCAGCCTGACCTTTCATTCTTACTGGAAGTCTTTGCAGTTGCTTTATTTACTCAATCCCATTTACTGTAAACAACACAGCAATTGGCACTCGTGAGATGTTTGGTTTAACTGTATCCAGAAGCCAGAACCAGTTGCACCACTACCACTGGTGCAGGGGAGTTGCCATGAGTCACTCCTTCTAATTCTTTCCCTCTCACGTCTCCAGCTCCAGTGGCACACCCATGAGATCTGTGCTTCACTTCCCCTGTATGCAAAGTGAGGGCAACAGCACCTCATCCCTCGCAGGAGCAGAGTGGGACTACATGGATTATTATGCCTCTGGATACTGGCAGGGAGCAGGGGGATCTGCTCTCTCCCTAGGAGAGAAACTCCCACTGGAACATCGTGCCCCACTGCCATGGTGAGGCCCCCCATGAGCCACAGCCCCTTTCTCCAGTACCTGAGTGAGAGGAACAGGCAGACCTGCAGGTGGAGGCCAGGTCCAGTCACAAGTCCAGGTCACGAGGCAGCATCACAGGGAGGTCAAGCTGGAAGTCAGTGTGTGGTCAGGATGAGTGGATCCATCACTCAGCTGAAGAGCAGCCTCCTCCAGCTCAGCTCACAAAAAGGAGCAACTCTCCCTGGCTGAGCTAAAATGGGCTCCCAGGCCTGCTGGAGTGGGTGGAGGCACCAGGTGAGGCTGGTCAGGGTCTTAAAGACTTACCAGTACCTTCAGGACCCCAAAAAATGTCACAATAGCAGGAGTCAACTAAATAAAGATGTTTACCAAGCTACTGAAACCTTGACATTTTCCACAGCTAAAATGCTAAGGAAACTCTGCTGACAATTTTCTTTTCATAACTACCCCAGAAAGCAGGGCTAAGGCATGACAATGAAGAAAATAGGTTTTTCCTTTTATTAAAAAAAAAAAAAAATTCCAAGTACATTACTGTGGAAAATTTAAATGTAATTGCCCCTGACAGATATGAAGATCAGTGTACACAAATATATTTAAGCTTTTGCAGAGGACCACACTTTGGGAAGCTTGTTCTAGGCTGTCTCCAGGTTTGCATGCATGTGAAGTCCTTCGAGTTTGGATGCAGGCAGTGGAAAACAGAGCAGCGCCACACTTAGTTAAGCAGCACATGCTCTGAAGCGTACTAAGTACTGCCTGTGCACGCTGCTGAAGCTCCTCACCAGTCACTTGCTATGGGATAGCTCTGGGATGAGGCAGGCGAGGGCTGACATGTGAAATCTGTGCCACTTACTTAACTGCTCTGTCACAATGAATCGGGCTGCTCTGCCTGCTCTAGCCTGGAGAAACAAGTGGCGGGGCCTTGGCTGGCATATGCTGACGGAGTGGGGAGCGAGCCTGTCCCTCCGTGTGGCAGGGTGACACAGCCTCGAGGGGAGGCACAGGGCTCTGCTCTGGTCTCTTCGTGTCAGCCGAGGACCTTCTCAAACCGGCCTCCAAAGGCTGATGCTCCCACTCAGTCCGGAGCGCGGGAGCCCTTGGGTAGCGTGGTGCCAAGGCTGCTTTGAAACCAGCTGGTCTGGTTCTGAGGGGGCCTGAATGATGGCTGAGATGACAGGCTGGCTGGACAAGGGCTCGCCAGAAAGTAGGGCAGCAAAACTTTCTAATTAAGATAAAAATCCCTTTGTAGTCTTTGTAGTGAGGGAGAGCCGCGGCACTCAATGTAAATGTCTCTGTCCAAAGAATGAGCAAGAAAGAGCTTTCTTAGATCCTTTACCTTTGCTTTAAAGAGACAAGAGATCATCTGACAGCAGGTTTGTTAGGCTCACCTTCCAATAACGAGGCTGCTGTAGGAGCTGCCTGCTCTCTTCCAGCTGAGCCTGCACAGCCCTGCAGCCAGAGCTCCCACTCCTTCCACACACTGCCCTCTCTCCAGACAAGGTGATCCTCGTCTGAAAGAGGAAAACATCACAAAGAGAAGCAAAATGGGCTGTAGCCCTGCTAAGAAGAGCTCATTCCCAAATCCTTCCTGGACCCAGGCACGATTCATTCCAAGATGTTGTTAGACACCTCAGGAGCCAGGCTGTGCCTCGTGGTCAGGAACCCTCCTGAGCTGGCTGGCAAAGAAAATGTCCATGAGTATTATGGGGAGCAGGAATGGTTTGATGAACCTCTGAAGATGTAATAAAAAGAGCACAAAACAAGTTTGGATGGGACATGAAGATCATTCTCAGTTTAAAAGAGTTTGCCCTTGAGACCCATGGAGAGCACATCAGCTGGCTCCAGCTCACGTTTTCTCCAGCACTCCAGAAAAAAAGAGGCAAAGTACAGTATGTACTTGTCTGCTGAGACATTTAGATTGGCTACTGACACTCTGCAAATGTTTATAAAGAAAACAAAATGTGGATGATAGCCGTTTTCATTAAACTGTGCAGATTCAGTTCACCCCGAATCACAAGATCCCTGAGCCATATTCTTGCCCTTTTGGAGACATCTACTTCCCAACAGCACTGAGGCTGTGTGGCTCTTGCTGCTGTTTTCTCACTTGATGGGTCTGATGCATACAGCTGCAAGGGGAGGCACTGCCAGGGCCAGGTATCTGCTCCATATCTGCAAGGTGAAGGTGAATATCCCTTGGTCCTTCCACCTCGGGCTGATTTTAATCAAGTCGAAGCCAAGAGGAGGAAAAAGACAGAATTAAAACTTCAAGCCTTACCTTCCCAAGGCAGAGTTCCCTGTTGTGTGCCACGTAAAATTGTCAAAAAAGCTTGGTGGCTGGTTCCTTGAGTGCAGAGAGGCTTGAGAGCTTCCTTCAGGCCGGGCAGCACATCCTCTCTTGACAGCAGGAGCGTGGATTTTTTACGATGTTCTGGGAATGTTTCCGAGCTCTGCCACTTGCTGCACCTCAGCATGCAGATACATCAATGCCTGTAAAGCATGGGAATTCCATACTCAGTTATATATACCATGACCACGACAGAGCCTTCAGAAACATGGGGACTGCAGTTCTGGAACCATTGCTCTCTGTAACCATTCCCCTGCCTCCAACCTGGGTGACTCTGCCAACCTTGGGCTGAAGGAACTGACAACACTGATGAGAGTAGAGATGTAATTTCATGTGCAGCCTGGTCATTCTATTTGCTGAAATAATCTATCCCCAGGGACTAATTTGGCTCATTGTAGGTGCGTGCTGTCTATCCCCACTTGGTTCTTGCTGAGCTTGTGAACAGCCAGTCTGTGAACCATGGCCTGACACACACTGGCACCTGGGCCAAAATGTCCTGATGACCTGTGGGAAAGAAGGAAAGGCCCAGGGTGCCTTTGCCCATCAGCAACATCCTTCTGCAGCAGTGCAAAAACCAGGCTGGGCCGTGGCAAAAGCCACAAAGACTTGTTTCTCCCTTCTTGCACCAGTTACACCGTGGTCCGAACCATCCATCAAGGTATCAAGCACTCCCAAACCTGCCTGTGTGGTAGGATTTTGTATCTACCCTGTGCAGATGGGACAGTGTCCCCTCTCCTCCCTGGGACATCTGCTGGCTAAACCCATTTTCCTTCTGCCTTCTTGTCATTTCCTTATCTTGATGCCTGTTTATGTGATGTGTGTGTATGTTCTACACGCAGGAATGCTCATTTGAAGCCAAAAATGGCATTGCCTTTGCCTCATGGTGTCTCAAGCTGCCACATATCCCACCCTCTCTGCAGAACTCTGGCCAAAAAAGTTTGCTTCCCTTTCGGCACTGTAGTGCTTTTGGATGTCAGAACCAGCATCAGCCCTCTTCAGAGACCAGAGCAACTGCTGTGAATTTAAAACAAATATTTTTCATCTTAAATGCCACGGCAGGTCAGCTAAACAGAAAAGAATAGTTGGTAACAGGCTTGAAACGACAGCGGGGTGGAGTGTTTACAGCTCCATCAACAGCTCGGTGTTAATGAACTGAGTCCGAAAATTACCTCTCTATTGATGGAGGCATGGATGGAGAACAGAGATGAGAAAGATAGTGATTGCCTCCAGCTGCAGGCAGAACTTGGAGAGTGTTTATTTATCACTTGGAATTGAATGATTTTTTTGGAGAGGGCAGTAAAACTCTGAAAAGCGCAGTCATGCAGCTGCCTGCAGCCTGGCACTGGTGTTAGCCCTGCAGCTCCAGCTCTGGGGCTGCAGGATTGCATCCTGCCCCAGGGAGCATCTGTCTGGGCATGAGGAGGAAAAGCCTCAGCTGTAGTCAGCCCTTTGCTCTCTCTGTGTGTGTGTGTGTGTGTGTAACAAGGCATGGTTTTTAACCAAAAGTGCCAGGCAGGAAAAATGTGGCTACTTTATACTGGCTGACTGTAAAAGGCCTGCAAATATACCAAAGGAATAATGTCTCCTGCATTGCAACTGCTGCAGCTGATGGGAATGTTATCATGGAAGGTGTTATTTTTGACCCCGATTTCTCCCTTTCCTTTGCTTTCTGCAGAAGGTGTTGGTAGGGCTACAGCTGAGCAAAACAGGCAAGGAATGGTGTCAGCAGAGGATCCTCTGTTTGAACTTCCAATGCACCAGCAATCCAGATGGGAGGTTTTTCCAGGATAGCCTCTTTTCTGCCAATTTAAATTTTGGGGCATTTCCCCAGTACAGTTTCTTCTGTTTGACACAATCATTGTTTTTGAGGGACTTCTCGCACCGTGTCTCTCTACAGAGGAGCTTTAATATGTTGAATTGTGCTGTGAGCAAGGGCTGATGCCTTCAAGGTGTGTGGAATGGTGCCACACGAGCAGTCCAAGCACATCAGCACTCAGCATTGCCCTTTGAGTCCCTGCTTATGATTTCTGGGGATAATTTTCTGTGGTTGAGGCATTTCCATAGGTCAAGAGAGGGGACACCCCAAGAAATTCCACTCTTCACCTATTAGTAAAGTTAATTTATAATTTCTTTCATAAATTTGGGCTACTACATGGATTATTTTGTTGGTATTTTGTGTTTGAGGACGAGGGCTGCATCAACCCCCAGTGGGGTTTTTTTGCCCCTGAAGGAAAAGCATTTATTTTAAACAGCACTTTCTACTTATATAGAATCACAGAATAGTTTAGGTTGGAAAAGACCTTTTAGGCCATCAAGTCCAGCCATTCACCCAGCACTGCCCAGTCTGGTTAAACCTCCTACAATTAGCCTTGGCCAATTGATCCAGCCTGTCCAGATTCCTCTGCAGATTCTTCCTGCCCTCCAGCAGATCAATACCCCCACCCAACATGATGCCATCTGCAAACTGACTGAGGGTGCCCTCCATCCCCTCATCCACATCATCAACAAAGATATTAAACAGGCCTGACTCCTTCTGGCCCTTCTTTTAAAGGGGTGTCACATTTGCTCACTTCCAGCCAGCTGGGACCTCCCCAGTTAGGCAGCACTGCTGCTAAATGATGGAAAATTCAAAGTATATATTCAAATACAAACAGCAGAAATAGTTCTAAATGCTTGAAACAGGCTTTTAAACAATTTAGCAACGCAGAGTAAGTATACCCTGTTGAAGGCAGGCTACAGAAATGTTAACATCCTCTCAAGGTAAATCAAGTAATGGACTGTTGGCCTATTTTTCAAACCGCTTCTCCTCAGTATCTTGACATTTGATAGGATTATCTATTACTGTTGGATTTTGGTTGACTCTCTGGTATGCCTGAGAAGATTGTCATCTTGTGATTTAAAGATAATGGAGCCAAGCATGTGAAACTGCACACAGAGAATAAACCTTTGACTCAGAACTGAATATTTTGTTAAAAAAAAAAAAATCAAAACAACGAGGACAACTTTGTCTTGAGCTCAGTTTGATACACTGGCAGTTAATGAAATTATCCAGCAATAACTTTCCATTCTAAATATTGCTGTGCTATTTTTAAAAGGCTCCTATGGCACTCCATGCAGGGCGGCCCGAGCTAACAATACCAGATATCTGAAGAGGGTGAGTGTGATTAAAGACTTGTGACAATAGCTAATGTAAGCTCTAACTAAAAATGTCAACTCCATTTGTTTTCAGCTTTAAAGAGTTTCTGGATCAGAATGTGCAGGTAGGAGTTCTAACAATTTCAAGATTACACTTGACCTAGTAGAAAAGATGATCATGTAAAAAGTGACATGAGCTGGGACTCTGTGTGTGCACATGTGGATCCGTGTGCCTGTGTATAGATATGTCAACACTGGAAAAGAGCCTCACAGTTTTTCAAAATATGCAACATCTATTTTTATTATAAAGCTTCACAACTGGCAATTTAAAAAAAAAATGTAATGAGCTAGACTGGGCTTTTTATTACGCATGGCTTTATTTCTTTGAATTTCAAAATTACCTAGCATGCATTTTCAACTTTGGAACAATTTGCAGGCTGTTTTCATTTCTATTTAAAAGGGCTAAACACCGAGAATGTGCCTCTGCTTTGCATTCTAATTGCATGTAACTGATTTGCACAGCAGAACAAAAACCTAATTTTCAGATTAAGAATCATGCGCTAAGAAATAATTATTGTTTTACGAGGAAAAAAAGGTTTTCCACATTTTTCCCCATTGTCCAATTTATGAGAACTGTTTGCCAGTTTTCAGGTTGCCAGCCTTCCCAGAACACCAACTATTACTCTTTAGGGACTGGAAAAAGGTAGACAGAGACACGAGGCATGCAACTGTTTTGACTGCATTCTTTTGCTTGCAACATAACACTTGCTTTTTATTATTTTATCTTCAACAATCAAGGGGTGACTAAATGGTTGCAGGTGGTGATGAAAATAAAAGCCATCCATCATTATTTATTAGGCATGAAAAAGATACACAATAATGTAATTTAATCCCGGAGCAGACAATTATTTCCACATATTGATAATACAATGTGAAAACTGTCATGAATCCTAATGTGATGTTCGCCTTTATTGGTGAACCACTAGTAGCAATGCAAATAATGAAATTGTATCAAAAAGAAAAAAAAAGTAATTATTTGCATATACCAATAGTGTCGTAGAGAAAAACACATCGTTACTAACTTTGGAAAATATAATCATGGTTCATGTGTTACTTTGGTTTTGAAGTTTGCAAATGCAGGTGCAAAATGTTCCTCTAAGTAAATATTTTATTGATTTCTGCATCATCAAAATAATTTCACAGGTTTTGATAAGGGAACTTTAAAGCTGTGAACATGCAGCTGTATAATCAGCACTTCTTTACAGAGGCCTGCAGATCTCCCTGCTAATCTGTTCACATATTTGTGCACGACACTTCCTCCATTAAAAATAATTTAAGAAATATCTTTGCTCCATCTGGGCCTGATTCAAAGCCCACTGAAGTCATCAGAAAGACTCGCATTGATTTTGGTGGGCGTCAGACAGAAACCCTTTGTGGCTGTTTTCTATAAATAAAGTTGGGCTCCAGTTTGGGCAGAGCAGCTCTCACAAATGCATTCAGAGTGATGACATTCACCCCTGGGCAGATGTGAGCATGTGCCACTTAATGCCCACTTATGTCTCATTTTGAGCAGGGGTAAAAGGCCCTTTTGGCTGGACAAAAATATACATATTTTTATAAATAGGCAACTATACATGCAAAGTATATCTGCAACTGCACAGCTAATTTACATTTGAATTACCATGTCTGGGCATGCAAATCAGGTAATTACTTGCTCACATATAACCGGCCATTTGCATGCACAAATACCTATTATATGCATTCAAGTCACAGTAATGTGTCTGCAGCATCTAGCTGTATCTCAAGAGAAACTGCAGCAAGGAAGAGGTTTACATTATCTCTTATGGACCTGGTGTCTTCTAGAGTGATGTGAGTGATATTTGAAATCATTAGGGGGTCTGTAAACTCCCTACGTGTGCTGTCCCATAAACTGAAGTCTCTTAAGCTCAAGTCTGTGAGAGATTGGACCACTTGTGGCAGCAAAACAAGTAAAAATTAATTACAAATAGGGAGAGTCTCTGACTGTGGAAACAGACCTTGAAATGGTAAAATCCCACCCTGAAACCATGAGAGCTTTTCTGTTGCCCTGAGAAGCTGTGCTTGCCTCAAACCTGGAAATGTCCAGGGCCAGGTTGGATGGGGCATGGAAAAACCTGATCTGCTGGGTGGCATCCCTGCCCATGGCAGGGTTGGGATAAGATGATATATAAGGTCCTTTCCAAACCATTCTAGGATTCTATGATTTCCAGAGAGCACCTTTGGGGAAGCTGCTGAGCACATCGTGTGTGGGTCACACAGACTGGGAGCAGACCCAGAGCTGGGGAGGAAGGGGTGGTGTCCCTGCTCAGTCTCTCCTAAGCTTGGGAGCAGCTGATTCACTTCAGCAGCCGATTCCCACCAATCTCACCTCCTGCCACTCCACGTTTAGGAAGGAGATGCAGGGCGTATTTTCCCAAAGGCAGGAGCGGGGTAGGGGCACCAGCTGGTCTGAGCATCACCTGAAATGGAGCAGCAGCAGCTGCCTCTGCCTTGGAAAGCACATGGATTGGAGGCAGTGGCACCAGCCGGGCTGGAGGGGCACCCACAGCCAAGGGGAGAGGGTCCGAGCATGGCTCCACCACCCTGGGCAGGCAGGTGCCCTGGCAGGGAAGGAGCACAGGAAATGAGTAGTTGCACTTTCACTTTTGCCTCGTGTTTAGGCTGTTGGGAGAAGGGCAAGTGGGCTTGGAAAAAAAAAAAAATACAATGTGAGTTGTTTTTCTCCTTTAATCAGTGCTTTTTTTTTTTTTTTTTTTTTTTTTCAGCTGCCTGGCTTCATCACATTTGTTTGTCTTTCCCTCTCCAACCGAGCAGTGGGATCTGATTTTCCTGAATTTGGCTGAAGAGACAAATTAAAGTCTTCTTTGTTTATAATCAAAGCAGGAGTGATTATTTGAACATTTTGAAGGAATCACATAGTATTTTAAGAGTCTGTAAAAAGACAAGAAAGGTGGTGGGAAGTCATCAGATGCTATTTTCTTTAAAACTGCATGGATGGTTTTAACAAAGTCAACCCATGACGTCTGTAGAGTTTCACCAAATGGCCTGGGAACTGATGGCAAATTTGTGAAAACATGCTGGAAATGTTTTGTTGATATTCCTGCTGACATTAGGGGCAGATCCTGCATGTCACCACAAATATTTGGCAGTGGAGAAAACCAGAGATTTTGTTCAGCTCTGTTTGGAATCAGATAGCAAATTGATCTTGGAGACTCTCCCTGGAGCTCTTCATATTTTTGGGAAACAAAAGATTTTCAGAGGAAGCCCTGTTTTTATTATGCATGAGATTGTTATGGGAGGAGAAAAGGGAGTCTGTGACTTACACAAAAGAAGAGGGGAATTGGAGCTTTTGCTGGAATTGAACAGATTATTCCTGGCCTTAGCTTTGTGTACTTTTCCCCAGGAACATGGATTTTTATGTGAGAAAAGATTATTTCTGAATTATTTATTATTTATTTATTTATTATCCCGTCTCCTGTGCCTCATACAATGGGAGATCAGTTACCTGTGGGGTCAGTAAATGGTCCTGATGGGAGCTGAGGGAAGGGAGTACACCCAGAGCACACCACAGTGCTGGGAAACACTGCTGTGATGGGATAGAACTCATGGACAGCTACGATGGGACACATGGACCTTTCTGGCAGTGCTCAGCCACCCTCGTCTCCCTTGCTCTGCTCTTGCTCCAAGTGGATGATGAGGCACAGAGTGTCCTGACTGCTCCTTTTGATCCACTATCTACATGCCCTGGATGAAATCCCAGACCCGAAGAGTTTTTCCCTTAACTCCAGCCAACATTTCACCTCCTCTTCCAGTAAGTGACTGGATGCTCTGCAGCAGCAAGGGCAGTGCCCCCACTCACCACAGCACTGTCATCTCCCCATCTTCTAGGCTTCTCCCCTGCCTTTTGGGAAGAGCCCAGGAGAGCACTGTGAGGAAATACCTCAGCAGTATTTCCATGCCTGGCTTAGAGAAGCCCAGGCACACCGGGAGCCTGGGGCTCAGCAACGTGACCTGCCCTCCTCACAGACACCACACGTTTCTGTGCAGAAGAGCTCAACCAAGAAGTAGCAAAATTTCCCAGAGGTGACAAGGAAGGACCTTTTGGGGACCATGCTGAGTACGCTTGTATGAGTTGTTGGGTTCCAGATGAAGCGAAGAAAAACTCTCCATGGGAAGCTTCTGACTTCATAGATTGCTCAAACACTGAGCGTATTTAACACAGGGCTGGATGTGATAAACTAGATTCATACAGCGACCCAAGGAAAAAAACAACAGGGGAATGTGGCAAGCAGTCAGTTTTGTGGTCTGAACCTCACAGGAAGGACATGTTTTCAGATCAGACCCCGGCTGTAACAGCGTGGCTAAATTAGAAGGAGAAGTAGAAAAGGTTTCTTCTACTTGCAAGGCAGTAGAAGTTGCAATGCAGTTGCAATGCAACTTTGAGTTGTTTCAAGACTTCCAGTTTAACTCTCAGACGAAAGTCCAGCCTCAAGGAAAGGCTGATCTGCTGAGTTCAAACCAGCTCCTTGTCCCCAGATACGGTCCCACCAAGCATCCTGCCTAGAGCAGCACTGTGTATTCGTGATGCCCAGATTCTGCTGCCTTACTCTGATTTAATTTGTGGGGAGGGGTCATGAGGCAGCTGGGACAGAATTCACCCTGCCGTGGAAAAAGAGCAGTCATGGTCAGGGGAAAGCTCGGCTTCAGCATCATCACCCTGTATTCAGCATGGTGCTCAAATGAGTGAGGACTGATTGGAAAGTAGAGCAATAGGGCTGAGAGATGAGGGGAGGAGAGAACTGGGACTGGTCAGGGAGAAACAGGAGACATCAAACATGGAAAACGCTGTTGCAGAGGGGCAGGGAATAAACTATTCTCCCTGTCCATGGGGGATATGAGAAAGAGTTGCAGGCTTACACTTGAGTAAGAGAGCCTAAAAGCTTTCTAAGTTTAAAAATAGCTCAGAGTAGAAAAGACAACAGACCCTTTATGGGCTCTGGAATAATCTATTAGTATAACTAAACTTGTTGTTTACTTCCAGAAAAATATCGGAAAGTAGGTTTTTTTAAAGTCTGTTTCATAACTTAAAACAAATCTCCCTCAAGTAAACATCCTTTCCAATTTTCATATATCTGCTGTGTCTTCTACCTCTCCTCCCAGGCAGTGATGAATGTAACAAAGTAGTGGGTGGGAAGAAACACAGATAAATATTTTGTAAGTAATGTACTATATATACTGGGCACAGATAGAAATAGCATTGTGCTCATTCTGCTTTCATTCTCACAAATCAGGAATAAATTCAGTCACCAAACTCTTTCTATGTGTAAAAATGGAGAAAGTGAGTGGTGAATGGATGTGTCACAAAGAGTTGAATGTGAATTTTTTGGTAAGCCAGCATCTTTGTTTTATTATCTAGTCATGCTTCTGTGCGAGAAGGCTGAGTCCAGTCATTATATGCATTTTTCTCAAAAGCCAACACTGTTATGGGATATACTGGAGACAGTGTGGGTGGAGCACAACAGTATTAAAAAATAAAGCGCTGTCTCCTTTTTTGTTTTCCTGTATAAGAACAAATCATTTATTCCCTGCTGGATTTCATGAGTGTGTTATTTACCACTGTTTACTGTAACTAGCTTCCTATTATTACAAAAGTTGGCAGGGCGAGCATGGGTCTGTAGCTTGCCCAGTTGCATTCCAATTCCTTTCTGCCAAAAATTAAAAAATGGGTTTTCCATGCACCTATCACATGTAGGAATATATTCAGCTGCATTTCTTAGTCCTACAGATGCCAGCCTCGCTGTCAGAGTTGTCAGGAACATGCCTGACCCCCTCTCCCCACCACAGCCCTCCCTGATGGGCATCCCAGAGCACGCAGAGTAGAGGGCCCATCCCAGGGCTGCAGTGGCACAGGACCCAGCCTGGTTTCAACCTGGTTGCTTTGACTGCCACACACAACAGCACTAAACTCAGCCTGAGCTAATTTATCCCAAGGAGAAGGTAACCAGATATTCCTGAGCAGCACTTCATCACTTCTCCACAAAGACACTTTACAGGGTGTTGCTGCCAGGTGGGTTTGCCCAGCTTTCCCCCGGGAAGCGTCGCCAAGCCCGTCCCAGGAGGAAGGTGGCTGAGAGTGGGGAAAGCACTGATCACAGCGTGCCCAAGTGTGGCCATGGAGGAAAATGTGAAAGAGAGAGAGGATTTGGGGAATCCTCAAGCCTGTCCCAGGGGCAGCCCCACACTGGGCGCAGGCACAGGTGCTCCTCCAAGCCAACAGGGAGTGACATGAGCAGGCTGCAGAAAGGGGCTCAGGGGTTTGGGTGATCCCTCTGTGGAGGGTTTAGCTGAGCTGCATGTGTTTGCACTGCAGAATCCGCTCTGGGTTTCTGTTTTACATCTCCAAGAGGCCTGTGCCTTTTGTAAATAGAGGGGCTGAGGCACAGGAAGAGCTCGTGTGCTTGTGAGAGCACCAGCCCAATAAATGGATATATATTTAACTTTCTGCTTGGTGTTATTTTCTCTCTGCTTGGGCAAACAATATCCTGACTGCTTCCTAGTCCTAATCAAACCGCAGGGTACTAATAAAACAAATCCAAACTAATAAAGCACATTTCGTCAGTATTAATCCTCTTAAAGTTATCAGGTTTTCACATCCCTAGATAGGAGTAGTACTGTCTGACATAAAGTTGAGAGATAAAAGTAGGATAAAAGAGCCATTACCATACAACAGCATTAAGTCAAAAATATAATTGCAAAGGCTGAACTTGATTATTATTTAAAACATGTGTTGGGTGGAGGCACCAGCCGGCAGGAAGCATCTGATGCTGATGAACCCACACAACCTCAGCATGACTGACTTTTGAGTATGAATGTAAAAGATTTATTAATTTCATTTTTTAAATTGTTCTATTTGTTTTGAAAACATTTGGGCTTGCAAAACACATGAATCCTGTAACTATTTCCATAAAGCCTGGAACAGTGGAACAACATTAGAGGGGATGGGGGTGGGGAACATGGGTATATTTTTTTTTCTGGGAAGAATTTCCATTAAAATTAAATCTAGTTTAATTATAGCTCCTCAGCAGTGAGTATGTGATTTCTGATTATGTCCCTGGTGGATGCTCAGGTTGGTACTGCTGTGGTTGGATTGAGATCTGCTCCATTTCATTACTTTTTCCTTGAAGAGAAACCTCACTGGTATTCGTGTAAACCATGTGTCAGTTTGTGCAGCGTGTCATTATGTATTATCATATCATACAATTTAAAAAACATTGCATTGTTGCTTCTGGTCGGATTCTCTTTATGCGGAATACAGATGGCATTATTCTAGGTAATTCTCTTTCTTAATTCCAGCCCTCAAGCCAATCAAACAAAGAGAAAATTGTAGATGGATGTGAACTAATTTCTTGGTATATATCCAAAACCCACAAATAATTAGGGATGGGAGAAGCTCAAAAGCTCTGTAGATTTGGTTTGGACACACACTCAAGCTCGACTCTTGTGTAAAGCTGTAGGGGAACCTCCATAATTAAGGCTGTGCTCCATTACACTGGTGTAAACAAAGTCAGTGGTTACACCAGGGAAAGAGAGAGTTCAGAAATTGACCCTCTGGCTGAAGATCTCAGGAGAAAAGATTTTTTTTTTTTGGTGAGATTTCTATTACTTCCTGTTTCTGGTCAGGTTCAGGTCAAGAGCAGCTTTCTCACAGTGCTGGGGCACTGGTGTTCCCATCCCCGACGGGCCAGGAGGCACCGGGGAGCATGGAAATCCAGCTGAGACAGCCTTTCACAGTGCAGGAAAGCACCGCCTTGGGCTGGGTCAAAGCAGCGGCCAGAGGTCAATTTTTATTTTGTCTGAGCTTGTTCCTCTGCCCAAAATGGCAGCATGGAAATAACAGTGTGAGATATGAGACTCAGTGATGGGGCTGAGCCACCTCGCCTGCATGGCAGGACTCAGAGATCAGAAAACACATCTCATGTAAATGACAGTAATGAAGTTTTTGTCCTATTTTTAAGCAGAGTGTGTCTCCAGTTCTGCTTTTCATAGTAAAATTCGGGTTTTTTCGTGACCCATGGCTGCTGCTTACCCACACCTCCACCAAATGCTATCACAGCATGACTGAACTCAACAGAAAAAACATAAGCATGAAAGTGCCTGCAATTCTCTGCACCCCAGGCTCAACACGCAGCCAAAGACAACCTCGGGGAAAGGCTCTCTCTGTTCTGCAGCTAAATTGGAGGGAAAGATGCCAGGTTGGGGAAGAAAAATACACACAACATCAAATTTAAGTTGCCAGCTACACCCTGTTGTGTTGTACTACTTGTCCACAGCTCTGTGCAGTGATTCCAGTGTGAAAGCACCAGTGTAGCTTTACTAATAACCTGCTCTCCGCTTGCCTTGGAGATAAATCTCATTCAGCAGATGACAAAGGCTACAGCCACTATTTAGGGACACAGTGCATCCCTGCAAAGGCAGGGGACACAAACAACAGATGAGCAAAAGAGCTTTAGCAGGAGGCCCAACCCTTTCTGAATGTCTGCTTTAGATAGCAGCATTCCCCATCTTTCCACCTCCCTCCTGAAGCATTGTCACCACTGCTGCAGCACGATGCAATAAAGAGCAAAACCAGCTGAAACTTTGTGTATTAACAGGAAAACTTTACTGCTTGCAAGGTGAGAATACAGGATGAGTGAGGTTTTTATATGCCATCAGCTGCTCTGCTCAGACTCACAGTCGGGATAACTTGGCAAAGATGAGAATTCTGTTGAGCATTGCAGGAGCCTGGAGAAGTAGTGTTAGAAAGGGGTACTTTCATCTAAGGGAATATCCTAAACCACTGACGAGCAGCCTGTGTGAATCTCTCTCATGTCTGAGTAAGAGGCAGCATCAGACCCTGACATTGATGTGGTAGTTGCCCTAGAAAAGAGAAACAAAAAAACCCCAAACAAAACAGCATTTTAAAACAAAGACAGCTGGATTGACAGCGACCTACACAGGCGGCTGTGGCCAGCGGTGACACTGATTGAGACAGACTTCTCTAAACTGGTGACAGACTCTGAATGCCAGATCCCACGATCAGTCCTAAATGACAAAACATACAGCTTTATGTAGCTGTTGTGATTAGGGAACTTTCTGTTACGGTAGGAATGTATGAATATTTTAGCTGCATTATTGGCCTCCAAACATTTTTCCTTCTTGATCCCTCAGACAAGGATTTGGTGAAAGGATATCTAATTTTAAATGAGAAACATCTTCATGGAACTTTCCAGGGAAAATCTTAAACAAGGAGCAGTCATCCAGCTCCAAGAGCTGGGGAAATGCAGCATCCTTGTCCAGTGGATGCCTTAGAAAGCTTTCACAGTCCCCTGTTTACTGTGTTCATTCAGCTTTCATTTTTTTAGGTTTATTAGAAAAATTTGTTGTATTTTTTTTTTACCAATTCTCAACAGAAGGGCAAAACCAAGACCTCTGTGCTATTGAGTTTCTGTCACACAAGTGGCAAGGAGGATACTTCCAGTGCTTTCTGCTGGCTGTAGTATCTGAGCCCCAATCTTCATAGAAGCTGGGGACCACTGTGATAATGGAAGTCCAAGACTTTGGGACCACATCAAACCTTTCAATTTCTAGCAGATACTACTCAGGCAACATCCTCCTCTTCAATTTCTCTATGAATTCAGCAATTTTTAGTGAAGTCCAGGATGTAATGCTTCTCTACTTATTCAGAGGCCAAAGATTCATTCTGGATTCATTACGAATTCATATGTAGACTATCAGCTGATCCAAAGTGAGGTAATTGACAGAGTACATATAATTATTCACCTTTCTATTTGCAAGGTCTCTGGATCAACAAAGAAACCTCCATTACAAGCCCTACATGGATCATACAATTTACTGGGGCAGTGTCAGATTATACACAGACAAGAACAAGCCTATGTCTGCACTGATTTCTAACAGGGAAAAAACTCATCAGCCACTTCCATGAGCAGCCTGGGATGTGTCTGAGGACGTGCTGAGGCTCACTGACCTCATGGCAGCACATCCCCCTGCAGTTTGGATCCATACAAGGTTATTCAGGATCAGTGTATATATCCAAAGAGAAACCAGTCACTCTGTCACTTCTGCTTCCTCCATCCTTCCCCTTTTCCAGAGATCAGTTAATCCAAGTTGGGTCAATCCTAATCCAGTTTCCATTTTGTACACTATGCCAAGATGCACGTACAGACAACTTCATTTAAAACTGGGTATTTCCTCATTGCTTCAGAGACCAAGGACTATGACTCCAGCAGATGGTCCTGGCATGCAGAGTAATTTCAGTAATAGATACAACTTTCTTATGCCTTTATCAGTCTCAGTGTTCAACCTGAGGCTGATGATACCGCTGAGGAAACCTTGGCAGATTTCCTCAATGAAAAAACACAGCAAACTTCTCACCAACAGCACTCTCTATAACACCTCCTGCAGACTCAATTCCCAACGTTTGACCCAGCTGCAGCTCCAAAGGGCACCTGGAATCCTGGATAATCCCAAGCCTCTCAAAACCACAGTGCTCCTCAGAAAGGTGACCTGAATTTGTCTGGAAGCAATGGATTATTATTATAAACTCTCCTGCCTGCTTCATTTACTGGAAGAAGGCCACCCAGATGCCTCCTTATCTAAAGGACCTCTCAACTTTCACTTCAGCCACTCATTTACCCCCTCCACATCTATTTTTTTTCTGTCTCAGAAACTCCATTGCAACCACTTGGGTCTGCTACAGGATCTGCTTCAGTTTGCACCAGCACAGCTCAGCTCTCAGTATGGTGCAGACATGATGCTCCATAATGGGCAAAAGGATGAGCATCATGCAAATGCATGAGTGATACTGTCAGCACTTCTAGGAAGTTGCACACACAGATCTACTTAGTTAATAATGAGACGTGAACACATTCTGTGCACCTCACTGAGCACACATTTAAGCATATGGCTGCTGAGATAGAATATATCCTGCCAGCCTTTTTTCTTAATTAAAGTTATGCAAGTTATGAAATACTTTCCTTTATAATAAGCTCTTATTCCTGTGGAGAAATTTCTATTTGTTTTTATCTCATTTGAGCTTCAAGGTTAATCTTAGTTTAAGAATCTTGCTCGCTGTGACAGCAACCTCATGGTGCTGCAGCCTGATCCATGTGTGGGTGGGTGTGCATCCTTTTGTTCCACGCTGGGGCTGGATGCTGCCTGAGTGTCCTCCCTGTACTGGTTTGTCCTACAGACATCAGAAATAGGTGTAGGTGACTGGGAAAATGGTTCATGAAGGGTATTTTCCAGATCCAGTTGAGGGCCATTTAAAAAACCCCAAAGGGGCAGATGCAAAATTTTTGTTTTGTTTTGCAAGACAAGGCAAACGTGAGGTATTTCACTTTCTGATCTGCTCTGAGGGAAATTTAATTTTGGAATCCTTGATATCTATTTACTTATTTTATTATATGAGTGCAGCAAGTGATAATTTATTCCAGCATGAAAAGAGACGTTAATAAAGGAGAAAGAATAAAGAGCAAGACGTTTAGATCAAATTAATATACATGAAATAAAACAGTAAAAACCCCTGCTTTATCCACAAATAAACCTTTTATGTCCTATATACTTTATGATGAATCTCATATCGTACCGTACATTGTATTGGACAAATACAGTAGCAACACTGAAATAATTGTTCACAGTTATAGGCACAAAAATGAGTATCTGAATTATTTACAGAAGTCCATCTTCCCTCAGACCTTCGGGTCTACATTAATTTAGGATAATGGCTCAGCTCTTTGCTCTAGTTCATCAGTATTATATTTTTGTAACCAGCAAAAGCTGTTGTTTCCTTTTTTTTTTTTTAGGATATGTAATGAGTAATGTTTTCCAGACAGATAAAATGCTACCTTTAAATGCTGCCACAGCTGGCCACCACTTTCTTGTCTCTGTTCTTTGAAGTACTGTGGTATTTCTTACTCCATATTTGCTCTCAAATTCTTCCTTCCTTTCCCTTCCATGCATATTTCTCCCGACTCCCATCTCAGCCTCTCTGTTGTCTTTTCCTTTTTTGACTGTAATCCTTTTACTGTCTCTCGTGACAATCCCTCACCTACACATTTTTGCTTTAGCTCTCTCCTCATTTGTTCCATTAGATCTTAAATGTTCAGCCACAAGGTCCTTCTTATATGTTGCAATTCTGTGCTAAAATCATATTCATATCATGTGGGTGGCAAAAGAGGTCCTGATGTGTTGTATGATGTTGTGAGGGCTCTGTCTTGGAAATATCTTCTCTCATGTAATAGGTTCAAAAAAACCCCACTGAAATTCTTGTAAAATTCCTCTAAACTTCCACGTGTGCATAGGTGGACCCAACGTAACATTTTTTGTCTCTGCTTGTGACATAGAAGGGTACAAGGGACTTGAATACCTTGAAATATTGAGTACAAGCCATCTTAAAACTGGGGTGTCATTCCTTAAGAATTTTTCTGAAAGAAAACAACATTTGGGGGCCAAAATATGAGCTCCTTGTTGCACATAGAAAAGGCTCTTTCTGCCTTTATAGAGAGGGTGTGATTCAGTGCATCCATTGTGTAACCCCATTTAACCATCAAAAATTTTGCCAAGAACTAAAAGATAAAATATAGATCTGCTGTTCATTTTTTTCCTCCAGTTGATCTTTTGTGTTTGATCATAAATGCACATTGTGAAAAGATGTCTTATACCTCCAAGCTAAACACTGTTTGCTACTCATTAGTGATTTATAAATGATATTTTCTCCCTGGTGACATATCTTTTGATATGATTCTCTAATAATAACATCCACCAATATTAAAATAAGAACATCCCCATGTATTGTGATCACCTTCAACCACATTTCCTCACTAAAATTAAATTTTAGCACACCAACTGATATTGTATGCATATATTTGTCTACCATCATTATAAATCTCCTAAGGGTCTCTATAAAATGATAGTTTTGCCTCTTTGCAGTAATTCTACCTAATGCTCCAAAGCAAGAAACTAATTACATGCTGACTTTTCACTAACTTTGATCTTTCCAAACCCATACTCTGAAGTTTCTATAGGTAATCACATAATTACAATACACTAAGTGGGATGAAATTAGGCATCAACTTTATTTCCCCCCTCTAAATAGCATTAACTCTTTTTGCAAATAAACATTTAATTTTAAAATATTAATAATTCAGCAGCTTGCTATTTATGGTATCCCAATATATAAGTTTTGTATGCAGTACTTCAAAATAAAATCTAAGTATATGCAGTAATATTTGTAACAAATATCTTATTTTCACAGAAGGAGTTTCAGTGGAAGGGGCTATGCTACAAATTCTTGAAAAACGTGTTTAAGAAAGGCCAAGGATAAACGATAGTGGTGTTAGGAAATTACTGATATTTCTCCAGGGAATCTTTGAGTCTCTCAAAAAAATGACCTCATTTGTATTTTCCCAATGAATTGGTATGATATTTCCTGTAAGAAAAACTGAAAACAATTGTTGCTTTCAGCTGAACTCTACTGCTATAGAAAAAAAACCCTTGGATTTCCTCTTTTAAAAATATAAGTTTAGCTTACTCCTATTTTCAAGCATAATCATAAGAAAGTTTGACTTTTAAAAGAAAACATCACAGCCTTCTTAGACAACAGAGAAATAACTGTGCACTTCAATGTTTTTTCTCTTCATACTTTCAACCTGCTATTTTAGCCCAGCAGTAAAACCATAATAAAATCCTCCCATCCGAAGTGCCATGGCCTCCTTCCTGCTCTTCTCGCACACAAATGAGGACACAAATACAAATTCCAACAAGGAGAAAGACAGCACGGCCGTGGCTCTCTTTGGGGTGGGTGTCCCACTGACCACCACGAGGTCTGGCTCCCACCCCAGGGGCAGCAACAAGGAGCTGAATTAACTGACTTTCATGTGTCCATGATTTTATACCCTACTCTGAGGAAGAGACTGCTCAGCGTGAGGAAAGGTGTCACAACACAGCCCTGCAGGAAAACAGCTCCTGGAAGAGGACTTCAGTTTAAAGGAGAGCTCCAAAATGGTGCCTGGGCAGCGTCCAGGCTGGGAGGAGAGGAGGGATGGTCTGTGACAAACATGACATCACAGTTACTGGTGCGAGCAGTGGCCGTGGGGTTGAAGGGATGTGGGTTGAAGGGATGTGGGGTGAAGGGATATGGGGTAAAGAGATGTGGGGTGAAGGGATGTGGGTTGAAGGGATGTGGGGTGAAGGGATGTGGGTTGAAGGGACGTTTCACGTGGTGGCTCACCACGGCGGGAGCTCCAACACCACTGCGCCTGTCCGTGCGCCACCACGGTAAGAGAAGCAACATTTTGCCTTTTCCCTGATGTTTGCTACACCTCCTGGCTCCCCCAGGCCTGGAAGGCCTCCTGCCCCAGTGCACAGCCTTGCTGGGAGAGCAGGGCAGCCAGAACCACAGCCAAGGCTTTGGGAGCACTGCGGTCACCCCGCGGGGCCGGACGCCTCCAGCCCGGGGTGGCTTCGCGGATGACGCAGCAGCACCGAAAGGAAACACGTTATTGTTGGTGAAACAGGCCTCTACCTTTACTACATCCCATATGTGCACCTTGTTTGTCTAATAACACTCAAAACCACAGAAAAATCTGAACACCACCTTCACTTTAAAGCTGAATAAACAAAATTTGTTTTGACTTATCATCAATCATGTCATGTGATCACAGGGCATATTGTGTGCAAACGGCAGTTGTTTTATCTGGAGCTTCAACCTTTAAAAAATTCAAAACAGTAAAGTTGTTTATTTGACACCGGTCCTGACCCCCAGACTTTAGCACTGCATTCTGACAAAGTGAAAGAAAGAAAACACATTTTGCTTCTTCACTGCTGTGGCATAAAGGAAACCCGACTTCTCGGGAGAGTTTTGACACATTCCTTGCATTTAAAATGTACCAATAGGAACTTTATCTCCTTCTTTTTTATTTTTCTAGAAACTGGAGGAAGAAAGGTGTTTACATGGTATTGCACATGGTAGCAACTCTCATTATAAGGATCTGCAGACACTCAGTATGTGCATTTAGCTTTGGGAATTGCATTACTTAAGAGCCCTGCGGTTAGAAAGATGAATTCAGACAGACAATAAGGAGTAAGAGTTTGAAAGCCAAGCCGTTTGCACAGACTCAGTTAACAAATGATAGGCTTGCAGATATTTTTTTCGGGAACCAACTTGAAAAGTCATTCCAAACCTTCCTGAAAAAACCCGATCTTTCCCCTCCCTTTGTTTCTTCCATCAATAAATAGATGTGAAGAGATTGCAGCCTGGTACCTGTATCTCATTTTGTGTTTACCTGTGTATCTGTGTCTCTCTGGGAGAGAGACAGAGTATTTTGTCTTCAGATGTCAGAAATGACAGAGCATCTAGAAAAGCTGAAGATCGCTGAATAATATGTGTCCATTAAGTATGATAATTAAAGTTTCCTTCTTTTTTTAAACCTCTAAAATTAACATCATAATTCTCATCTAAGAATGAAGTGCAATTACACATCAGGAACACCTCAAACTTTCACTCCGTTCTGTACAGGCAGTTTCGTGCTACTTCAACTTCACCATGCTGAGGACAAAGTTTCAAATCCATCATATGGCCCTGAATGCATTCATTCTGCTATTAATTCCTGAGGCATAAAGAAAAACTCCCTTCTGGAGAGACATTTGGCTTACCACTTCATATGATAGGGCTGTGGCTAAGGAGAAGGTCCAGGACTGATTTCTCCTCCAGATATCCTGTTCTATCTTGGTTAAGAGTCCATTCAATTATGTTTCTTCACTTTTTAAAGATGATAAAAAATAATAATTAACTTCCAAATAAAGAAGATGCGATGCTATCTAGTGTAATGTTTTTAAAATGGTTTAAAGCCCTCAGTTACAGGAATATAAGAGCTACCATAAATGTTCTCAAGGAAGGGTTTGCTGGGAGAAGTAATGTCTTTTATTAGATCAGTTGGTATATTTTAAAAACATTGACCTGCTTTTGGACACATGCAGGTTTGCTGCTTCCGTTTCAGCCCTGAAGAAGAACCAAGATAACCACATCTGTTGGTCTAATAAAGATTATTATGTACATAAACTTCAACAAACCTGTTTCTGCAACATAAATAATCTGCACCAGGGTCTGTGCAACCTCAGACTGTCTCTGGGAGCAACCAGTGCTGGTCACTCTGGAGGCAGGTGAAGCAGTGCTTGTGCTGCACTCTTATACTTCATTGAGTAGAGGGCTCACCAGTGCTTTCTACTTCACATCCCCGGTGAAAGGCCCTCATATTTTCTTTCTACTTGATCTTTCCCTTCACTTTTTGAAGTCGATGCTCAGCTGCTTCTCAAATCCTTATGCAGGTTTCCATCTTATATTTCATTTACCATGGTTTACGTGCAGCCCCTGGGGATTAAGCCTTACTTTTCACTTGTTGGCACAAATAACCTCTTGAACTCATCAGACTAATCCCACTGATTTGTTTTTTTTTCTCCCTGCTCTCTTCAGTGCATCACCCTGTCGCTTTATTGAGTGACTGCCATGGAAATGCAGCCCATCCACAGCAAGTGTACTAATGGAACTTCACCCAGTGGGGTAAGTAATGAAATCACTTATAAAAAGAATATGGGGAAAAAAAGAAGGAAAAATAAAAAAAACCCAGTTTCCTTAAGACCAGGAGTCTTAGTATCTTCTTTCCTTTGTGCTGCCCTTGGGAGAAGTGAGGCTGTGGAAGATGAGTTGTATTTCTACCACCAGCTGGAAAAAGCTCTATTCAAGATAATGATGCACTGTTGGTGTAAGTTGGGCCAGGATTGGATCAGACTCACAGAAACATTCCATTCCTCCTCCCCACAGATTGGTGTGCAGCTCATTGTATTTGGAAGAATAATTCTAATAAAGATGTGACCTTTAATGCCAATTGGTGGTTTTAATTTTGATTCATAATCAGTCACCTCAGTGTGATCCCTTCTGATGTGTGAGCAGCAGTGAGGCCACTGTGCATATTTACACACAAAAAACAAATATGGGCCCAGGGAAGCATCCCATGGGGCAAATGCATATATTCCAGATCTTAAAAAGAGATTTGTACATTACTAGATCCTGAAGTGAATAAAAGTGCATAAATTCCTAGGAATCAAAGATAAGTCAAAGGGAAAAAAAAGCATTCACAAGTAGAAAGCAACCCCCATAGCTCATGAATAGCCTAATTATGAGAGCCCCACAGGCAAATGCAAAGTTACCAACACAATTGCCTTTGGAGCTCACAGAGGGGTCAGATGCTACTCTCAGAAAATTATCTTCTGTAGCACAGCACCTGGGTCCTGTGCAGTGCCATTCAAAAATCCCACCGAAGGACAGTCTGAGGAGGCAAGAGCTGACAGGAACTCACATGGACATTGCTGTAATGCTTGTGCATCTGAGAATCAGTTGCCTTTTCTCATTGTGAAGCTTCTCTTGACACAAACATGTTCCAAATTGATGCAACTTCTGTTTCTGAAATTCTTTATTACATCCATAAAAAGCCACAAAAGGCTTCTTGTGGCCTTCAGCACATGGTGATGGTGAGAGAAATGTAGATGGCATTGTGTGGCAGAAAGATTTTGTTATGCTGGAGGTGCCACCTTCCTGCCAAGACACAAACCCCTGGTTTTCTCAATTTTGTGAAAGCATAAACAAATTTTTCTCTGCCTCCTGCTATGCAGGAGAAAGCACGAGTTCCTCTTGGAGTTAAGAATATGCTTGGAACTGTAATGGCAATATCATTTTTGGCCAAACATATTTCAGCAAAATTTGCAGCACATCCTAAACTGTCTGGAGTCAAAGAGAAGCCAGAAATGGCCACGAAAGCGAAGGGCACTAAAGAAAAATCATCAGACATAGAGACTGGCTCAGAAGGAAAGCAGAAAGAAATAAGTTTTGCCTGTCATCCATGGACCTCATCTTCCTTTCCAAATACAATCTGACCTGATAAAGCTACTCTTTGCTTTCCCCGTTTGCTCCAGCCAGAATTCTGCCCTCACTCTCACACCTACCTCCTCTTACACCTCTCTTTCCAGAGGCTCTTGCAATACCAATTTACTTTGGGAAATTTGGTCCTTGCTTTACGTCCACAGCTGCACCAACCAACCTGTGACCACCTGGCTCTGCTGATAAGACTATGGAGAATAAATATGACTGTATGGAGAGTTTGGCTGTTTAATAGTACTCCTCTCTTTATAGAAATGCCCTTCATAACCCGACTGCTAAAGTCATTATGCTCGTCTCCAGATCACTTAACAGGGCTCATCTCTTTTACAATGCTAAGAAGCACCACCTGCTAATTAAAGGTACAATACGGTCTCTTTAAATCCTTCTCACATTTAATATCACATGTATATTCATGTGCTTAAAGGATATATGCACTCTTGCATTTCTGCATATTTCTTCTCTTTAGATACTGCTTTTTTACCTGAGACTATGAACCTCTAATTGATGCCCTGCACTTACATTCATGAGTGCATGGAGAGAAGAGAAATCCCATCTATACCTGTGTCCCTTGTTTGTGTGTACAGGGATGTCTCCAACACGGGAGTGGATGGAGATCAGAGGCCCTTTTTGATCTGCCTCAGTAGCACATAATGTACCCATCAGTGGTTTGAGCCCACTTCAAGGGGCTGTAACTTCTTGTAGCTAAATACGCCTGAGATTACAAAAAGCTGAATGCTCAGTTGATCCCTCTCGTGGCCGGGGGACAAGGTGGGAGCACGCTGATGTTACTCTGTGATCAGGGAAGGTGCACGGGGCTGTGCTGGGATCTGGAGCAGTGCTGATCCTGTCTTTTATAGATCTCGGTAGAAATGTCGTTCTGGATTAACGGCTCATTAGGAGGAGTTCAGGATGGGAGGATGTGAAAAGGTGGAAGAAAAACCTTATCAGTTGAAAATGGAGCATGCTAAGCTTATGAGCAGAATAATCTAATGCATTTTTCTGCAATAAAGTAGAGATCTCTGCTCCGTGGTCCTAGAATTCCCGAACATAAGTATGAAGTATTCTCTTTATTTTTACTTAATAAAGAAGACCCATTCGTTGTATTAGACTATAGCCCTGTTTTCCTATTTGCTGTGTTGAGATCCAGGAGCATCATATGGTTTTGAAAGAGGCAGTTTAATCAGATTCAGAATTCATTTCAGAGAGAATCTAGACTGAGTCAGTATATGTGGTTTTAACTAAAATAATATTTTGTTAGACTCTAATACGATGTTAATACCCATATGAGACAGGGTAATACCATTCAGTGTTCATCTTAATTAACTAACATTAACTATCATTAGACTTTTATATGGTACAATGCACATTACTCCATAACTTCAACACAGATCTCACACAGCTAGATTATAATGCATAATATCAATCATGGTTTTCTCCAAGCTTTCTTAGCACCTAGCTTTGATTTTAAAAGTTGAGGTCAGTGTTAAGTGTTACACTTCAGCTGAAAAAGTTAAAATCAATGTTAATTAACAATGTTAATTAAATGTTAATCAGTTTAATGAAAGCATTTTTCATCCACTTCCCCGATAAATTGTGGTCAGGTAATCTTGCATACATTGTTTCAGATGTCATATGAATGTGTCATCACCCTTGGGATGACTACTAGGGAAGTCCAAGACAACCATTCTTGCAAAGATAAAACAAATTGCTTATCTCGGTACAAAGGCAACTAAATTGCACGGGCAATCCAGGCTGATGGATCGGAAATTAAAGGCACAGCAAGGCAACGTTGCCATTGCCAGTCTCAGTGGTGGCCACAATGCTACCCTAAATCTGAGGGTTTAGAAGCATTTTGGGGGGCTTTGAGCCTTTGGTTCCTCACCCAGTCCCACGGCAATGGAGTCCCTGTGCCTGACTGTATCAGAGGCAAGAATTTCTGGAATAATCTTCGTGTGCAGTGTTTGCCTCATGGGACAACAGGGGTGTGGGGTTAGCTTAGCAGAAGATAAAACAACCTAGTTTTTTGTGACTGCAGGTCTTGTCTTTGACATGGTAGAATTCAAAACTGCATGAGGCAACTACCAGCAGCTCATGGGCCAAAGAGAATGGGCGTGGGTAGCCCTGACTTATCCCAGTTTGAACATTTGAATCCAACCCTATAGCAGGATGTTTTATGCTAGTTATTATAAAATATTAGACAAATACTGGGAGTACAGAACACTTGAACTATATGACTTCCATACCATGAGTTTATCATGTGAACAGGCACAGTCTAATACACTTTCCTAAAACTCATGAAAGTTTTCATTCAAGTTCAAAAATTTTGTATATAGTACTGTAACTGGTGTATATATACATATATCTATGTCTCCCGTGTGTATATATAAATATGCACTATTGTATATAATGTATGTGTATTACAGACTAGAAAATTTTAAGCAAGACACAGTTCTTCAAATGCCTTAAAGATATTGCTTACAATTAATTGGATTTGAAATTTATGCTCCAGCTGGATTTCAGTCAAACCCACAGTTCATTGCATGTTACTGAGATGGTTCTTTTGGCTGAGAACTAAGGATCTACCCTGTCATGTAGAAAATCTATTTAAAAAATAAAATAATAAAGCAGTGACATAATTGACTGTAGATATCAGCATTTTGCATGCCAGTGAAAATCAATATTTAAAGTGTGGTTCCACTTTGAAAAAGGTCTGTATAAATATATTGTGTCCTCCTCATCAGATCTGTCTGGCTGTGTGTTCAGGGAGACAACTCCTGTTTCTGCTGACCAAGTATTATCCCTTCCCTTCAATTAGTACTGAAATGAAAATGCAGATACAGAAAACTTTGCACTTTTACAAATCTCCCATGAGTGAGTCTATCACTGTGGTTCAGTTTGACCTGGTGTGAACACCAAGTGAAACTTTGGCTCTGCTTCTTGCCTGTACTGGTCACTGGAAATGCCTGCAAGAGGAAGAGGAGGCTATGTTTTACCTGTGAAGAGTTTTGTGTTGTCAGCTTTCTCAGCAGAATCTCTACTGGCACGGACCCAAATCTCCCTACAAAAGGTATTTAGGTGCCTACATCTGCGTAGGCATGGGTGTTCTGTAATAGAGCAGAAAGCACAACACTGAGGCTAGGTTTGTTAGGTTTGTCTCTCTCCCATTTCCAGGAAGAGAGACAATTCAATTTGGACTACAAAGTGAGCTCTACTCAGGAACCACAGCCCTGAAGTGAAACGTTCCAGCCCTTCCTCTCAAGATAGGAGAAGAAGACAAACATTAATTCTTTCCAATCCCTACTTTCCTCCCCCAAACTGGGTACTAGGTATAGTTAGAGTTCTGGTATTTTCCCTGGTAGTTAGTGGCTAGAACCATGTCCTGAGCATGAATCATCCTGTACAGATGAATTCACAGTGCTCTCACAGCACATCGCACCTTTCAGCATAAATATTGCTTCAAAGCGTACAGACTTCGTCCCTTCTCCCGTAGTGACCAACGTTTCATGGACTAGTTATTTGTTAAAGCTTGGAGTCATGGAAGGCAAGGAAGATTTGAACAGCAGAGTAGACAGAAAACCAGACTGTGATAGTCAATTAACTCCAGCATGATGTTCACAAGAGTAAAAATGTCCTCTCTAATCCCAGAAGCCCAGAAGGAGATACAGCTTCAGCTGTGTAATGAATTAAAGCTGAAAACCACACAAGAGTTTTGGTGGACATGGCTCTGACCATCATCTTCCTTCCTTTTACCTGTTTCCATCTGCCATTGTCTGAGATTTCGTAGCTGGCTCCACAGGCCAGATGAGCAGAAGAAATGTGACTTGTGGAAACCAGTATCTGCAGAAGATGGATGCTGGACTGACAAATTCTGTGAAAACTGACAGCTTTGGGATATGCCAAATTTTGAGAGGCTTAATGTAGTCTGAATTTCAGTGCTTCTACTCTTAAGCAGCAGCTAGTTGGGATCTTAGAGAGAAAAGTGTAGGGCTAAGTGATGGAAGAGGCAGGTAAGAGTGTAAATCCTGGCTGAATTCCCTGTTTTTCAAGCTCAGCAAAAAAAAATTCCGCTTCTTCCTCCCCATCTGCCTAGTGTCAAGAGAGAGACTGCTCCTTTCTCTCCCCAGATCTCTACCTTGGGCACAGTGCCACCTTTCTCCATGGCTCTGAGAGGCAGGAGACATCTCTGTGCTCACCCTTCCCATTCCTAAGGGCTGAAGCAACCGAAGAGGCTCTTCCCGTAGCCGTGTCTAACAGGTACTGCGGGGAATGACCCTGGGATGTTTTTCCTTGACACTGACTAAGGAAACTCTCCGGGTGAGTACCCAGTTCCTAGCAGGCTGGAGAGTTTGTTCCATGCTGCTTCTGGTGAATAAGATCATTCTGGGAAGAGATCTTTGGCAGACTCCACCTAGGACAAAGACAGCAGCAGAGCCATCGTAGAAGAATGTGCCTGAAAACCTTGAACATGTACGAGAAAATACCTAGAATGGCTTTATTATACCAGCTGAATATGAGGACTTGGCTGAGCATCGTGGAAGAATGTAAGAAAGCATTTATAACCCATGTAATTATTTCTAAGCAGCAGACACATGACTGAGCCCTAGGAGGTACAAAATAAGAGGTACAGACTTAGGCAACAGCTGCAGCGTTGCTGAAACCGAGTGACAGCTCGGGAAATGCCAGAGCACTTCTGCCCTGGAAACTTCACAGAGATGGAGAGAGACTCCTGGCCAAGCAGAGCAGCAGTGTTGATCGTGGGAGAGGTAAAGATCACCCACGCTGAAGGCCAGCATGACCTCGGGGCTCTGCACAAGTCAGACTTGTTTAAGCTTAGTTTGATAAGAAAGCCTTGTTTTTAGCAGCATTATCTGTGTGGTTGTTGTTCCACATGCACAGCCTTTCTATCACACTACTTCAGTGCTGTCTCCCGTTTGCATCTTGCCCAACGCTGCACGAGTGCAAAAAAAACCTGAACAGCACTGCTTTGGGCACAAACATGGGCTTTTTGTGGAAACTGGAAGCTTCATTTATAATGCTGTAACCCAGTTTGCTTGGTTGTGCCTTCAGGCCTGAAGTGGATTTCATGAGACACAAGCAAGGCAAGTAGGCAAGCAAAGCCATGGCACCGCTGACTTGTCACCCTCCTCACTCACCTGGGTGTAGGATACACATCCACCTGGGGACACCAGCACAAAAACTGTGGCTCCACCCAAACTTTTGGGATGGTTTCTCATGCCCAGCTGCTCAGTGCATGGGAACTACAGCAGTAATTCACTTTAGGAAGAAAACAAGGGTGAGAACAAACAGGAGCAGTATTTTTAAGTAGCTTTGCTACCCAGACATCTGGAGCTGGAAAGGTAGGGAACAGGCAAGGAACATTTTGGGGTTGAATTAAACGTGTCAGTCAAGAGGCCATGTGGGATCATGAGGCTGGGAAATCGGAAGCCAAAGGAAGAGAAGACTTGGGTTTGGATCCTTGGGTTTTGATGTGCTTGTTCCAGGAGTCCCTTGGTACTTAGTAAGAGAGTATTTTGAAAATATAGCACGTCATGCTGCTGGTGTATTTGGGAGCTATTCAGTACTTTAACAACTAAATGAAAAAATAAAAGGGAAGGCCGTCCAAGATGAGATCTTGAGGGGCAGGAACAGGGAAGCTGGCAGGTGGGATGAAGAAGGCTCACTCCCTCACAGCCCTGCTTCATTCCTCTAAAAACTGGTGGGACAGGTAAAGATGAGTCAAAATTGTTGTTCCTTACCTACATTGAAAAATCTCCATCCTATCCTATCCTGAAAGCTTTCTTTTAATTTTTTTTTTTTTTATCCAAGAGGACGGTGTAGTAACAAACTGCCAAGAAAAGAAACTGGTGAGTCACTGAGGAAATTTAGTTGAAATGATAACACTTCACAAAAATGAAAATTATTACATTTACTGTACATGGGAACAGTAAAAAGTCCTTTTTTATTGCTCTTGGAGTTGAATAGGAAGGGACTGATATTTCCACACTGGTATATAATATAATTTGCTTGCCAGCAGTTTGTTTTTCTCCTACATGCAAGTTGTTTTGACAAATTTCTTTGCAATTCAATACTTTTGTCAGAACCTGTGCATGGCCATTGTGACTATGTAGGAGTCTAATTTTCTGGCCTTTTTAATTTTAATAATCCAATATCTTTTTTCTCAAAGGAAACTCTAAAGATTTCTGCCTAGCAGCATCTGGCAGTTTCTGTTTTGCTATAATAATAATAATAATAATAATAATATTTAAAAACATGGAAAATACATGAAAAGTGTCTCTAACATCTTTTATTGCTGAGGATGAACAGAGAGGTTTTTTTCCATTCATCTCTTCAATCAAACATATCTGAGTAGTATCCCTGTAGAAGACATCAAAGTTTAGTATGTTAAATATAGGATTTCCCAGCCCTAGTCTCAATGGAACATAAGAGAATGATGCATGGAGTAAAAAATTTAGTTACCTTATTTTTCATCTGTGGATTCGGTTGCTTTCCTAACTGTTTTTGCTATTTATGGAGCTCACATTATAACGAAGCCTGTTTTTCAGCTGCAATGAATAGGACTTTCTGCTACTGACTGGAGCTTTTCAATCTGGTATCATAAAGACAGATGAATAACAGTAATTTTCTAATATGTTGGTCAGTGATCTGAGGATTCACTTATTCAAGGTTTCTTGGCTAAAATAATATTACATATAGAGGACCAGCACAGACTAGATGCAGTACTGACTCCTCCAGATAAATTCTTAGTTGAAATGAGTTAAGGGGAAAGATTTCCTGCCTATGGTATTTGAACTAATAAGCTTGGTAAGGCATAAGCAGGTCTTAAGTGGGTTTTCAGCCTTATGTAGACAGTCTGGGTAGGTGAGAAATTTGCATTCTGTCTCAGACAGAAGCATGGATAAATGCAAACCAACTTGTCTTGGAGGGAGAGGGAAGCTCCTCTATAAGCTGCACAGAAATATGTTCCTTTGATCAACATAAACTAAAAGTCCGAGCTGGTAAGTTCGTTAAGGCTGGGTTATGGAAAAGTTTAGCTCTGTAAAACAAATTAGTCCATCTCAACAGAAGCTTTTTTCCTCATCTGTACCCAAATGGGGTCTTTCTCCTAATTTTCAGATGTAACTTCCAAAAGCCAAGTGCCTGGAGCAAGGGCCAGGGGATTTGTGCATGGGGGCTCGCAGAGATAGGAGAAGCTCCATATAGGACATGGAGAGCTCCTTTTGGAGATGTCACCTCTACTATGAGGAAAATTTGGACAAGTAGAGTTCTTCTTGGATAAATGCAGCCCCAAGAAAGGCCCATTGACTGAGATGTGCTACTCTGATGTGTTTAAGTTATGCTGCTGGACTTCAGAAAGAAGAGAAACTAAGAAGGGCGGGGAGCTCTGATACACAGTATTAGTTAATCAAGCCCAAATATACATCTAACCTTCTTATCCTTAATTTGTTTTTCCTCTGCAAAGTTTTAACAGCGTTTTCTTTCCCAGAGAGTTCCCCTGGACTTTAATTTTCTAGTGACAGAAACTAAACACACAAGTCAGCTTTACTGCAGAGGAGAACCAGCTCTAGTGTGAGAGATACATTACAACACGCGAGAGAGGAGTGTTTGTTTTTGTAAGGTTTAAAATATTGTTTCTTTATTTTCCACCCTAGCTCTGAGAACTTTGGCATTTGACTAATTTACCGTGCGTTTAAGGCTGGTAGCAATATTGGAAAAGAAATATGATAATCACATGCTGCCACAAAGCATTCTATACCTCGCTCTCTTTTCCAGCTCTAGTTTCACATGTGTTGGTTCAATGGAATATTCAATAGACATTTATAGGAAATAAATTGAGAGATGAATGTAAACCATATGGCATCTGGAGGTTTATTTGTAAAGCCCCTGCATCAAAGCTTTCTCCAGATCACACCATATTAGCTATGTTTTTCCAGTCCAGCAGAATCAGGAAGGTAACCACAGACTTCCTTGATGGAAAACACATGAAAAACAGAGCAAATCTTAATATGTAGCTAGAGCAACTGTTTAAGTAGCATCATTTAGAATAATTTTATTACTAATGTGTAAGGAGCATTGTCTAGTGATGTATTTCAATCCAGAAACCAAATGAATGTTAATTTGCTAAGCTTCCTGACCATTAATTTGTAGAACTCCAAGACCATTAAAATGTATCAAACCAGACATAATTAGTGTTTGTACTTTTAAAGTACATAGGACAATTACAAACTTTCTTGAAATGCGGCACTGAAATTATATAAAGAGACTTTTTCCACACAAAATATTTCATAACCAATCACGTCCTTCTAAATAATAAAAAAAATTTGATTGGGCTGAATGGGAAGTGTGTTTCAATCTTATTTATTTTTATAGAAAAAAATAAGCTGCTCTCAATCTGAAATGCTTACTTTTTGCAGGAGTTTGGCAACAGCCAACAGTGCATCTGAAGTCAAATTAAATTGTATTCTCATGCAGTATGTTACATAAATCATTAGGAAATGTCAAGAGCTCATATATAGTTGTGTTTTGAGGTTTTTTTAAGTTTCCACTTACTTTCCAAAATAGTTTTCATTTTTCAATGTCAACCCCTTTTCAGCCACTTAGACCAGCTCTAATGATTTGTGTGTTAAATTTGCTCGTCACATGAATATTTTTTAATAACCCATTTAATATTTAATATGCTGCACATATTTGGTGGACCAATAAGTTATAAAGTATAGTGCCAGCTCCACACTCATACTCCCAGCAGTGAGAGTATTTACCTTGTGCACCACAGCTTCACGCTCAAGAAGTGAAAATTTTGGGGTTGTTGATTTAATTTTCCTCTTTCAAGAAGCAGTTTTGCCTGGGATGAGACAAAGGACTAGGGCCTGTTTCAATACTTAACTTCTGGTAGACACTTAAGTCTCCTTGACTTTAATATTAAGCATGTGCTTAAAGACAGACATAAAATGCACTAGCATCTGTAGGAATCTTTCCACTGACTTTAATGGGCTTTGGATTGCACCCTGATATCTCAGCTCAAAATAGCTGTTATTACAGTAATAAATGATTTGTAAAGCCATTCTTCTGAATAGGTACATTTATACTAAGAAATCATAATGACTTCTTTAAAAACTCTTACACTGCAAATTGATACATTTGCAATAATTGCTCTCCTCTTCATTAGGGTTTCACACTTCTGTAGCACTTTCCAGACCAATAGTTTGAAATCTCATTATGGATTTAGATAAGTATTTCTACTCCCATTTTACAGATGGGCTAAAGGAGGTGGACACAATGGGCCTCATCCAGGGTAGGAAGCTTCCCAGTGACCCACGTAGGTGCTGAACTGCAAGGTCCAGCCTTCCAGAAGATACACAGGCACCTATTTCACACCAAAACCTGTGGAGTTAAATATCTAAAATATTTTGTGTATTAGCCAAAAAGTCCTCATGTTCCACCAAAGCACAAGATGCCAGAGAAAGATTTTATTCACAAATCCTACTCTCCAATGATCTATCAACAAAGTAGCTCTTCTGTAATATTCTAGCAATTTGGGCACAGGGAAGTGAGAACATTATTTTAAGATCCTAGTTAAAGTCATGAATGAATCAATGAGCAGCATCCAGCCTCCGATTGGAAATGCTCCCTAGTCCAGGGTGGAGGGAAGGCCAAGGACATGTGTTGGATAAGACACTTTTAGGAAAGTACGGTGGCATAAAAGTCCCATGGCACTGTACAACTGGCTACTTTCCAGGCAATGTTTTGACAGGGAGAATTTCTGCTTGGAAAAAAATGGCGATTTATAACATTGGACTGAAAGTGTTAGACTTCCTACCTAGGTATTTTAATTCTTGCTAAGCAGCCAGAATCCTGAATAAGCAGCAATGAAGTCAGAAATGAAATAAACCTTTGTGAAATCCAGCCTTGGCTGTTTGAATTTCAAATACCTTCAGAGTTCAGGTAATGTGCGGATCGAGAATTTTAACTTGAGTCCATCTTTAGTTAAAACTCCCTTCTCCTCATCAATCTCATTCATTCATCAACATCCAGGTTAGCCTTTAAACATATGGCAGTCAATGAATGCCACTCACAAACCTTAGAAAATAAGTATGCAAGCAACATCAGTTTAAAAATATGCAGCTAACTGCTGGAAGCTATTAAAACCCAAATAAACAAAAGAGATTATACTTCAAAGAAATGTCAACAGTTTTTCCTCTCCTAGAACAGAGCAGTTTTCTTTGCTTCTATCCCCAGCCACATCTGGAAAGTGCTTACTGCTTTACATATCTCTAACGATAAAATTAGTTTATTGATTTTTCAGAATTTCCTGATAGATTTATGCAATTTCCAAAACAAAGGTAAACTCACATCTCAGTTAAAAAAAACTGGTGGCAACTACAAAGAATTCACAAAATCATAAAAACATAGAGTTATGCAAGGGAACAAAACCAGTCACTTGCTAAATAATGCTGTACCTCTGTGACTACTGTTAGAGAGCAAGAAATTGCAATTTTAATTACTTCTTTCTATATAAATGAAAAAAAAATCTTAAGGCTAATTATGGCTGATGCAAAGATGAAATAAACCTTCAGTTCCAAATAAATAGAAAGATTTTAAAATGAAATCTGCATATTTCATGGAAAGAATTAAAAAGAAAAAAGAATAATAAATCATGACTACAGATTCAAAGAGCTATACAAAAATTAGATCTATTAAAGTGTCTGTAACTGAAAATTCAGACTCTAATTTCCACGACAGCAAATTGTGTCATTTTAGGCAGTCCAAATGTTGGATTTTTAATTTGCTTAAAATTCCACATTTGTAGCAGCCAAAACCTTCAAAGACTGTTAATTTGATTTTGGTTTACAATTAACTAAGCAGTAGCAACTTAGCCTATACAGAAGACTGCCAAGTAAAATGATATCTTTGGTAAATTACCAAGGATCAAAATGTGGACAACAGATTTCTCCCCTCCCACCCCTCCACCCCCCGACTATTTTTAACTAACAATTATAGTTTTGATAGAGTAAAAGTATTTCAGAGAAAATATAATGACAAGGTGCAAATTTTGCCAAACAGTCCAGAATTTCAGAAGTAGTGATATCTATTTAAAGGAGACAAAAAAAAAAAACCCCACCACCCAAATAATTTGAGTATTAAATGTACAGTAAGTGCTCTGTAGTCAAATAAAAAGAAAATAAACTCCAAGAAGACTGCTGCAGAATGGGAAAAAGCAGGTCTAGTTTGTTTATTTATAAATTGGTAACAAGTAGATTCTTTCGCACTAACTAAACCAGACAGTAATTATAAACACAGATTGGTTAAATTCCCTGCACCCTATCAAAGGAAATGAGTTCCTCTCTTTTCCAAACATTGTCATTTGTTTATTGAGCCTCTTTTGGGCTTGATTTCATTAAAAACTATGTAAAGTCCACATCTGCAACCCCCAAAACAATGTTAACCTTGTTAAGCTGATCCAGAGTCCTCATTACAAAAAAATTTGCAGGCAACAGAACCAAGTATTTTAAAAGGGAGCTCTTGGTATACAGAGCAAAGAATTTGGATTATTTTTGTTCCATTACAGAAAACTTATATTGCTATGCAATAGAACAGGAAGCAAACAGTAACCGCCTCAGTAGTTCTGGATAATTAGTTACCTAAATTCTCTGAGGTGAACAAAATGTACTTAGATGGCAGAACATTACTGCTTGTGTGCTGAAACAACAGAGTAATCTCGGTTGAAATGAAAATCACAAATACAGGAGGAAAAAGTCATGTTTAAAATCATTAGTCTTTATCAGTAAAGTACAACTGAGTTCCCTATTAGAGTAACAGTTTTATTAAAAAGGGGATGATACTGCTTATATTAGCTAGCCTCAGATATCAGATTTCAACAAACTTTAGCACTGTAGATGCTATTAAAACATCATTATTAGAGTTGCCATGCTTGAATGATTTAAACTAAAGTGAATTTCACGTATTTGTTGGAAGACAGGAATAATAAATCCTGGAGCTCGAGCTGCTGAGAACTGACCTGGACTTTGCAGACAAAAAGTTAAGAAGTTTTGTCCCGAGCATTGCTTGGGAGTGGGGTTAGTGAGAGTCCTGTGCCTGCTGTTGGTGCAATCCTGCTGGGAGAGCTGGAATGGGGCTGAGAAGGTCTTGTGTTCAGGAGCCTCTGAGGACTGGTGCCATACATCCCCTGACATGTGCAGGAAGAGCTGCTGTTACACCTGGTGCGTGTTCCCTTGTCCAAAGCAGGAGAGCAGTGTGGGAATGACCCCCTTTGGGGCAGATCTCTCTGTCCCCATGGGTTGGGTGCCACGACTGCAGTGTCCTAAGGTGTGCCTGTGATTAAGGTTTGTTCCCATGACTTAAGAGAAAAATGCACACCAGGGCAGCGGGATCAAAGACGGAGTAATGGGCATCACCTAATGCTCCTGGACCAATTATCCTGACAAACTGCAGATGTCTTCAGAGAACACATTGTATTTATTTACTGATTCACGGCAGCACCGAG
Source organism: Melanocharis versteri (assembly GCA_013397845.1). NCBI lineage: Eukaryota > Metazoa > Chordata > Aves > Passeriformes > Melanocharitidae > Melanocharis > Melanocharis versteri. The sequence continues at coordinate 94,085 of VZTG01001429.1, forward strand.
CAATTTGCTATCACACAGCCACCTCCTCTGGTCAGGTAATGCTGGCTATCTCCCACCTACGGTGGAGGCAAATCAAGGGAAAACAAACGGGTCCCCAAAAGGCAAATTCTCTTTCCATCATTGTTACTGCCCTCCTAATGTTCCTGGGATTGGCTCCTTGATCGTGTATCCATTCAAAATTTTCATACGCAATCTACCTAAAAATCTGATACATGGCAGGTTTGCTCTTACTCGAGTTCTCAAATATGGCAAGTACTTTGATAAAAAGAAGATAGTACTTGTTACTTCTTGCACTCTGCCACCATTTAATGATACTGAATAAAAATGGGCTTGATTTTTCAATATTATAATCAGAATAAAAATCAAAATATATTTGAAGATTATGTCTAAAATAAAATAAAGAAGGACCATCAAGAAGAGGGGAGCATATTAACATTCATTTTGATTTCTCTTGATATATTATTCCCTCTGAGCCTTTATGTATAACTTTAACTTTGACCCCATACTGAGATTTCCAGCTCTGCTTGTCACAGGGAATTTGGGGAAATTAATGTCTTGAAAGACTGTGCTTTTAGAATAATCAGGTCAGGAACTTTGTCTTTCTAAATACTCTGCTATTTCTCAGGAATATCTGTGGATTCTTGAAATAATAAGTTACAGTAACACTGGGCCAGATCCTCAGCTGGTGCAAAATTGGCTTTTCTTCATTAACTTCAAAGGGGCTATGCTGATTTACACCAGCTGAGGGAAGATGTGGCCCACAGTGTCCAGGTGGATTTAAATCATACACATGAGAAATACCTCAGTACATCCAGGTCTGTACTGAGGTTGAACATAAAAGGCCCGAGTAGCGGGAAATCCATCCCTTTTTATTTTTAAATGCTCAAATGTTTACCAGCTGACCTTCCCCTTTACTGCAGATCTGGGAATCAAGGTGCATACAATAAAGTTCAAACCAATCAACTGCTTTCAGCTGTTCTTGTGCAATGAATTTTTAAACATTTGATCATTAAGACCAATCTATATGCAGGTCAGTTTTCTGAACAGGATGGGAACAGTTTGGGAGCAGATGCCAGGGCACTGACTCATGAAGAGGGACTGTTAAAATAACACAGAGAGCACATTTATCTTGGGCCACCCATCAGGTGAACACTACCAAGACCATCTCTTTGCTGGATGGATGTACAGATCAAGACAGTTAATCTCTAGTAGAGCACCTTTATTAATTGAATGGCAGCACACTGGCAGGGGAGCACTCACCAGCCCTGAAGTGGTTCTTATCACAAAAGAACTTCTCTGCAGGTTTTGGTCCTTCTCCAATTGGTAAATTCTCTAGAAATAGCACTCCATGCTGCTATTTGCTTGTTTATCCCACAAAACTGCCTTGCAAATGCTCATAAATGTGCAGAAAAATTTCAGCTGTGACTGTTTTTGATATGTTCACTTCCAACACCTACCACTCTTAAGTCACAGAATTTTTGGTGGGCAGCAGCCTTGGGCTATTGATCTTTATCTCCAAATCACTTCAGCGGGTCACTGGCTGAATCCAAAGGCAACAGGACTTAGGCAAATCAAAGAATGATAGAATGCTTTCGGTTGGAAGATCATCTCATTCCAACCCCCTTCCAGAGCAGGGAAACCTTTCCTGAGACCAGGCTGCTCAAAGCCCCATCAAACCTGACCTCAAGGTTCACGCAATCACGGGCAACCCAAGGTGGGAGAAGAGCAGGGGACTGTCACAAGTCCGTTTAGAGCTAATTAAGCTTGGATGGTCTTTAGACACTCGGGTTAAGAGTGGTGGGCCCAACTTAAGTCTGTTGTTTCCTTGAGATGCCTATGCATTTTATCTGGTCTTTATTTAAAGCCCTCTAGCTTTGAAGCTAAGGGAGAAAGCAGGCCACTTCTGGCAGGAATAACTGGGGTTATTCCGTTTTTATTTATAATATCTGTAGAGGGGATGATAACTGAAGCTTTCCTGATTTTATCAACCATCTTAGAAGAGGCCTTCAAAGCCAGAGCCGCTGTTCTGAAAACCCATTTCTAACCATTGTACAGCAATATTTTGCAATTTGCCTAATCTATATATTCCTTGATTGAACTCCATTTTCTTCCAGTTTGGTGTTCATGACTGCCATGTACGTGTTTGCTTTCGTACAGATGTCTACCTGCACAGAGTGTTGCACATAAACAAAACCACCTAAACACCGTCCAGCTAAGCTGCCACCTTGGTGCCTCTGGAAACACCAACCAAACCATCAGAGGGGTCCAACTGAGGCATTTGATTTGAAAATGAACTTTAGAAATATTTCCTTTCAGCATTACCCCAGTTCTACAGCTGTTTCAGTCCAGGCATGTAGACAATTAATTACCCAAAATACCCGCAAACATCACCTAACTGTGCCTAGTGTTAAGCCTGAGCCCTTGGAAAATGTCAGCACTGGACTTGAATTACTTGGAGAATTTTAACAAAAATTTTTGGAGAGCATTTTCAGGAGCTGAAATCTGCCAAGGTTTTTGTAGTGTATCCAGACACTGTGACATGCTGGTAGCCAAACTAGAGAATAGTTGTTTAACTCAAATGATAACATTTGGGTCAAGGTCAAAGAACCAGTTGAACAATATGAGTTATTAGTGCAGGCTGACCCCAAACCATACTTGCAACTGAACGGAGCAACAAGGAATAGGAAACAGAAAGCTGAAGGGGCAAGTCTCATCCTCACACTTGCCAAACACATCACCTTGGCAAGTCACCCAACTTCTCTGTGCCTCAGTTACACTGTCTGAAACACAGATAATAACAATACTTAGTCACCTTTGAAAAGAAGTGAGAGATCCTCAAACAAAAGCAGCGATAAGTGTGAAATATTCATTATAATATTAAAGAACAGATGGCCAAAGCAGAGATCCAGTTAAAAGGACTGCACAGAGTTATAAGAAAGCTCTTGGTGTGACGTATGCGCTTTACGATGTGCATTCCCTCAGACAATACATGATGAGTCGGCTGCAGCAGTTTATGTTCTGGATTAGAGCATACGCATAAATAAAGCTACGTTTTTATGTGATCCCAACAAATAAATGGGAAGCACGGACAGGAATGTCTAGCTGATGGAAAAATGAGACACCACAAACAAACCACAGCTTGATGATAAAAAAAAAAAGAAGTCTAAGATTTATATGGCACAGCTGGCTATGTGTAGTGCTTTTGTAAGCCTACAGCATCTGGTCACTTGTTTTAAATGTCTGAATAGATAGAGGCCCGAACCTTGCACAACTGTGGAAAAAGAGGCAATGCCTCATGGTAAACCACACAGCCACGCATTGCACAACCCCTGGTGCATGAGGAGATCTGCCTGACTCAAACACCAGGTGAGAAGGGGCAGGAGGTCTCCTGCACCACAGAGAATGACTGTCAGCTGCATGTCTGCCCTGCAGTCAGAGAATCACAGGCATCCACACACCTACGTCTTTCTGAAGAAGCTGGGCTGGAACTGGAGCAAGTCTTCTAGAAGGACATCCAAGCACAAACGTAATTGACAACAATTTTACTCTCCCATTTCTGTGAGCTCCACTGAATTAAAGTTATGTCAATATCCATCACTGGAGAACCCAGCCCACTGTCCTTCAGCAGCTCTAAGAAACCACCCCAAAACACCCCAGATGTCCCTTTATGAACATAGATGGTGCTTTTTCATCAGTAAAAACAGGGTGATGTGAAAAACCCTGTTGCAGAGAGAGGAGGAAATGGACCCTCTTCATGTTTTCCTTGCAGAGTATTCAAGCCTTCCATTTTTATCAGATTGTATTTTCACCTGAATTTTCAAGAGACATTGCACAACAAATTGTGGGAGAAACATAGTCCCAGCTGTGGTGTGAGTCACTCCACAGAAGGAGGGAGTGGAGCTTGTTGGGCTGCAGGGCAGCACCACAGCAGCAGTGGGGTTGGCCAAAGGGTCGTGAGAAGGGAGAGAGGAAGGTACATTCTACACCTGTATATGAACAAAATCTATGGAAAGTCAAGAGGTTGAACGACAAGCATAATAAAGAAAGTGCAGCAAGAACACGCTGAAGACAACTAGATAAATCCCAAATCTGTGCAAATTGTAGCAGTCAATGGAAGAAGTTTCTAAGACTTAAAATATTTCTACAGCTTTTAAATCTGCCATGCTCTGACTGGAAAGGTAAGTTGTGGTAGACCCAACCTCCTATTTTTTAAAAGTATCACAAAAACACAAAGGTTTGTGCTCCCTCTGTTGGCTTTAGGAAAGAGATTTAGGTTGGTTTTGTTTTCCTCACAAATATCATCCTTCATTTTGTTCTGACATCAGTGAAAGGACAGAAACGCATTTGTGTGACGAGATGTTATTTACATTGAAGTTTCTCTTGTTTAAACAAGAAAATGGACGTGCTAATTTCAGCTCCATCCCAAATGCAAAGAAAATGAATAAACATTTAATAAACCAACTGCCAAACTGGAGGAAGATTAAAGTATTTCAGTACTGCAGAAGGAAATACTGCAACCAAAAGAGAGATAACACCACACACACAAAGTTATGTCTCATGTAAGTCAGCTGGTATCTGCAACATTGTTCAAGAGTTTACAGAAGCCTACATGCTCGAAAATGTGTGTTGCTCATAGTATTTTCCACTGTACCTACTTTTCTTTTAACATTGAAAAAAAAAATTAGGTAAGATGAGAAACCCCATTGCAAAACAGAACTAGATGAGTGTGAGTCTGAGAATATATAGAAGACGAATAAGAAAAAAAGTGTGACAGAAGGATGGATCAAATTATTGCAACTTTTTTTTCCTCTGGTGTTAATTATTTACAATGTATGTTTCTTATCTACAATCTGTTTTTCAGTGCATCTTTATTCAGCACAAGGGAGCCCTGATCTTGGTGGGGTTTTAGCTGCTAGTGCAACACAAATACTAAAATATGATATTAGAGACACTTGTTCAATTATTCAGGTTTAGGAACAGAATGTAGAGTCATTATCAGCAGAATATGAAATGGTTTTGGTTTAAATTACACTAATGACTTAGATGATTGTTGGAATGAAATGGCTGCTGTTTGGCCCTGAGAGGAGGCTGAATCCAAGGTCTCTGTGCCTAACTCATGACCTTACCCAAAACTCCCGATTTAAATGGGTGAAAATGGATAGGTGAGGCAATGCTGTGTCAGATGTACCCTTTGGTTTGGTAGTCTTGGAAGTAAAAGTGGCTTCCCAGCCTGCATCCATAACCACAGACTAAGGCATGGCATTAAGGCTAAAAACTGCCAGGCTGTGTAGCTACTACAACACAGCAGTGGGAAGGGTGGCCAGCCGACCCTCAGCTCTGAGTGTTTGACAGCAGCACCAGGTCAGCATCCCCTGTTTGAACTGCTGGCTCCCCGTCCATCCCCTCCCTGCCTGGCTGAACTTGTTTGTCACTGGCTCCCAGCCCAAGACTCGTGACACTGCAATTAAGCTGGGGTGGCGTGTGGAGTCTGTAGGTATTTTAGCCATTTTGCCAAAGCTAGAAAAATCCTGACTGAACTGGAGCAGGAAAACAATTTGCTGAAACATCACCTGGAGCAGGAAGTTATTAGATGCTTGAGTGACTTCTAGAACAGAAAACTATGTATGAATATGTACACGAGGCAAAACAGATGTTGTCTTGACCTCTGCACACTGGAATCTTATAGCTGTTCTGTTTACTCTCTGCTGTCCATAATGCATCTTTAAGCCAGGTGCTGCCACTTATCAGGTATCTACATCTCTTGTTTAAACAAATGTTAACTGAACTTGACAGCAAAGGGGACCCCTGCAGCAAAACCGGCAGAAGACAGTTTTAAAGCTACCTTCAGTTCTCACTCCTGAAATAACTGGAGTTTTGTGTGACTAGGTAAGGAGTGAGGGTAGAAAGTTAAACTTTTGACCCCATCTCCATGGGGTTTCATACACCGTCTGCCTGGCTCTTCTCTGGCAGGGTGGAAGGCTCAGCTTTGCAGGTAGGAGGAGAGCTGGTCTTCAAGAGCTGGCAGGAACCATGCCATGGGCTCTGTCCCCTGCCCACCACCCTGTCCAGAGTCCTTTGAGCCAGCACATGTCTTCTAGGGCTATCATTGTAACTCCTGCTTGTATCATGACTACTGCTGGCATCATAACCTATTCCTTGCACCATGGCTGCTGCCACCTGCTTCCCCCAGGGCCACGTCCTTGGCTCCATTGGAAAGAGCTGCAAGAAGGCACTGTTGGCCATGCTGTGAGTCTGAGAGCTGAACTCTGAGTCCCCCCTTCCCCATTCTTGCAGCAGGGCTGCTCTTTTGGTGTTTTATTTGGGTTTTTTATCAGCGACAACTTACATAAAAGCATTAGGGCAAGACAAGGCCACAGTGCTCTGGTGCCAGGTCATACATGAGGTCCATCACTCCAGCAGCAGAGCATCTCCACCACAGGCTGCAGGTTTCTGCAGTCCCTGTGCTCCCTTGGGAAATCACACAGCCACTGACAACAGGTGTGAAATTAAACTCTGTCACCTCTCTGTTCGGGGCAGCCCTAAAACTGTTCAGCCATGGAGCAAAGACAACAGGCACTTAAAGAAGGTTTTGCAGGAAGCTTCTGAGCCTTTCTCCTTCCCTCTCTCCTCCCAGCTCCTGGAGCACACAGATGAGATAAGGGGTCTTCAGACCCCCACAAGGGCCTGCGAGGAATTTTGATGCTGAAGCTGAGGAAACACCACCAGTACAAGAAGATCAGTTTCAGGGGTTTGCTATCAGCAGAGAGCCAGGCAGCATGGTCAAGACTTCATCCATACTTCATCATGATGGATGTGATGAAAAGTGCCCTTGTTTCAGAGCTGCATTACAGACTTTTTGGTGCCCGGTGGAGAACAGTTTACGGGATTTTGGCACAGCTATTTCACCATCCAAATGCTGCTGAGGAGATAAACACTCTTCTCCTATAAATAAATACTCCTCCTATCAGAACTAACTTTGGATTGAAATTTGTCTTCTGATTGATTGGATTCAGTTTTTCTGAAGTGTCTGTCATTAAGTCCTCAAAACTGCTTCAGGAACTCAGAGACAATCCAGCACACATTACATGATCAACCTATCAATATTTTAATTAAAACTGGATTAAGGCCATAGCAAATAGGTACTGGTACCACTGACAACTGTGAGAGAACATGTTGAAACTCTGTCAGAATCCTGCTATTCAATTGCTTGTGAAGAGCTTAGGAAATCCTAAACATTGGAGCGTGAACAGTTGGATTCAGTATTTGAGATAAATCCCTGAAGTTAATTTCAGAGAACCAAAACAAGTGTTTGTGTAGAACCTAAGGAAGACACTTTGCTAAACTTTACAAAATGTGGAATAATGTTGGCTTTAGTTCTTCTAATAAAAGAATAGATCTATCTAGTAAAAAGCATGTAACTATCCAAAAAATGTCTTTTGGATATCAAAAATGGATGTGGGATGAAATTTATGTGCTTTTCTCCAGACTGGGAGCACTGCTGGTTCACAGCTAGAGCTCAATGCCCAAGGTCTGTCTTTTGCAGCTTCTGTGAGCTGTGTCTGCAAGCAATTCCAAGTGTGAAGTTAAAGGTCATTAAAAAAAATCAAACATTTTGCCCCTGCAGAGGCTCAGGGTGGGGCCATGCTGAAATAACCACCTGGAGAAAAACATCCACTTGGACTATGGTTTTGTGTCTTACATCCTTCCCTCACAGCCAGTCCTTTACGTCCTGCCACTTCATCAGAAGACAGAAAGAGAAGAAAGATCAGGCCAAATACCTCCTCTATCACACGGAAGACAATTTCTAGAACTCCTTCAATTCCCAAGGTTCCTTCCTTAATGCCTTGCAGAAAGGAGGTCAGGTACAATGAGAATTTGCAACTTCTTTTGCGTAACACAGGTGTATACGAAGGAAATTCACATTCAGGGTACGATAGCTGGTCTCAGATGATGGAGGTGGACCCAGCACATTGTCCAAAATGTATCACATTACTGCTAAATGTTCTGGATATACCATATATGTATATACAGACTATACATATTCCTTCCTGCCTTAATAAGCTCCCCTCTGCTCCTCTGCCACTAATTTATGTTGGGGATTTCTACTGATGCATGCTTACAGATCTGTTACACACTGAGGCAAATATTCCTATGTTGGCAGGACTACACAAGTCTATTCTGGAAGCATAAGACACAGAATTTATTGGGGAAAAAATAATCTCTTTTAATAGTATTGGGAAGACTGTCATTTTGTAAAACATTCAACTTTTCTCCCAATATGTTTGTTATGTAATGGGCCGCAATTGTGTCTGGTATTGGAGTGTGAAAGTAACCCCAGCCTCTGAGACTACAAATTTCTTTTTACAAAAGCTATGTTGCTTATCTCAAAAAATTCTTAGGGTTTATAGCATTAGCAGTGATGTCTGCAGGATGGCACATCTAATTTCTGCTTTAAAACAATGGCTGCAAAGAGGAAGAAATGTGCCAAACTCTGAATAAGACCGATCACAGAAACAGGTAGAACATCTTTTCCACTGAAACCCACAAATGGATATTAGGCAGAACAGGGAAGTGCTATGTTAAACGTACAGGGCTACCTAACCATCAGAGGTTTAAAATTCCCTGATGAAATAGAGCCTCATCGAGTTCCCTCTGTCGCACTGTCCATTGAACCCTGGTTGAGAAGGAGGGGGGTCAGTGAGAGTTTACTGACCCTCTGGATGCCAGCTCAGGCTGCAGGCAATGGCTCGTGTGGTCATCAAAGAGAACAAGGAAGCCTGTAGTGGACAATACAGTGAGTAATGCCAGAAACAGAGGCTATCTGTAGGCCAGGAAGGACAAATTGTTGGGCAGGTTAGGTTGTTTTTGAGGATGCGCAGACTTCAGCCATGGCAGTCTCATTCCTCATGTGATAAACTCCGCAGTCAGCAGAACTACAGACTGCCAGAAAAAAAGCATCACTAACACTCAGGAGGTTTTCAGAACAGGACAGCTTGTTCCTGCTGCAAAAGTGGGAACACTAAATGAGCTCAATAATTTCAGTCTCTAAACCTGTCGTTACCTGCCCTGCTGCTGATAGTGCTGTTATCTTGTTACTTCTGCATGCGTGCTTCCTTCCAGGATTTTAGTGTTATAGCTCTGAAAGGATACCTGGTTTGCTTGAACATCACGAGACTAAAAAGATAAACTGAAACAAAACCCACACCTATAATGAGATGAGAAGAGCCATGCATTTCAATGAATGGAGGCCATACACTCCATGTAGACCTGAGTTTAGTTACAGAACAGTGAAGAGCAGCACTAGATCCACTGAAAGTGTATAATTTACCAACCATTGAGGCTTTGTTAATATTCCCGTTTTACAGATTTTTTTTTTTTTCACTGTCTGATTAGCTAATTAAAGTTGTAGGCTGTTTCCTTTCAATCAGAACTGTGAGCGTGTACCAGGTGCCAAACATCATGACATGCAGAAAGGCAAGCGAGCTCAGAGAGATGGAGGGGTGCAGGAGAGGCTCAGCCCTACCAAATTACCCCACTCCCAGTGGGCAGACACATCTGGTTTGGACATTAATCCTGTCCTGGCACTGCACCATGGAAAAGGGGTACAGCACTGGGTGCAACGGTCAGAAAAACAAATATACCACTGGGAAATTTGCACCAGCTTCACACAAGTCTGGTTGAGTTAGATGAGAGGGACAACCCCTAGATTAGCATCCCTTGGAGCAAACTCATCTCCAACGAGCTCGTGTTGGATGTGCTGGCACATGAGCAGAGAACTCAGCCTGATCCAGCTGGGCACAGCGTCTTCTACCCTGAAAATCCTTCCTGACATCTTCACCTGGAGCTGTTCACAGCATTCACCACTGAAAAGTGGGTTTTCATTTTCATTGTTAGCAAGAAACTGTCAGTAAAGGACTGATCGACAACCCCTCATAGAGCAGAACCAGCCCCAAAATAGGTGCAGTTTCCTGTGGCTGTGAAGCACTGCCTTCTGCTTAAGAGAAGAAGGAAAATTTGGGAGCTCTTTGGAAACAACTGGATCAGTGTTTTCCTTGTGCTGCTTAGTAAATAAACTGGGTATGTCAGAAAAAAAAGTGAGACAAATCTTTGGCCTGAAAGCTGATTAGAAGGTAGCAGGTTAAGGTGTAAATGTACTCAGTACATTTGAAGGTACTTGGTTTAAGATTTAAATGGAAGATGGGCTTTCAGATTCCATGTTCAGAGCTAGGAATTTTTATGTCTCAAGTCTAAAGAAGGTTTATAGGTAAACATATAATAGCACCTCCAAGATGCACTTGGCCAACTTAAAGACTGCAAATGGGGCATGGTCTGTAACAGGGCTGGCTGAGGTAAAAGTTTCCCACTCCTCTTCCAAAATCTCTGGAAATTACTGTTTAAATGGAATTCAGCTGAGTTACCAATTAAAAAAAATCGGATTGAAAAAGGCCATGTGGTATAAAACAGACATTTTTGATCTACTGGTAAGGTGACCAAAATACAAGACAACAGAGAAGAAATGATCAAGGCAAGGCAATCTAGGACTTCTAAATTTAAGGATGAGCTCTAAAATGCTCTGCAGAGGTACAGAAAAACCTTTAAATATTTAACTATAGCTGTTTTAAATGCAGATTGGGCTACATTTTCTTGGCATTGTGGATTTTTTTTCCATTTCAAGGCTAGCAAACCTCCTGGAATCTTACCAATAGCCATGAAAGATTTAAAAAATTGAGTAACTGTGGTAAGAATGTGCATAGCTGATAAATAGGAAGAAAACATTTGGACTGTCTTACCATTCATCCTAGTGTTTCACAAATTTCTTTATCTAAAATTATGGCAACTGGAAAAGACCTAAGCTAACATTAAAATATTTAACCAGGAGTTCAAACACACATATTTTACACGGTGGTAGTTATATTTTCTTTGCCCAATGGAGCTCACAATGATAGTTTGCTTACAACCAGAGGGATCCAAAAAGAAATAATGCCAACACGCTCAGCATATTTCTAAAATATTTTTTTCTGCTAAAATGTGCGTCATTCCAAAAACATGTCTGAGTGGTTATATTTTGGGTGAGGAACAAAATCAAGAAAAAGTGTCAAATACATCTTTATACTACAATATTTCACAGTCTATTATATAAGATGGTTATTTACACAAACAGAAGCTTAATATGTGCAAAAAGCAAGGGGGAAAAACCTTATATTTGGGATTTGCTAGAGCAAACCAGCAAATCTTCAGGTAAACTGGGTAAGTCATTTAGGTCAAACTGGCTCATCAGGCTGGCTAAATCCCGCGCTGGCATCACACTGGTGTAAAACTTCTCCTTCCTTTGCAAAGGCTTCCACATTCATTGGACAGACGTGTATTTTGTACATTTGTTCTGTTCATCACGTCTGATTTTTAACTCAGGTGACACAACCGCTCCCTCCACAGCTCCTGCAGGTCCCTGCTTTGGTTGCATTCATCAAACCACAAAACTATTTGTTGCTCTCAGGTGGAGTGGGGCCTGTGCATCCATCCTCCCTGCTTCTCCTGAAGTTTGGCAAGATTGTGATGGGGCTGTGTGTGTGCAAGACTGCTGTAAATCCCTGAGCTTCACTTTCAGGGGGTGACTCCTTGGAGGTCCACACCTACCTGCTGGTGTGCTCAAGGGCCCACCTTCACCCTCTGCTCTGCCCTGGGCAGGGCTCTGGTCCTGGTGACAGATCCCTGGCTTGTGGCTAGCCTGGGGTGCTGAGCAATTCTTGCTACCAGAAGTTTCTGTGGCTGGAAATTAATTTAGCTCAATAGGTAACATATGACTGCAGGAATTTTGGCACGAGAGTTAGGAGTTAAAATAAGAGGGAGCACAGGGAAAAGGTTGCAAGGGCTAGTCCAAAGTGATGCTATAGGCTTTACATGGCTATGAATAAAAAGGAGCTTGTAAATAGTGGTTTTGATAGTCTTTTCTGAGTCTTATAAGTGACATTTCCTCTACTTCACCTTACTGCAATAATAACACAGATTTGCTATGCTACATTTTTCTAGAAATCTTGCAGGACACTGAAAGCTGACTATAACCTATTCATCCTTTCTGCATGCAGAAGAGTGTGTTCTTGGACCTTTAAAAGTTTTCCATTTGGGGGAGTAGAAATGTCTCCTCTAAGACCCAATTAATCATTGCACGCTGTGAGGCACCTCTAATGTACAGATTTAACGAGACAAGCCTTCCTGGTTTAGTTTTTTCCACCTTTGAATAAGTACTCCTTGACACACGAAAATCAAATGTAAACAGCGCTAGGACCAAAACCCGTGTTCTTGGAACCGCACCTAATTTAGAACTGTAAGAACTTGGGAATGTTTATATTTCATCCCTAAAGTCTTCATCTGTTTATATCTAAACTGCAATCTGAACTCAGACACAACTACAAGGCTCAGTGAAATAGGAGAGTGTTCCCTTGAGCCATAGTCCTGGAAATCCACCATCTTTTTTCTTCATTAATATCTAATCCCCATTTAGTAAGAATTTAGCTACTTTTATCCTGATGTGAAACTTCAGGGCTGCCTATTTCACTCTGCTGCCTGCTGCTTCTAAATATAGCAGTGCTGGTGGCGGAGGTGGTGATGGTGAGTCATAAACACTCTGTCATTGTAACATGTCAGATTTGTCCAAAAGAAACATATTTTTATATCTTAGATTATTTTATTATTAGTTTAAGAAGGTTCGTTTAGCTCCTAGCAAAGCCACGAGGAAGAATTATGCACTTAAGCAGTTCTATCTCAGATGTGTAATGCCTTGCAGTCATTTAACATGCTGAGACAAACAAGAGAATCCCCAGAGTGCTCATCTACTATGGGACTTATTTCATACTGCATCAATAATGTAAATTGAGATGTGAAGATAGCTCCTTGTTTTTCTAAGGTATGATTACACTAGTGCAGACAACATCCACTCAGCTTCACTGGAAACGCTGGAGTCAGCTCCCTGATAAAAACCTGGCCCATTCTTTATCTGAACAGAAGAAAAAATTATACCATCAACAGGAAATTGGTGGGAGCAGCCTGGCTTTGTGAGATCAGTTGTTTGCTGCAATGTTTTCCAAGCCCCAGGTGAAGTGTTGGAAAATCAACTGCAGGGGTTAATATTTCTCTCTAATATGACTTCAGAAATTACTTTTTTTTTCTTCTCAATGAACTACCCTTACATTTAATTACTGTGGTGAACAGCAATTCTTATAAATAAATCTCACAGAAATTATTTCAGCTGGATTTTTTGGAGACTGTAAGGGCTCACCCATGAAAAACTTGTATCACCTTACCTTGATACTTTTGGACAATTGAAGGATACTTGGTGGAAAATGGAAGTCACCAAGAAATTCTTTTTTTCTCAGTTTGACCTCTTATCTGCCCGAGTAAGACACACAGCATTATGCCTAGTTAACACCCTGGTGCAGTGCCCGTATCTGCTATTGTACAATACATCGAACAAACATAAAAGACATCAATCAAAATCCTCAAAATGTCTTTTTCTGCCAAGATGCATAAACGTTTCCTATCTCCCATCAAATTATTTTAATTACAGCTGCTGAGCTTCATAATTATTTTTAGCCAGGCTGGCTTTTCTGTTGTTATTGAACATATGATATGCAATATATTGCATTTATACATCCTACTGGATTTTGTTATAACAGAGCGACTCCTGTAGCTGAGATGGAGATTGTTTTTGTGTTATTATGAAACCATTTGACCTTTTGCTGGAAATTTTCCAGCATCTTTAGTATCTTGCTAAAGACTTGAAGAGAGCAAGGCAGAGAGAAAAGAAAATTTTGTATGTTCTCTCTGGTTGTTTCCTTCTACGGCTTTTCTTTTTCTCCCCAAAATGTTTCATACTGATAATTTTTTTACAAAAATCCTATAGCTCCAAAACAAATAAAACTGAAACATGAGATGGACAGATTCTTACTGACAAGAGGAGCCAAATCAGTTTTTTTTTCATGACTTGCTATAATCCAAGATCATAGAACCAGGACCTTTATCTTTGTTTTCAACTACACATCCTTAACTTTGCTTCATTTTAGGGTCTCTCCCTGCAGGCAATAAAACATAAGGTAATTCCTGAAAGAAATAAAAAGAAGTAAGCTTGGCTTCAGCTGAGTAAAACCAATTGGGTTTCAAATTTACACCAGCAAGAGCCTGTATGTTCGAGTGCTACTGAAACACACGCCATTTATAACACGACAATAGTGATCCTCTTCTGAAAGACATTGCTAAATGTGCAAGTCACTTAGCCAGGAAGAATTTGTATTGCATTTCTGAAAGCAAAATTACAATAGCTGACAAAACATGAAAGTTTCATCATGGTGGATTAGAATGCGCACAAGGAATTCAGGGGAATTTATCGTTACTCAACATTTCAGCTGACGCTCTTTAATGCATCTTTGGGGAGCAGATTTGTCTCTGCACTCTGTAGAAAACCCATGTGCATAAAGAGGTTGGATTACAGAAACCTAGTAAATAATATAACAAACAGCTAGTTAGGCTCTACAGCCAGAAGAGCAAATATGTGTTGTTCTTACATTGCTGATCCCCAAAGAAAATATCTTTCTTTACAGCTAAAACAACTGTTTCTTTGCGCAGGAACTTCCATGACGGGAAGGGATTGGCAGTTGATTTTAAGATTCCTTGTCCCTCCCTGCTTGTCATAGACCATGCTTGAGCAGGTTTCTTTACATTTCAATACATAACAGAGTGCTTGCAGATAGAAATCTTGATGCCACCTCTGCCTGTCAAGTAAGAAATGCTCTCAGCAGTTATGATTTCCAAAGATCTGTCAAAAAACCGCCAAGAAAAGTACACAGCTGATATTCCTTAGACACAAAAGATAAAAAAATAAATAAACAAACAAAAAAGTGTACTTTTGGCTGAAAGGGAGCACAATGCCAACTGGCCTTGGGTAAGGTCAGGAAAAAATTTAGCAACCTTAATGCATTATTAAGAAAGACACCAGAGAGGAAAGGGAGGACATTCAGCTCTCAGTCAAGTAAATACTAGTCGAAGGTACAGCATGAAAACCCTGGGGCTAGATACAGAATCTCAGGATACAAACAAACTTAAGAAAACAAACGGAATGAACTGTCCTAAGCTCATCCTGGAGCACACGGCACCTTATCTAACAGCTTCCAGACTATACTTCATACTGCAGCATAAATGGGACCTTGCAGTAGACTTTTAATGTCATTAGCTTTCCTCTTATTACTCCAAGACATTTTAATTATTAAACCAAAAGAAACATGGCAACACTTTGTGCAATCTTTTAGGGAAGAATTCTTGGCCTTTTACCATGTGTCATTAGTACACTCTGGGAGAAAACCAATTGTTTCTGCAAAGCTCAGGAGTAAAACAATGTTTGGAAGAGTGGTAAACAAAAATTGAGAAAAAGGTTACTGCAAGTGGATGAGATTGACCATAAAACATCTAAAGGCAAAACTATGAGTTAGATATGTGACTTTGTATGAATTTACATAGCTAGTTATTGAAACGTGAAGGCCGCAGTCTCTAAATGTGGAACTCTAGTTCTACAGAATACAGGGATATGATTCCTTCAACATTATATTCAAGTATTAATCTGTGAACTAAAGAACAAATCCATTCTAAGATGCTCAGACAGGAGTATATTTAGCAGGTGCACTTCTGTATTTCAGCCTGCTGTTGCCTCTGTGAGAATATTGTGTGGAGTTCTGGATCCTCACTTTGAAAAGTACATTGAAAAATTAGGCAATTATTGTAGAAAGTCATAGGAAACATTAAAGAAATTGAAAAAGATGCTGTCTCATGGAAAAGCTCATTTAGCCTAACTCTGACAGGATCACAGCACAACTTTATCACAGTCTGTAGAAATTGGATAATTCACTTAAAGAAAGTTCCCTGACCACTCGCCAGCCTCATCTCAGGTTGCGGTGGATCCGCAGTTGCTGTAAGTTTTTAAACTGTGATTTTAAAACTGAAACTACCCTAAAAATTTTGTCTGTTTCTGGCATTTTCAGGCCTGGGTTACACAGGAAGTCTCAGTGGCTGGGTAGGGTGCTCCCCTCTGTCCTTACCCGTGTTTTACTGCCTGGCATTTCCAGTTCTCACTGATGAACCTGAGCATTTTTGATTTACAAGAAGCCCATTAAAAGACCGTGTGCTACAGCACCAACTCACATGCGTCACCCACGGTGGGCAGCTGCTCCCAGCACCAGCAAATGCTGCACAGTAGGATTATTCCAGGATCAGTCTCACCCTTCTGCACTTGGTCACCCTGTTCTGCTCCCACTGGATGTGGGCAGGTGCTGCTTTCATTGCCTGGGATGCCTTTGCGCTAAGAAAGGGCTCAAATTTTTCCTAGATAAGAAAAATTCTCCACTGATCCCAAATTCCCCTGCCCCACAGAGAATATTCTCCATGCCATCTCCAGGAAGGATCCCTGGAGCACGCCCTCCCATCCACCTCTGGGGAAAGCAAACAAATGAGGATGTGGCCCCACGCCCTACTATCATATATAACACTTTTAATCATCTTACCTGTGAAAAGTGCCATGTAAGCTCTTTTTATCTCCTGGCTAGTTTCACATTAATATATTATCTCCCTGCAACTCGTGACTACTTCCAGCTAGTGCCAGCGAAATAGGAAACTGTTTAGATGCATTCTCCTGTTCCTATGGCAAAAATCAAAGAAAGGAAAGGCGAAAGTATATTACAGAGAATTGAAAACAGGTACCTTTTATTAATGTAGCTGATAGTGCTGTACAGTTCACTGTTCTTGTTTAATTGGGCTACATATTGATTCGATTGTGGCAATGCAAGTAGACAAATGCTCCTTAATTACATTTTAAATTCAGCTTTCTGGGGCTGAAGGTGCTTTTGAGAGCGACACGAAGCTGCAGCCTCAGCGCAGCACGGGCTGACTTAAAGTTGCGCTAACGCTGAGCGGTTGTGCCCAACGCTGAACCGCGGCAAAGCCTTCATTAAAATAAAAAGCAGCTCTGTAATGATATTTACATGACATTCAAAGTGCTCTTTGTTCTTACAATAAAATACATTCCAGATAATTCCACACTACCAGCCGTGGCTCCTATTATTCAATTTCGCGATTTTTCTCGTGTAAGCAAAGTTTTTTTGTAACGTGTTCGCTAATTATTACTTTTGTAGGGAAAGGTTCAGAAGTATTTAGGCTCCTAGGAGAGTGAAGACAAATGCATTATAGAAATAATGCATTTAGCCTCCAGGAGTAACCCTCAGCTCACTTATAAAAGCTCTTGCCAGTCAAATCTACAGAATACGATTTGATTCAACTCTGGGGGAAGAAAGAGAAACACTTGCCTGCCTCCAAAGTTCAAGCAAAGATGCTTGAATTGCAGCTGCCAAGATGGGAGGTGGCAGAAAATGGAGGACTTGAATCTAGGGGGAGAATAAGTAAAAAAAATATTTATACATTCTGTCGTTCAGCTCTAATTGCTTCAAAGATTATTTATTTTTCATTTTTTTGGAAAATAGCTTGCAGCTTCTTAACATATTTTTCAAAGAAGGAGCTGGAAGGCATAATAAAAAGCAAGCAGGGATATGCTTTCCGAATAGACTGAAATAATTAATGTGAGAATGCTTCCGCTTGAGCATTTTTTATGAACAAAAAATACATTATTTTTGCTTTTAAATTGGAGATAATTTGTTACACGGAAGTGGTGGTTTCTTTAATCTTGAAATAATGCTAATTACAATGGTATTTGGGATCTGAATTTTTGCAAAGCTATTCCCTCGTTTGCTGCTGACATAACGAAGTTACTTACAGACTTCAGAGGCTTGTGGCACAGCCCCACTTTGTTTGCCTGTTGTCCCTCCTGGTTTTCCAGTCCCAAACGTCATTACTCCCCTGATTTGATTATGTGGGGTTTCATCTCCTCTAGCTCAGAGTCACTCCACCAGCAGCTGGTTGGAACAATCCATGGTCCAAACACAATTGTCTTAGGGTTCTCCATTAGTAGCAGCTCTTCCCAGAGAGTGACCAAAGCTCACAGTCACAGCATCTCCCCAGACTACACCACACCACAGCGCATTTCCAGGAGGAAAGTAGGAAGGTTTTGTCTGTTTATTTTCCACTGAAAAGCAGCTTTTACTTATTTTACTGTGGGATTGCCAGGGAGCTTAGTCATGGAGCTGTACTGGGCCCCTGCACAAACACAGACAAAAAGCAAACCCAATCTTTGTCCTGAAATCCTGCAGTCAAAGTGTATCTCTGATCAGTTACATGGATGTGCCTGCACGCTCCCTTAGCACCCCTTTGATTTCAAATCAAGATCAGTTTGATTTAGCAGAACGATGGATCCTGAGGCTTGAGGTCCTGCCCCCCTCCCTTTCCATGGGCTCTTCCCAGAGGTGTTTGCCATGCCGTGGGGCCGCACGGCAGGAATTCAGTGGGTGTATTTACCTGCTGGAAAGCAAATGCAGACACTGTTTCTGCAGCCACAGAGTTTCATTTGGCAGGGAAACAGGTGCTTATCCACCAGGCAAGGCCGACACTCCCGCGTCTCTACTCAGGGCTGAGTACACAAACAGAAACAACACGCTGCAGGTACACGGACGCGCCGTGTTCCTTTCTCCAGGCATCTTTCATTATTCAGCATGTTTTCACCACTGAACAACAAATTGTTAGTGGTATAACAAGACAGGAACACGTGTTTGGGTACAGTGTGCTACCTGCAAAGCCTGGCACTTGCTCTGTTGAGCTGCAGTTCCCCACTCTGACAGGGTCAAAGCAACTGCCAAGACAGCAATGAAACTTCTGGTGGTGTTGAGAACAGGAAGATGAGAAACTGTTGCATTTTTCAAGGAATGGAGATGATGAGAGCACCTATATTTGTGTCCTTTTGCAGGGCAAATATTACCTCTCCTCCATAAAATATATATATATATAGTCCAGAATAGAGGGCCATGTGAGGTCTTAGGTAAAATTATTTCCAGGTTCTAGACCTGAGTTACCAGCAGGCTGACAGTGTTATTCAATGTGATCAAAGGAAAAGCAAGGAGCAGAGGGAATTGATTACAACAAGATTTTTTTTTTAGCTGTGCCGAGATTAGGGGTGAGCAAAACATCTGCAATGATATGTCAGGAAAACAGACCGAGCTTTTATTTTGAAAAGTATTAGCTGAGTCTGAGGTAGGAAGATGCATAGACCTGTGAATCATCAGCATAGAGGTAGTAGTTAAATTCATGTTTTAAGATGAAGATGGATAAGGCCAAGCCTCTAAAATAAAATCCAAAATAGATTTGAAAGATGAAGAGGCAGAAAACAGGGACGTAAGACTAAGAAACAAGTTTTAAGAAGGGTGAGGATGAAGGATATCAACAGTTCAAGGTAGTCACAGGTTCTAGGAAGGTTATACTCGGTGCACCCCTCTGCCCTACAGCAAGATCAATTATCCTCCTGTCTTTCCTTTCAGAAGTCTGTCTGCCCTGCTCTGGATGGCCTCCAACAGCAGAGATCCCACAGCCTCTGCAGGCAGTCTACCTTAGTGCTTTATTATCCTGATTGTTATGAAAGTTTCCTGATGTCTAACCGGAATCCTTCGCTGTAATTTAAGCCCATTATGTCATGTCCTTTCCATTATGCACAGATTGTTTCTGTCTTCCCTGCCGCTGTTTCTTCTGTAATTGCTTTCATGTCCCCTCTCAAACGCTTATTATTTAAGCTAAACAACCTCGTTCAGCCAATCTGTCCTTCTAGCTCGGGGTTTTGAGATGTTGTATTCAGGCTCCTCTCCAAACAAACGACAATTTTTCTTGAAATAGGGAACACAACCGAGGAAAAGGGACATGTACAATGGAGGGATAACTTCCCATCTCTCCCGGTGACAGGTCTGTTTGAACCCTGCATAACACAGCAAGATGTCACCTGCACCCTCAGCCAGTCTGTGATCAGTGATCTCAAATCAGCCAGTTTCTTTCTGTGTGTAATTGGGTAGCTTATGCTTAAATACCACTGATTTGCACCCATAAGGCTTCTATTTCTGAGCTCAACTGCAACCTGGGCAGGAGTCTGTTCAAAAAGATCATTTAGCTGAGGATACAGTGCATCTGTCCTCTCTGTTTCCTACACATTGATTTTTGGTATTGGTCCTTTGGAGAAAATGATAAAAAGCTATCAATCTAGAATCAAATTATTTTTCCATCAGACTTTAATGCCTATTGCGTCTGGGCCCAAAAGATGTTTTAAATTTCTGTTATTTACAGACTTCTGGAGTCTGTGAAATATTCAGAATGACATTCTGTAAATAATATTTCCCATTTTTTTCCCTGCAAATTTATTCTTTGGAAATAAGACACTCCTCTATTTTATATGTTTATATTTGTTTAAAAATCTGAGCCTTTGTGTTTTGAATCTATCAGTGTCTGCAAAAATATTTTCCATTACCAAAAGCGCATGTTCATGTTTTCTTATCTAAATGTCCCTTTCACAAAACGTCTACAGGAAAGTGTAGGTTTCCAACTCATGCAGGGGCCCAGTGGGGCTTTACATTGTCCCCAAACCATTTGTCCCATCAGACACTCTGTCCCAGCAGACTCTGACAGAGTAAAACAGCCCACATTTACAGTTTCCCTTTTTTTTCTCCCTAGCTATTAGCCTAGAAGTCTACTCCTGTTGGCAACTCTTACTGCTGTGTAATAATTTACCAGCTACCAGCACCCCAGCATGCCTGTGATGGTGTAGCAGCACAATCATTAGTTTCTATTCTGCAGTGGCAGGATGTGACAGGGAGTCTACGATTTCGGATGATTCTGGTGTCAACTAACTGTGACACTCCATCAAACCCTGCATCCTTAATGTCACAGAGAGTTACATCCTTTCATGGGTGATAAAGCCTGGGCATTCTGACAACCCCGGTTTAAGTGTCCTCGTTGGCCTCGCTAGGCTCATGTCACGTCACTGTTTTATAACTTAAATTGTCTCATATTGAAAATGAGGATTCAATTTGAGATTTTATTGGTAACCTTTAAGGGCCTTGGAGCTCAAAGTCTACTCAAGAGGTAAGTGAAGTTTATGCTCCAATTCTTAATCTACCTTCAGTTACAGACTTCTGCACACGTACCCCATTGCTTCCTGATAGCTGTCTGAAAACTTTCCAGTTTTTAGTGACAGAATGGAATGAATGTGGATCTTCAGCTGTTCCCAGGGATGTTTTTAAAGATGGGTTCATTTTTCTTCTGTTTGTTTGAATCT
The DNA here is from genome assembly GCA_013397845.1 of Melanocharis versteri. Taxonomy (NCBI): domain Eukaryota; kingdom Metazoa; phylum Chordata; class Aves; order Passeriformes; family Melanocharitidae; genus Melanocharis; species Melanocharis versteri. The sequence goes on from VZTG01001429.1 coordinate 115,317, forward strand.
TGCCACTTGTTTCACCTTAAAGTTTTATGTTAGATCTGGAAAGAATTGTTCTTGCCCAGCCTCCTCTTTGAGGAAAATGCTGTTAAAAAACAAAAATTCAATGAAGCTTCCAAAGGGCAAATGCTAACTTTTAAATTGAAAATGCTTTAAATTTTAGTTTATAACAGGAATCTTCTTTGTTCTTCAAGTGGTCATCTTTCTTTTTATTAAAACCTGTTATTATCACAGAAAGCATTACTCTTTGTGAAATAACATTTCAGTAGTCAAAACCCCAATTTTCCCTAAGGAAATATTTCAAGGGAAAACTTTTTACATGCCCTACTTAGCACCAGTCTTCCCATTTAAACACCTCCACAAGTGGCCAAAGTTTCAAAAGAGATGCTCTTCCACTTAGGCACCTGAAGGAAACGTTTGAATTCTGAGCAGCTTTTGAAACATCAGGCCACCTTGTTTGAGGTGTGTGAGAGAAAGACGTGCCCTTTTCAAGATGTAGCTCCAATGATGGGTCCTGAAGAACTTTTGAAAAATTCTCCTTTAAGAAAAAGAGGTTTAGATCAAGGCGTGAATATTCCAGGCATAAATACAGCTATAATTCTGAAATTCGCCCCTATTGCACGTGTTTATATGGTATTAGAGCTTGCTTTATCTTTGTGTTTTCAGTGCAAGTGTTTTACATATGGACTTGAATGGATTACAAATCAGCTGCTTTCACAACAGCATAAAAATTGTTGCTGTTGGGAAAGGTGTTATTTTTGTTGCACAGAAACACACCTGATTTTGCTTGTGCAGTTGAGCTTTCTTGAGGCCAGGGCTGGCATCCAGCACACCATTAGCTATGGAAAGAGGTCCATCGTGCTCCAAGCTGGCAGAGAGCTTGCAAAAACTAAGCTTAAAGAGAAGTGGATCCAAGCCAATCCTACTGTCAGCTCTCAGATCTACTCTCCTGTTCTTCCCCTGGAACAAGTAACCTTTTGCCCTTCCATTCTGTAAGGCATAAACTAACTTCTTAATTAGGATTATTTTTTCCCCCACTGGAAAATGTATTAGCAAAGATTATTGTCAAAGCATAGAGCTGTTTCCCCTTTATCTGGCACAATGCTGCTGTAGAACAACCAAGAGGTTCACAGACCTCTCTACATCAAGATGCTGTACAGTATTTGCAGTAATAGCTCAGAGAATACCATGAAATTGGGTGCTTTCAATCAGGCTAAAGAACTCTCCTCCTTCTTTCTTTGTATCCCCCCTCCCTGTTTTAATTCTGCCATATCATGACCCATCAAACTCTATTATTTTTCCTCAAATAATCAGGTCTAGCCACTTCACAGTAAACCAACCTGTTGCTGAGAATATTAGTTTGGATACACTTCATGGGATGCTAAGAAAATGTCAAACTTGAGGAAGGTTTCCTTCCATTTCCACAAGTCAACAAAACCTCATTGTCAATAACATCAAGGACTGTTGACAGATCTAATAAAATCAACATAGATTTATTTTCAGTGGCCATTGCCAAGAGGAGATCAGCAAGAGATAACCACCCCTACATTAAACACACATCTAAAGCCAACACGGTAGGGGTGAAGGATGCTTGTGAAAGACATAAACAGCCTTCTCCTGCTTGCATCATCCCAGAGATACTACGGAGATTAAAAATTCCTGTCAATATACGGGCTAAAATCACCCACTGTGAACAAACTCATGAATTACAAAGAATGGGCCACAGCATCAACAAACCGGAAGATTTTATCATCAGAGCGCTTTGGTGGCTCCTCTCTGCTGTAAATTCTTGTCACACCAACCCCAATGAAGCCAACAGCATCAAACAAAAATGCAGCAAGGACACATGTGAAACTGGGAGAGAGGTTTTCCCATACATCCCTGCTAGGAAGACAAAAAAGGCTGGTTTTGTGCTGCAATCAGAAGGGTGATCTGATAAAGCACTTTGCTGAGAGCCCTTCTGCAGAGATAAGCCCATCTGCTCCAGCAACAATGCGCAAGGAAAAACAAGGCAAACCCCAAACAAACAAGGAACCCCTGGCTCCTCAGGATGTGTGAGTGAGGAATTTAGACTGGATATGTTTAAACTGATTACCAGAACTGTTTCCCATATATATATATTTACGTATGCTTTCATATAATTGTTTTCAGATGGTCAGTGCAGATCAGACACTGGACACAAGCTGATTTTCCTGCTGTTCTTAGGTGCCACATTTAAAAGTGGCACTATCTTGGCTACTTTCCAAACTGCACGGATCTTCCTGAGCTATTAACCTACTCTTCAGTGGAGGAGATAAGCCTGGTGATGAAAGGGAAGAGTACTAACATGTTCTCTTCGATTTTGAGTGGATCAGTTCAACTGGATTCAGCTGACTCACCTGGATTACCAAGGTGAGGGTGGAGATGCTTTTCCACTTTCTGTTGGAAGCAGAGCTGCCTCCTTTGAGGGCTGCAAAGAATCTGCCAGCAGTACATCTGCTACTCATCAGCTAAACCATCAGTAAACATTGACACCAATGAGTCCCTGATTTGGAATTATTTCCCCTATATGACAGAGCTGGAGTGTGCTCATGTATTTCTTGACATGAAATAAGGAAAACCCATGAGTTTGTAGTTTGGCTTCTACAAAGCTCCAGCGATTCTCACCTGGTTTGGAGAAACAAAACACTCCTGGTCAAAACACTCCTGACCTATGTCTATTATCTCACGACCAAAATTTTGGTGATTGCTTCTATCCATAGCTCCTGGTGAGAAACATTTCATCAGCTGACATTAAAGGGCATACAGAACAATATTAGATTTAAAATTAAATTTAATAATTTAAAAATTTAATAATGAAATAATTTTAATAAAATAATTTAATAATAACATAAAAATTTAATTTTCATTTAAATTAAAGAATTTAAAACTGGCAAAGCCAGGCACTTCTTAAGTAAGAACATAAGAAAGGCCATGAGAAGTGGTAGAAAAGATCTTTCTAGCCTGGTATTTCATTGCCAGAGCTGAGAGGAAAGGCTCTGGGGAAGAGTGCCTGAAGAAGACAACCACATGGTAACTGCTGGGGATGCTCCTGAGGTGAACTGTAGCAAATTGTAGAAGTGTTTTCAGGGACAGATTTTCTGTGCTACGAGGTTTAAATTTGATATTAGGAAGAAATTCTTCCCTGGGAGGGTGGGCAGGCCCTGGCACAGGGTGCCCAGAGCAGCTGTGGCTGCCCCTGGATCCCTGGCAGTGCCCAAGGCCAGGCTGGACACTGGGGCTTGGAGCAGCCTGGGACAGTGGAAGGTGTCCCTGCCCATGGCAAAGGTTAAGCAGAATGATCTTTAAAGGTCCCTTCTCACTCAGGCCATTCTGTTTCTATGATTTTGGGACTAAGAAATAAACATTTTTCATTCATTTAGGCATCTTTGTGTTTGACCTCCTGACTGAACTAAACGCTGTCTTGAACTACCTCTTTCACTTTGTCCACTTTCTTTTCAAATTACTCTCAGCAACTTTTATTAAATGATTACACATACGATTTAAAAATCACCTGGTTTGCTAAATACCATCATCTGCCTTCTGGATAAAACCCAATAATCCTTGGTGTTTCAATCTAAAATTTAATTTTGTCTCTGAATTTATTTTAATTTCCTCAGCACTTCTGGATTGCCCTTATTACACGTAGCAAAAATCTTATTTCCAGTCTGGCAGTAGTCCAGGAACACCTGGAGCCTTAAGAAAAGGATTTCCTCCTCCACACCTTGTCCCCATCCCCTTTTCTAGCCACAGAGGACTGATCACCCATGGATGGGCAGATGGTCCCCTGGATGGCTCCAGTAGGTGCTGGAGAGTTTTGAAAAGCAGGACTCCTGCTATGCCTGTCCCATTTCTCCCTCCTGTGCAGGCAGCCAAAGTGGAGAGCAGTTCAAAAGCAGTTTTCATTTAAGCAGAGCCAGAGTAAAAAAATTGGAGAGTAAAAATGACACTAAAGTACTCCACAAACCCCAATTCTCCACTTAAAAGTGGTCACTCAAAGGCACTACAGGGGTAATAGCAGAAATGCCTGGCCATTATCCTGCCACATTGCTGCTCTTTCCTGTTCTGTCTCTGTTGGGACTGATCCTATTAGTTCCTTTAGGAAAGCAGAGATCTGATCGCAGAGCACTTTTGTGAGGTGGCCAGGGCAGGGACTCCTTTCTGCAAGGCTTATAAATTCTTGAGCTCTGTCCCAGAGGTAAATAAGTCACTGCAGTAAGGAATAATGCTCATACCTCAGCCTTCTGCTCTGCAAGTTGTATGGTATCATTTGTGTGGGGCTGTGACTTAAAAACCTCAGATCTTTTGATGCTCACAAATGGACTGGAAATAGCAGATGCATTTTTCATAGCAGTTATTGCATGTCTGGAAAAAAGATTGCCGAGACAAACAGCAAACTGCAAGGATCAGAGCCATCTCTGCTGACTAAAAAGGGCCTTAAACGCAGTGAGAGCACACACTGGATGTGATTCTCCTGCTTTGTGCACTATTAACAGCCTCCAAGAGAGCTGTGAGAGTCCTTTTCTCTCTGTCACGGAAGCACTCAGGTTGGTGCAGCAGAAAGACGTGAAGCATCTGAAAGGAAAACCCCCGTTCCTTGTGGAAAACCACCAGGTGTGAGATAATTAAACAGCGTTTTGTGAGATGACAGATTTCTTTTCAGAAGTTCCTCCAGCTCCTGTTCCGTGTCTGTGCTGGGCAGGGTTTGGGTGGGAGGATGGATTTAACCCATGGAGAGCAGACAGGTACAGGGCTGATGGACAAAGAGGACTTGGGCTTCCAGTAAGCTTAACCCCTCCATGAGTGTAAATTGATCACTTCACATTGAAAAAAAGAAAAAGTCAATTTTGCATCTGACCCGCTCACCTTCATATGACGACATGACATCTTAAAATCATAGTAAGTATTAGAAAAATTATGTTTTAAATATGGGCCTTTGTATCTTTTATCACATTCTCTCCTGCTGTGGTTATTACCTAATAATTTTTGACACTAGTGATTAAATATAAAATTTTTACATTTTATGATTCTATTTCAAATACACAATTGCCAGCATATATATCAAGGCCAAAATTAGGCTCTTCTTAAAGAGTCTGTAATTATATTTATGCATTAAAATGTCAGCTGTTTAAAATGAATGATTTCAAACAATATTTTTATGTAATTGTTTTAAAAATCAAACTATTAATCAGACTTTATTGTCAATTTCAACTAATGGCTCGCTTTTCAATATTTTAGACCACTCAGGATGTTCTCTAACTTGATTAATCTTCACCAGCAATTTAAACAGTAATTCAAACAACAGCCACAACTCAAATGGTGAGCACACTCAGTAAACAAAATCTCCTCAGCAGCAGAGCTCGGCCTAGAGCAGGAGCAAAATCCATCACTGAGAAAGCACTTCGTGGTTTACAGTTCTGTGCAACACGCAAAATACAAGAGAAAGGAAAAATGAGACCTTTCTTGAGGAGGTCAGGAGCAGGAAACTTAAAATTTTATTTCAACAATGATTTATTTTTCTGGCCTCTGTTTCCTAGATCTTTTTATACACTTGCTTAGGAGGCCAGATCTCCCTTCCAGTCAATAATATATAAACAAAATAATCTTCAAGTTCTGTTCTTCCCTAAAATGGTGTTGCTTTTGCACTTAGTACATGTCACAGAGCCAAGCTGGATCCCTGAGTCAGTGATGTTGCTGTTTACTCAAATGCCACTGGGTATACGAATCACATTTGAAGTAACGGATATTTTTAATATCCCAGATGATGAGCTCACATAGCTCAATAATTTCAGGCCAACAGCAAATCCCAAAGAATTTAGGATGTGGCAGCCAGCGAAGATGCCTGGCTGGAACACCTCGAGAAGAATGATTTAAAAGAGTGGGAGTTAATTTATAAGTTTTTAAACAGTGTGCCAAGGGAAAAATAAGTCTTCTGTACATCTGCCTACATTTTTTTTGAGATCAGATTTCAGTGACTGAATGATAAAACAAAATGAAACAAAACAGGGGGGGAAAAAAAGAAAAAACCCAACAAAAACCAGATGAGTGGATTTGCATGGGAGGCAATTTATTCCTTAGTTTGCCTGCAGGAAAAAAAATAAAGTGATATTGCAATTTGATAAGAACATACTTTCAAATATTACACCTAGCTCAATCACAAATATGGCCTTCTGGATCTCAACGGCAGCTTTTAATTCTGCTTTGACAAATTTATGTAAATAAATAGATCTGGAACGGACAATCCCTGGAAGTCTAAATCTCTTTTATGTAATCTTTGCCTGAGCTTCCCCACTGGAGGCTATCTGTTAGCTGGCTGTGAATTATTGCTCGTGCTTGTTTCCCTCCTGAGCAGTTCTCCAGGTGACTACAGCTGCTGTCTAAAGGAAGCACCGGCTTTTGTCTACCTCAAAATGCAAAGGTGGCTGTGGCATTTTTTGTAATTTTGTCAATTCTCCGATATGATTTCTGCATTTTCTCTACTCCGTACCCATGGAATTATGTTTGAAAGGGATCACCCATGTCATGGGAATCCAACACCTTGAATTCTTCTCTTAGCTTTGGGTTAACAATACCCAGAAAAAGCAATGGTGACTTAGCTACACTTTTCTCTTGGTTGCACTTCAAAACCATAAAGCCACCCAAAATCATAAATCAGTCCATATTTGTTTATATTTGGCTTGATATCACTTGTCCCAGTCCCCAAACTGTCCAAGGCCAGGTTGGATGGGACTTGGAGCAACCTGGGATAGTGGAAGGTGTCCCTGCCATGGCAGGGGGTGGAACTGGATGGGTTTTAAAGTCACTTCCAACCCAAACCATTCCGTGATTCTGTGGTGACACTCAGCCCACGTTTGCCAAAAGGTTCATGAACCCCACTGAACCTGGCTTAGTCTCTGGGTTTGTAACAAAAGCTCAAACAAAGCCACTTTCACCCTGCCGCAGGATTTTTTTAAGGAAACTTTGTCATTATTCTAGGAATCAACATTCTACTTGCTTGGAGGTTAGTGAAAAGTTATTAAAATAATAAAATTGAGACACAGTGCAAATTAATCTGCCCGGGACTGGAAGATTTTGCATGAAATTAAAGACTTGTAAATAAAGTATTTCAGATGCTTTAAACTCGACACTGAGGATGACACTTCAGGCTGGATTACAAGACTTCACCCAAAAGTTACAGTGGCCCCGAGACAGATAAGCAAGGAAAAAAAATTACAAAGGGATTTTCAAATTATAGATCTGGCACGGGGCAGAGTTTGATTATTTTGATGAATTTGGCTCAGACAGCAAAGGTATAGCTGCAGGTAAAAGAGAGCACACCTTCATGTAGAACTTAATGCTTTTTGGTACAGAAGGATTGCAGTGACTGGAAAGGGATAACTACATTTTCTGAGTGCTGGTGAGTGCTTTTGCCTCCTACATTCAAACTCTATGGCACCAAAGTAAAAAACAGCATGAGGCTGAAAGCAGCAATAAAGAAAACACCACCAGGTATTATTACATACCACAGGATCCACTAATTCAAGCAGTAATACTTTCGGTAGCCTTTGATTCACTGGACAGGTAATTCTGCTAGGACTGCACTGCATCTCCTGCTCACCCAGAAATGCGGGATACACCAGGAAAGTACATTTTTGAGCAGAAATCTGAACAGTTCCCCTGCCTATTACATCACCAGGTTTGCTTCATATATGATGAGAAGGGTGTTCTTTTTTTTGTAGCCACAGTCATGGTAAAGCATTTGGTGCTCACTGAGAGCTCCTTGCTCACCGACGGCGCAGGCAGTTGGCTTTACTTGGAGATTTCCTGACTTTTAAGGCTGCATTCTTCCAGCCAGTCCTGCTGTAGTTTAAACTGCATTGTATGAGTTTCCCTTTCCTTTTTGGAATAGTATAATTTGCTTCATAAATTACATATGGTGGAAGCCTGTTGAATGAATAACCTTGTTGCACAGAAAATTAATTCTTTTGACAGGTTTATTCCTTTAACAGATATTTGGTGGAGGATTTTACTGCATTATTGTATATATTGTGGCTTGCTGCACAGAAAATGTTTCACAGTATTTCAGCAGATTTATTCCTTTAACAGAAATAACTATTCCTGTCCGTTTACCATTTGTTACCTATGAAATAAATTTCTTAGCTACAGATTCTTAAAAGAAGCTCACTTGTTTTGCTCTTGTGTTGCATTTCAGTGCAGAGAAAATACATTTTCCCTTCAATCAGCATTCATTTAAATACATGGTAATATATACAGTTGTAATGAACCATATTTTGTTTGATTATGTTAATCTCTAACAGTGTTAATTTCCTTATATATATGTTTATGTGATTTTTTTTTTTAAATTAACTTTTTACCATGTCTTACTAGAATATCTTGGATTATTTAAGGCTCTGCACACTATCTTGGCATGAGAATTACATAGCACAGATAGCACGACAGCAAAGGAAGTCAGATTGAGCGCCACATGACCTGATTTAAGCAAGGCTAATTATGTAATTAAGATATTGAAACAGGAGCCAGAATCTCTGAGTGCTGCTCCTAGTTTCGCCAAGAACCTCCAGTGGGACATTTAGCATTTAGCTTTTCTGTTCCCTAGTTTTCCCTGCTGTGAAGGGGGGTTCTGATACTCAAAAAGCAGAATACTCAGAAGAAAGCTGCTCTGGGTGCACTGCCTGCAGCACACCAGGCCTCAGATCTGCAAAGTCTTTGTAAAATAATTCCAGTAGTTTGCACTGTTTTGGTTTTTTATCTTATTTATTAAATTTAGGAAAGAAAGAGTGGATTTTTTTTCTTTTCCTCTTCCCCCCACCTCCATTCCCTTCCTCCTTCATTATTTGAATGGTTAATTTAGGAAATTCAAGTTCTGTTGCCTTGAGATTTAGAATTTGGTGGATAATCAGCTTCAGGAAACTGATACTCTGAGCATGTAAGTGATGCCTACCCTACATTATACTGGGACCCAAGAAATAAGAGACAAAGAAAATAGACATGACAGGAGTTTACGACTGACTTCTCACAAGATATCAAGACAAGAGACACTTGTGTTATATCAGTACAAACGTCTGCACAGCCAATAAACTTCTCCAAATAAATGTTTGTAGACTGCTGACATAAAAAAAATAAAAAAGAAGGAATAAAAGAAGGCCCAGCAACTGATTTCTTTTTTACAGCATGAAATGTTGTTCACTATTTCCCCATCTGTGCCTGTATACTTGAAACATCAGAACTTTCCAGTCCAAGACCACAGACCTTCCCTAAACTGAGCAACACCAGCATAGTTTCTACACACTTGGAAATCAAAACACATTTTTTCCAAACTCAAAAACAACCATCCCAGCTGTCCAAGACAGAAAAGTCTCTCCTCAAAGCAAGAGCAAAACATATTAAAAATATAAATATAGGTAGATAGGTAGCTGGGTGGGGAGGCAGGGAGATAGATAGATAGATAGATAGATACATACATACATAGATACATAGATAGATAGATAATTTTGTCTGGAAGGCTATGAATTAATATTCACACGGTTCTTACAGAAGAGGAGAAAGACAGTGGCACACACATGAGATCCCAGCCTGCCACAAAAATAGGGTCTATGTAAAAATCATATTTGCTTTCTTTAATCTTGGGGTAATTTTAGGATTACATTTGGTTCCACTGCCATATTCCTCTAAAATCCTTTTAAATACTTGTCCTTGGACTGCTTTCATGGCTCTGACGTGTGAAAAATTACAAAATAGCGTGTGGTGAATGTAAAATCAGAGGCATGCCAGGGTGATGTGAGTGCAGTGGGACCACAGTTTGGAGTGGTGGAGAGCACGGCATGGACAGCCACCATCTCATACCCAGAACCTACACCTGGGTGGGTTTCCACGCTGGAGCATTTCAGAGGCCCTGCTCAGTCCATTTCCTGCTCTGACCATCGATCTGCACGGCTTGAGTCTGAAGCACAGGTCCCTGAAGACAACGGTGTCAACGCTTAACCCAAGAGAGCGAAGAAACAGAAGCTTTGATAGGTCACATAAATACTTTGGAGGTGGGTGGGTGACAATGTGTAAGCCATAGTGAGAGCTTTGGATGACTTCCCTGCCGTCCTGCTGAATTTAGCAGCGTTCAGACTCATCTGCAGCAGAAACGTGACCCCCGACTCAGATCACACAGCTCTCCAATAACACTCCAGAAGCAGGCTTCACACTCCTGATCCAAGCTGATTTGGGGTAGAGATCTGAAAATTCTAATTGCCCGCAGAAAGGGCAAAAAAAGAATATTCTTTTAATTAATAACTTCTTGCTACATCAAGACAACTGGTGAGCCCCACCAATGAGGTAACTCTGGTAAGGCAGAACCCTTAGGAAAGAAAACTTCACCAACACAAGCATCCCAGAAGCTGCTCAACGTTGTGTTTCATTGAAAAAAAGAAACAGAGAACCTGACTCACTGCTTCATAAATACAGCAAGCTAGAGTTGTATGCCAGGGAAATCATCAAAAATCTAGGCTAGCCCCGGAGTGAATTATTCCCAGACATACAGACTGATGGCACTGGGACACGTGGCACCAACTCAAGTCAATTTCTAGGGGTAGGGGGAAATAATATGGATAAATATAGACTGACTGGACTGTAGGGAATTATTTCAATTGCATTCCTTGCACAAAACTTAAATCTGCGAAACACGTGTACAATAAGATCGTGTTTTAGTCCTGTGCCCCTCCCCACCCCGGCAACATTTCTTCACACCAAGTCTGTTCTTTCTGAATTTTCTCAAGATTAATGAGCAACTCTGCAAGTGGCCACCACACACTCCTCATTTTGCAATTTCTGGGGAATACCCTGTCTCAATAGCTGTTGTTTAATTATAGTCTAGTAAAAAAATATTCCAAAGTTCTCCAAGAGAGAGGCCAATAGGTATATGGAAAACACATGAATATGCAATTTTAACAGCTGAAACTATATATATCTGGCAGACCTTACCTAATGGTTCAACCAAATCCCCTTGGCAAGCTTATGCCAATGTTATTTTTACTGTTTCACTGGTTTGTTATATATGTAAAAGAATAATATTTTATCCAAGTTTCAAGGCAGCTGGTTCATTCATGATAGACCCAAAAGGCAGCTTTAAAAAAAGGCAAAAATAAATTATTTTTTATGGAGCAGCCAAGAGTCCACTCAGAGGCAACTGTTTGTATCTGTCACCTTGAAAATCAAACATATTTCCAATCAACAAATTACCCACAACTGGAATTTGAAATGGTAAATTATATTTCTCTAACAGACACACTGGATTTCACAGCAAAATGATTTCTTTTTCTTTCCTTCACAGAGACCAATCCAGAAGACATAATGTGAGGAAAATACAGAATTATACTTTGAAAGATTTGGAAAATGCAATTTTGCAGTTACAACAATGGCAATTTGCTCTGCATGTGCCTGTGCACCCGTGCAAGCACAACGTCATCTCTTCTGCTGGACTTGCCTTTGTCTGTATTTGCATCCAGCTGTCTTCCTCACAATAACCAAAACATCAGAAATTTGTTGAGGATGACACACGATCAACAAGGAGATTTTAGTCATGGCATCAAATTAGAAAACTCTCAATCCTGACTAAGATGCAGCTTGAAAACGAGCTGCCAGCAACACCCTCTGAAGCAGATGGTTCTCACCACTTGGAATGCTCCTTTCTGTGCACTCCAGTGACTCCTGAAATAACAGAGCTCTAGAGATCGGGGAGGGAAGATGAGTGGAAAGTCAGACAGTGCTGAGCTCCACTTAGCAGCCTCTTAGCGATGGTTTGGTCAATGCTCCTCTGCCCACTTGAGAAAAATCCCTGGCAGGTCATCACTAATGACACGTCTGTGTCCTGTCCAGGGCTGTACTACAAACATCCATGGGATATCTTTCAGCCAGTGTGACTCAGACTTGTTAAAAAAAGGGATATTGGAGCAGGATGTCATAAAGCACAGGCCACCAGCATATCTCAGAATAATTGAAGCAATAGATGGAACAGAATCTATTCTACAAATTGTCCAATAAAATAAATTACTTATAAGATGTCTCAAAACATGCTGGAAAGTTAGGAATCATGAACAATATCACATGGTGAATTAGGATCGTGGTTTTAATAGTTTGGATGCTTGATGAAGGGCACAGTTTGCCAAGAGTTGAGGAAGGTTATCTGTCACATGACATTTTTAAAATTAAAATCTCCTGCCTCTCTAAAATGTGCTTTCTTCAGGCCACGAGTTACTGAGAACAGTGAAGGAATAGCTAAATGAAATGCTAGGAATTTTGCTCCACAGGATGTCAAATTAGATTATCCACCCTTTAAAGCTATAAATACATGAATTATTACACTTGTTTCACAAATGAGAAAACTGAGGCATAGACAATATCAAAGGGCTTTATAAATGTGAACGACTCAATAACATTCTGCTATTGTTTATTATCCATATTCCTGTTTTTAAATGGCAGAACGTAGGCACATAGAAATGAAATGACTATCTAAAGTCACACCAGTCTCCTCCTTTAACCTGATAAATGGGTAAGTAGGCATGCCATTTTGACATACTAATATATGTGTTAAGGTATTAATTTCCCATACATCTTGAATATATGGATCATTGGGGAGCACTTTCTGTTGAAAACAGCAACAGTCATATTTTTCTCACTTGAAACTTTTTTCTTATTGTGATACTTCCATTAAATGGAAAAAGTCCTTGTTTTTCTCTAAGCTTGGCAAGAACAAAGACTAAAAGGCACATTAGTTTGTGTGGCAGAAAAGAGGGATTTGGGGCTGGAATACACAATGGTCAGAGCTGAGGGGGTGAGATTCCATCCACACATACTGGCCTACAGAATATCTGTGGCAAATTCCTCTCAGTCCATTCGGGGTGGACTATTTTTGGTGAAAAATTAATCAGCGGTGTTTCAAGGTATTTAGGAGGGCAAAGAAGCAATGTCTTTCCTTTATGGCTACACTGCAGTGATCAGTGCCTCTGCAGGTGTGTAATTTAAAGAGGTGCTAGGAGAAAGATGAGCATAACCAGGAAGGATACAGGGTGTATACGAAGGTGACTGTAGAGGTTGCAGCTGAATGACTGCAGGGCTGCGTAATCCTCTATCAGATAACATTTGAGTTTATTTGCCTTGATTTGAACTCTCTGCTTAGAGTCGGGACACAATGCTCAGAGGTTAACAGGGCCATGCCACACAGCACAAAAAACCTGCATGGAAAAGTTTCTCACAGAATCAGGCATGACAGTCCAGATCCTGGCCGATGCAACAACAGTGTGCTCACAGAAACTCTGTATTTCAACCATCCAGTCAGTGCTGTAACACTGCAGCTCTCAGATTAATCCCAGAGGAGCTAGGCTCACCTTCCACAACTCACTCACCATCCAGCCACTTGCTCAGTCTGGCCCAGAAATAATTAAAAGTTTTCTTAATGATATTGACCCATGTCAGCAAGCAAAGTCTCAATTCATCTGTTTGCCTCCCGACTAGTGCTAATAGTCAGGAATACACCAAAAAGGAAAAGTGACTGACTTATCAATATTATTTTCCTTGTTCTTGATCTAGGTCATCAAGTAGATTAATATGTAGTTGCAAGCTGTTCATTCATTGTAGAGGAGCATGTACATAGCAGGAAATATCTCCCATGGCACTGATAAACTCTCAGAGGCTATAGGCCAAGGTGTTTATGCTCCAACGGAGACATTTGTGCCAAGTACCTGCTCCCAGTGATATAGTTATAAGCATTAAACTCGAAATGTAACTTTAAAAATCTATTACGGTCTATAGCTTTTATTATTTCCAAGACGGACAACTGTGTTGGTTATTATCAATATGTTGTGAAAGGAGCTCTGACGCCTGGGATTTGAGGTGGGGGGATGGGGAAAAGGCACGCGGGAACACTCAGACCAAATGTTAACAAACTGATAAAGCGTTGCAAAAATGTTTGAGGCAAATGTTTCTCTTTTCCAGCCCCACACCAGCTTTCAGCACACACCCAGCAGGAGCAGTGCGAGATAACCTTTAACTGATAACATCTACACACTTCCTTGCCAGGATCCCTCTTTGTGACTAGGATGGCAATTTTTCCAGTCTCTCCATTTCTAGGATCTTCCTTCCACATTCCTCTCCTGATTCGTCCATCTGTTGTCTATATGGATGTCCCACAGATTTACCCAACCATCGCTATCTCTGAATCCACTGTACCTGCTACTGATTTTTGACTGTCTTCCTCTTTGCTTGGTACCCATAACTTTGCCATCTCCTTCAAGAACAAGTCTTCCTCACTTCTGTGAGTGAGGAGACTGGGTTCAGAGATACAAATTTCTCTCTTGGCTTGGAAGTTTTTCTCTTTGTTGTCAAGTTCATTTCAGTGGAGGGTTCCTTGCCTACGGCAGGGGGGTTAGAACTAGGTAATCTTAAAGGGCTCTTCCAACAAAACAATTCTATGATTCTGTGATCTTTCTGCTGGGAGCATCTGTCACGAGCTCAGATTCCTTCTTTCCTCCCTCAGGTTTTCCCTCCTGGCTCCTGACCTCATGTTTGGCCATAGCAGGCGAGCAGCCCTCTCAGTGTACCAGAGGCACGAGGGCCACCTCTGGCTGTCAGGACACTTATATCCACTTCAACATAATGACAGGGGAGGGGAAGGAGAAACGGCAAACTCATGGTTGCAAAAATCCTTCCAGAGCCAACCTACACAGAGAAACAAATGCACTGAAAGAGCCCATATATGGCAGATCACAAAGAAAAATCACCTTAAAAGAAGGAAAAATATTTCCTGTGTATTGACAGACTGGAAGTCAGAACACTCTTAAACTAAATTTGTAATTTAATTGCTTTGGAGGACAAAGACACAAGATATGTCTTCCAATAATAAGTTACTTTTCTGACCACATGAAAATGTGGAATGTCAGCAGCAGTGGGTGTTTCAGGTTGTTTACCAGTAAAATTGTTATTGCACCCACTGTCATGGAGTATTACAGCACTTTAAATGGGTGAACCCCTCTATGTGAATCCTGGAGCAGCAGTGCACACATAAGAGAGGACTTGGCCTTCAAAGTTTTGGAGACATAACACAGAACCAAACCCAAAAAAGTTGTGATTTCTTGTCCTGAATGATTAGGTTTGTAGTTTCACAAGATGAGCTGCAGCCCACTTCCCCTATGAAAGAAAATAAGCAGTCTCAAAGCTGCATATTTGGATTAGAAAAACATTTACATACATGGCCCTCTTATTGTCCAGTGCTATTAAAAAAGTAAATCTACGCTGTTAAACCCACTAACACAACTTCATTTGGAATGATGGCAAAAAATAGATCCAGTCAAGAAAATATTTGTGTTTTATACAGACCCAGCCTGTGACGCTCTTGTGGCCATACAAATGTTTTCCTCTACTAACCGACGTAATGAAATTTTTATACTTTCTTATGTTCAAACACTCTATAGTTCTAATATTTTGAATTAAATTTATAATTCCTTTCCTTCACCAGCTGATACAATAAGACTAAAATAAGTATTTTTGTAGGCTTAATGAAAGAAACAAGTCAGAGTTAAACTTAAGAAAACCACCAAGAAAAACAAATTCTACAGCAAAAATAAAACACCAAGTGTTAAAAAAAATTTCATAGACATCACCAAAATTATTTTCCTACCTTGTTGTGACATTATGAAGAAAACAAAATTCAGAATGCAAGTTTTGATTAAAAAATCTGTCAGTTCACATGTAATTTAATATGGAGTGACATATACTGCTAAAAGGTACATTTTAACATTAAAGACCAAAACTCCAATGATTAATATTACAGTGATGACAGAATGGGAGTGCCTTATTTTAATCCACTGTTTATCTCAATGGGGTAATTTATAGATCACTCGACATGTTTTAATAGCAGGCATAAAATGGTACCCTCTAATATCCACTTGCTTGCAAGAGCTGACATTTGGAGCTACATGTTCAGAAAATACCAGCAACTGCATTTGTTGGACATATATACAAATAACCAGTCATCCCACACACAGTTTATAAAAAGTGATCTATTAATAACAAAACAGCTCCGGAGACATACGGCCTCTTAATATTCAGGTAGAGTATCAAGTGTTTAAGTTAAAAGTAAGGGCAGGAGCACAAAGAGTGGTCAACGCATTGATTTGGCTGCCAAATATAGTTTTTACCATCATAAATCTCTGGCTGACAACTGCACAAAGGCTGCTTTACCTAAACCCTGCCAAGGAAGGGTGTTTGCTGCCGGATTGCCTGATAGTCACTATGACAACTGATGCCACAATTAGACAAGTACAATCCCACTTTCAAACAGGCACACAAGTCATTAATTCAGCAGGACTTTTGTTGACAATATGTTATGAGGGAAATATTTAATGCAATTCCGAGGCTGATATATTCTCCTGTTATCTGTAGTAAAATAAATTGCAAGAACTGATGAAAACAACCATTTAATTAGTCTAAAGTGAGCCGAGGAAGCTATCCTGAACATTTTGGTTTAATGAACTCACAGGTGCACAGAGCTCCTTAGAGCTGCAGTAGACGATTTGAAGAACATGCTAAGAAAGATGTCACATTTGGGGGGACAGGAAAAGAGAAAGAGAATAAAATGTTTTGAAAAGAGAGCAAACAAATTGCCTTCCCAAGTCTCCCACTCTATGAAGATATCCATGAGCATCTTTTCCGCTGTGTGAGGGAAAAATCTCTCAAGGGCTCAACAAGCTGATCTGAGCAACTGCAGAGGAATAAGACTCTGATCACCACTACAATGACATTTTCCCCACCTAGGAGAAGTGAGCTGACTTGTTTACAAAACTATTTCCCACTTGATCTGTTCTTTGAGGCTGCTGGGAAGGTCATGAGGAAAGCAAAAGAGTCATAGCAGGAGGAGAAAGCAGAATGGAAAGAGTCTCATACAACTGTGAGTGCTAAACTTAAAGAAAGGCCTTGAGGGAGCTGGGGAACAAAGATCAGTAAGACATTGACTCACATATTCACATATTCAGGCAGTGACAGGGGGAGCTCTGAGACCCTCTGCTACCAAAGCTTCATGAGATGTCCTTTGCATAACCCAAATATTACTCTAAAGCAGTTGCTCGGGGTGGGTGACACCAAGGCAAGAAGAATTTGACAATTTTGGGCTCAGATGGCAGGAGGAGGGTGAATTGACCTTGACTTGGGCAGGAGCATGGTCTGGGGGATCTCCTAAGGTCATTCCAGCAAACAAAAAATGTTTGTGGATGCTGGTGCTGCATGGAAGTTGAAAGAGAGGTTTGGTTGCTGCAGCTGCTGAAGTCCCCAGGTGATCAGAGCCTGAGCCAAACCCAATCCATTTCAGCCCCACAGCAACCAAATTTGTGAGGCCTGTGCATGAACCCTCCCTGTCCAGGTCCCAGTGTGTTCAGAGCCATATTCTGCACTGCTGGTGGGACTGGGCATGGGACAGAGTGAAGTGTGGGAATGTTAATGTAGGCTGTGTGCAGCATTGCACCTTCTCAAGAGCAGATCTGGGCAGTGTCCCAGGCGAGGCATCCTTGCATCTCATTTCAGCTGCAAGAGCAGAACAAGGAGGCAGTGAGAGGCCGGGCTCTCTCCCCATCCCGGCTCTAAGTGGGCACTTTCCAACCACTCCTCACCTGAACGGCCTCAGGCAGCGTGGCCAGGAGGTGGACAATGAGGTCATTTTGCACAGGGCATCAATGCCCTTATTTCTGGAATTGCTGAAAGGAAAAACAGCTCTTGGACTGTTAGCTGAGGGAAGCTCTTCCTCTGGATTTTTCCTGGTTTTGGCTGGGGTAGAATTAATTTTCTTCCCGGTAGCTGGTACAGCACTGTGTTTGGATTTAGGATGAGAATGATATTGGTAACACACTGATGGTTTAGTTGTTGCTGAGTAGGGCTGAGGGATTCAGAGACTTCTCAGTTTCCTGTGCTGCCCAGCCAGGGAGGAGGCCAAGGGCTACGAGGAGCTGGGAGGGGACACAGCTGAGACAGCTGACCCCAACTGACCACAGGGATATTCCAGACCATATGGTGTTACTAAACTGCCCTTTTAAATGCTTTTTTTTTTCTCAACCCACAAGTTTTACTTTTTTCCCAATTCTCTTCCCCATCCCACTGGAGGGGAGCTCTGCGATGTTCTGTTGTTGCTGGGTTAAACCACAAAAGCCATCAATTAATCACTTCCCCAATAAATACTGCTGCTCACTCTCTACCAACAGTAATATGGGCAAAGTAGTGCAAAACTGCTGCTCTCCACTGCAGCCATAAATAGGCAGATGAGTTCTCAGCATTCTGGTGTCCTTGAACCTTAAAACTGAAGACAAAGACATAGTCACCCAAAGAAACCTGATCTAATCACTCAAGAAAACGATGGTACAGATAATCTTTTTTTCTCCATCCAGCCCCAGTCCTCTCTGCTCCCTTCCATACACAGGAATCACTGCTCCTCTCCAGCTTCAGTTATCAGTTGCCACATACAGACAGGAAATGAAGTATTTTATTAAACTGAAAGTATAGGGCATTCCACCCTAACGGACGTGGTGTCAAAGTCTATTACTAAATGTCACCTGTGATCCCTCTAATAGACCAGCTTCTCAACAAACAGAGGAATCTCTGTTTGCAGCCACTATGGAAGATGGGCACAAGAGCCCCAGGAAAACCCTATTGAGCCACTTAAGCGGAAATTATGAATAGCTTTAGAAAAAAAAAAAAACAAAAATAAAGCAGTCATTTGGCGTGTGATTCCCTTATACCAAAACAGGATATCTAGATGCTTGCAGCTGCTGCTGTGGTTCACAAGACAGAGCAGGACTACTGTGTGCTTTATAAAGAAAATCAGATAGAAACCATACTATGATAAACAACATTAGTCATGCTACTTTCCTCCTCACATTATGATGCTTCTAAAAATCAGGCAAATATATATCATTCCAATTTCACACACAAACTGGTACAGAGAAGTTCAATGATTTACTCAAGATCAAAATGTAAGAGGGCAGGTCTGCTTCTCAGACCCCATGCTCACGTGTGAGAAATATGCCTGGAGCTGGACTTTGCAGGTCCCTTCCAACTTAGGATATTCTAGGATTCAATGATTCTCTGTCTACCTAAGTTATGGATTAGACCAGAATAACTGATCCTGTTTGGTAACAATAATCTGGTATTTGCAGGAGAAGATGAGTGACATGTTTTACCAAAAATCAACAGTTGCATGAAAACTTCAACTTCCTTTCTATACAAAATTCCCCACAAGCCACTCCCCTTTAGGGAAATTTAGCAAGAGCTTAGTCCAACTTCATGACAATTAATAAGGCTTCTGCCTACTTAGAACCAGCCACAACCATTTTCTCCCTTTGCCTCCCCTAATCGCTCCTCATGCTGAAGACTACAAATAATTCAGCAGCTATTGGTAGAGGAAACACACAAAGCTAAAACTATTGCACTAAAATAAATTTCCATGTTCTTATGCCTTGTGGCACTAATGGATGCTTGCCTGCAGGGTTTGTTTTGTCAGTTTTAATTTTAATTAGGAATTAACTCTGCAATGTGTCTAGTTTCTTCACCCCATTTTTTCCCCCCACTGGATTACATTTCAGTTGCATCACGCCTCCTTCCTAAGGCTTCTGGAAGGGCTCTGCATGCTTAATGATAAAGATTCCAGTTTTCCACTCCAACTCTTTCTCATGTTTGATTACATCATCCTCTTCTAGATAAGTGTGTTTGTTAACATAATGACATTACTGTTCAATTTTCGCAAAGCAATTAAAGATGTGTTTAATTTGAAGTATCTCAGTTGTTTTATTGTCTGCAATTAGGTATATTAACTTCAGTGGGAGTAGTAAATACTAATAAAAGTGCTTTGCTGAGCTAAAGTCTTTCAGAAGGGTATACAGACAACACAACTGCATATTTGTACGTAAGAAATTCAGCATGATTTTGATGTATACAGGTTATTAGAGTAACTTCTTGTAACACAGAAAGGTTCCTACATTACAGCAACAGACAGCATTTTCACTCCACACCAACTTGGCTACAGAAAATACATGCTTATTTTGAATGAAAACTTCTTTTGTTTTGCCTGGCAAACATTAAAAAATAAATCTACTGCAATTGAATTGATAAGTATCCCTGCCCAATACACTATTAAGTAGCAATATCCACTTTATTTTCCATGGGATTAGTTTACTGCTTTTTCAAATGAATGCGTGATGGCATCATTAGTGCCAAGTTCTTATGTAAGAGTTATTAGATATTTAAACACCGGTGTTCAAGTGTCCGTTGTGCACATAAAAGAGATGACTGTCAGGTCTTGTAAACTCCAGAGCAGAGCTGAAACATTTATCTGATCTGAAAGCCATGTATTGAAACTATATTTCGTGCCTTTCAAGTGGCGCTGCTATTATATCAGGGGAAAGCTGGAACTAACACTGCAAAATCCTAATGATCCTCGCCTGCCTCACACAAGTCCAGTGGACCAGATCCAGAATTCATCGGAAGTGACAGGTGCCTGTCAATGCCAACATCAATGGCACTGGGCAGGAAGGAGGGTAAATGACAGTGATATAGGAATTTCAAATGGATTAGTGGACCCAGACACAGCTTGATGGGGGAAGGAGTGCTAAGAGTGACAAGGAAGTTCCCCCTGCTCCCTTGGGTGAAATCTCCGGCACCTGTGTTTTAGGGCTGCAATATGATGATTTTGCTGGCAGGGGGTGGATTTCTGGAGGAATATTATTAAGTTTTCCTTCTCATTGCTGGTTGTTCAGTGGCTGTTTTTGTCATTAAAGACCAAAGAGCTGGGCTGTGGCGGGATCTCACACAGAGTCCCACTGTCCCAGGTGACCTCTTGGTCAACATCACTGCTTAATTCTGCAAGATCAGTACTTTTAACATTTGGATACTTGAGATTTCCTCAAGGCACTACAGCACTGCATATTCCAGTATTTACTGAAGGAATATATCAGTGTTTCTGTACAGCCACCCAACATGCAGAGCTATTAAAAAATAATGTTCATGCTGCTTTTATTTTGGTTTATGAATAAATATACTCTGCAACTTCCTTCCAAAACAAATGTCTTCTCTCGCAAGGCCTGCCATGTTATGTTCCATCTCTGCACATTAAAAGTTAAAAAATTATTTATCCTGAATTGTTAAAATTTTCATTAATGGCAATTTATGTCACTCAAAGAAGCCTCCTTGGGAAGAACATGGCATACTTGTACAGACCTATTATAAGAGTTGTCAGAAACATTTGTCCTTATGAAATATAAATAGACAGTATGTTAGATGATTTAGTGAGGGATCTCTTATTTATTTAAAAACAAACATGTTTTTTTCATTTCTCCTTTCAGGAAACCAGGTCATGTAGATTAGACAAGGAGGTTTTCAGGCTAATGATAACGCATCTGTAAATATTTTCTCAAACAGCTTATCCATCTCTCCAAACACCCCAGGCTTGGACCTGCCCTGGGCCAGAAGGCATCACCTGAGTCCTTCTCCATGAGGACACACCAGGGCTCAGTGAGGCCCCACTACATCACCTCCTTCCCTGGGGATTTGATTTCCCAAGCACCCTCACGGGAACACTTTCACCCAGCGCATCATTTCCCCAACACTCGCAGCTCTTGCTGCCTCCAAACATCAGGTGAATTTACCCCTGGAAAAAAAAAATGGGTTGTGCTGCCTTTGAATTAGACCTGAGTGGGTAAACAAGGACCATTTCTTTGTTCTTGCTGATAACAAATTAACAAAGCTGTGTGCACAGCTCCGCAGTGATGGGAAACTTAATTTTCTACAACTGCTGAGGTTCATAACCAGAATCCATTTCAGGTGGACATAAAAATCCAGCCCAATATTTACTTGCCACTGGATACAAATGTTACCTAGTGAAGTCTGCACTAGTGTCAGAGAGGTGGATAAATCCTTCAACTTTGTTAAATGTGGAATAAAGGAGAGAATAACTTGAATTAAATTCCTGTGCCCACTTGAAATGATGTCTGGCTGTGCCTCTGTACCTGTGCCTGATTTTTGCATGAAAATATTCTCTTTGTCCCTATCTGGTGTTCTCCTTCAAAAAGGAATTGAGTTTAAAAAGAAGGCAATAATGTAAGATTTTTAAGCAAACAGTTCAATATTTCCTTTAAAATGTTCTCTGTATTCAAGAGCACTTTGATTTCTATCTTTTTTTTTCCCTCCAGGCTTTGAAACTGTACCTCTTTTAAAAAAAGACCATCCCTGATTTTAGTCTTTTGTTCCTTTATGAGCTTTGTCCCCGACTTTTAAATGTGCAGAGAGTTAAGAGGCATGTTGTGAGAGGAGAGAAAATAAAAAAAGTAGAAAAAAAAAACTTGCAAACTGTGTTAAATACACCTTTTGTTCATTACGTTTAATATAACATTCACTATGAAGATTGATATTGAATTATACATTAATTTTAATGCTAAATAACTTTTCTATTTAAAAACCCCTTAGTTTTCTTATAATGTACAGTAATTAAAAAGTGAACCAAAAGAGGCAGCAATAAATCAGGGTGCACAATGCAGTAAAAATATTATAATTAATATTTAACATACGTTTTGATTACTTTTAGAATAAGTACAAGAAATATCAATTAGAATATATATTCAAACTTTGCTGCCTTTTCCCCATTATACTCTGGAAAGGGGCTATTTTTAATTCTGGATATTGCATACAAAATAATACATAGTCCCTAATTAAATATAAGGCTGCAATTCAATCGAGAGTTTCTGCTGATGTCATAAATAATAAGAGCACAGCTCGAGGTATCAATGAATGGCAGCCAAAGCCCGAGATTGAATTACAACTTCAGCATTCAGTCTGTGGATCTGTATTGTTATTTGCAATAGATGGAAAATGATTATTATTATTTTTTAAATACAGACAAAAAGAAGGAAATTTGAATTCAAAATTGGTGACTCGGTGGCGGAAGATTAGAAGTCTTGTGATTAGAGAACACAGCTTATTGGAAATTGAAATGTACAGATGTGCCAGGCAGCAAATCTGTAGTTGAGGCTAAATTCTGCCTTTTGTTTGTTGGGTTTTTGAAACCTACGGGCAGTTCATGCCTAAGAAATCAAGCATTGGTGTCGTTCTCAAGAGTTTTGCCTCTGCCTACCCCATCTGTGTCCAGCAACCACCCCTGGAGCTGCCCAGCTCTCACCTGGCCTGGGGGTCCCAGCAGGGAGCAGAAATCCTGGAGGCAGAAGGTGCTGCCAGGGTGAAAATCAGTGACACCAAGTCACCTCGACCCTGCTCGTGGAAGGAGCCTTCCACCCCTGCAGTCTTTTACCCCCAGCGGGTTTTCTGCATAAACCCCAATTATTTATCGTTTCCATTCAGAATGAGTGAGGGCTGTACACTCATGTGGACATTTTCCCCAAATAAATGACCCCTTAATAACCAGAAAGATTTTTATTTATGTAACATATTGGATTTCAGTTATGTTATGGCAGCAGAAAGAAGGTAGTTAATCAATATGAAGGCTTGCTTTCAACAGATTGCACAGCACTCAGCATGACAAGATCCCCTTCTGCTACACCACAGGCCACTCGTTTGTATTTTAGGGCCATTTTTCCATGCTTAGCACATCCATCCAGCCATGAGGATGTACACCTCTCCATCTGACTCTGGCATGCCAAAAGTCAACAGTTTAAAGGCGCTAAAATGCCACGAGTCCTGAGCGAGGTGTGAGACACGGCTGTGATGCCACAGAGCCTAAACCATGCTGGTGGCTTTAGAGGTGTTTGTCACCTCGTTTCTGCCCAAACTCAAGGCATCACAAAGTCCCTCCTCATTATCCCCTCCCCTGTCCTGGCTCGGTTCGTGCAGATGCTGGGGGCCAAAATTTCCCCCAGCCTAGGGAAAAATAATAACGCTTCTGGCACAGAATCTGGTCTGTTTGCCCTGTCATATGGTCACATGAAGGGGTGCAACACGTCCCCTTTTCTTCCCTGGGCAAGTGTATACTGAGGGCTAGATCCCAACTTTTCAAGAAAAAAAAAATTGATGGCTTATAGTTGGAAACACTGTGGCTCCCTACATCTCGTTCTACCTTCTGAGACAGGCTGGCTATGCCAGAACCCACAGATTTTTTTTATAAAATCAGTATATTGCTGTCTAAGAACAAGTATTTTGTCTCATTTAAGCTAAGAAGAACAAAGAGCCAAGAGACCCTGAAAACACACAATGAAGCCTCTTGGAATAGAATTTCTCTTCGTATGGTAGGTTTTACTCAATATTTAAATATCCTATTGTTCTTAAACACATAAATTTTATTGCCTTTTCCCTAAAAAGAGCCATTTCCTAAAGAGTCTTAAACTATACAATAACAATTGTCATGATAGCCTGTTTATGCCTTCCAGGTGATTTTTTGAAGGGCAGAAAATATATGTTTCTTTCAGACATTTGCTGTTAACTCCAAGCAACCTGTAGAAATTTTGATGGTCACATTCATAACATCTGCATAAAAGGTTTAATTGTGCCTGTAACTGACCATACAGACAGGGGCCCATGGTTTTCATAAAAGCTTTGCCACTCATATGAAGAAACCTTGAGAAATCTTGTGAAAGCAGACAAGGGAGCAATGCAAAATACTGAGATGGTCCTTCCTAACACACAATACATCTCAACGCTTTTTATCAAGACCAACGTGAGCAACATAATTTACTGCCAAAATAAACCTGCCATAAACACAGATATTTTGATACTGCTGATAAACAGGTCTTTCAATTTGTAAAGTATATGCTTACATTGATATGGGGAGATGTTAGTCCCAGGGTGATATTTAGAAAACACAAACAGCTGCCTCTGTCCCCAGACGCACATAACAAAGTAATAATAATCTTCCTCCATGATAAGCTGCTATAGGTGTCTTAGTTATCTCTCTCCTACGTCTCTCTTGATTCTGAATTATCAGGATTTGGTTTTTTCTTTTTCAGCTCTTTGGTTTTGGAGATGACCTCATTAGGGCTAAGGAGGTTAAGTCCTAGCATCTGTTGCGTGACTCTTGAATTTAGACTTTTCTAGGTTCTTTCAGTAGTGAAAGGGAAATCTTTAGCAGACACACCTCTTGCCATCTCCTCCATCCATCAGTGACTCTCTGAAATATCCAAGAAGCAGTGCCTGGAGGCAGAGGCCAAGTCCCATCTCTGCCAGCTACAATTCAAATTTAACCCTACCTGCGCTCAGCGCCGACCTGCACGTGTGGGGTTGTGTCTTCAGCCACTGCTGCTGAGTTTGGTCCAGCCAGGGCCACATCTGCAAAACACATCAGGAAGAAAGAGGTGTTAGATGATAGATTCTGTGGCTATTTCATCTCCAGATGGAAGTAGCTCTTCAAATAAAATGCCAGCAGAAAAATCAAGCAAAATAACCCAGTGGTTTGCTGCCCCGCAAATAGTTGGTGCTGCTTTGGGGTGACAGACCATTTGTGTTTGGAGGAGGAAGGGCTTGGAGAAAGCAGCATTTTATTTCTCTTTCTCCAAGGTGGACATGGGATAAAAGGAGAGAAGGTAAAGGAGGGGAGCTGGTGTATCTGACTGGGTGTCAAGGACAGCAGACTTATTCTGAGGGCAGAGAGAAACACACGCTAATCCAGTGGTGCAAATTCATGGAAGGGTTTGGAAATGTAGAGGAAAAACATCCTGTCAGGTCCAGGCTGAGCTCCTGGGATTATGATGAGTTTCTCTCTTACTATTGCTTGTTGTCACCAAAATACATCTGCTGCTTTATGCAACTGAGGCTTCCTATGAAATGCATACATAGGCTCAATGATTCTTATAATTACAGGCTGAAAAGAACTTTGCATATTCATGAGTATCACACCATTTGTCACAGCTGTAGACCTCCAGTAAGCAATGCCTGTGATTAGGGTTTTGTTCTTCCCAAGTATATATTTTTCCATGAACCCTTATTGGTTCTGAAAAGTTATGATCTTAACTCTCCACTCCTGTCAAACACAATTTTATTCCTTTTTACTGCCAGCAATATGAATGAATTCCTGCTTCTACAGCCAACATCAGGACTAGCCGGAACTGGAATTTGCATTGATGAGGCAGTATTTTATTTAACTAATGTAATAACCTACAAAAATCTATAGTTGGAGTGACAACAATTTTATTATCCCAAGTAAAGAGCTGCCCATTCATTTTCTCCTCTGTGATTTAAGACCACTAACCTCTAGACCGCCCTGCTCATAAACAAACAGGTCTTGTGGACCTTCTTAGGTTCACAAAAGAGGTCAAATGAAATAATAAAGACCTGGTATGCTACAGGATGTACTAACCATTAAGCAGCAGATTAAAGATTGAAAGTTTTTGAAAGCTAGACAGCCATGTATGAAATCTAACCCACCCCATGGACATTTCAACATAAAATGGTAGTAGAAGTGAGAAAAGTAGACTTTTTTCCTTCTGAAGCTATATTTTTCTAACACAGAAGACAGAGAAGTGTAATCAGTCATGGTCAAAACCCTGCCAGTGAGTATTACTTATTTAGCCTCATATTCCAGGTGACTCACAACTTGTCTACCTGCCAACATCTGAAAATAATAACTTATAGTAAAGTTATTAACTAAAACTATGTGAACTTTGAAGTAGCTAAACCTAAATTAAATATAAACACACAAAACAGCCTGGGGCTAATTAATCTAATTTGGGCTCAGCCACCTCACTCCATTTTTGTTTGTTTACAGTTGTTTTTCCCCTTCCTCCTCCTATGTGGTCTGCAGAGAGGGATGATCTCGGGACTGGTCAGGGGCAGAGATTGCATCTTCCCGCTCCTCCGATCAGAAATGTGCGGTCACTTTTCCAAGAAACCGCTCTCGACAGAGAGCTGGTTTGCAACAAGCTCATCTCTCTGGATGTGCTGGGAAGGAGGGGAGCTGTGCCGAGGCAGATGTGTGCCAGCTGAGAGCCCGGCTCCGGGAAGCCTCGTGCCCACGCACCATGTGTGGCTGGAAGGGGAAGCCCGTCCTCCTCCTCCTCGCTGTCAGGTACAAATTGCATGCTGGAGGCTTTGATGACAACATGGTGCTCCCTCCAGGAGCTCCCTTGGAAAGCTGAGCCTGAAAGCAGCACCAANTTTTTTTTTTTTTTTTTTTTTTTGAACACACAGAGCTCTTTTACCACTGATGAGGCTCTTCTGCCATCTCAGGCAGTCAGACAATGTGTCCGAAGATTATGCAACGCTCAGTGTTTAGAGAGGCTATGTTGGCCTGGCCGTTTTTAGTATTTTAGAGGTTTTCAACTGAAAAAGTGAAGGGGAAAAAAAAACATGCTAAAAATAAGCTCTTGATTAGGTGTGGGAAAAGTGAAGATTCGAGGAAATCTCAGGGCTGCAGCCCCAGCACGAGGTAACAATAGACTCAAAACACAAAAAAGTGTCAGTGCAGTTCGCTTGTAAAAAGAGGAAAATGCACAATAGCACAACAGTGAGTTCACCTATTATATAATTGGAGGTTGTGTGTACATGTGCAGACAAGACGACAGAATAAAAAGCCTCCTCTAGGAAATCCAAAACTTGGCAGCTTTGGCCAGGTAGAGTATGAGGCGGGTAGTGTCTAACAACAAAAAGAAACAGTCTGTAACTAAGGTTTGAATCAAGCTACAGCTCTCCTTGCTAAACAGCAGCCAGATTTACTGCTGCAAAACCCATAAAAACAAAGGGAGAATAAGTCTGGCACGAGAAATAAGGCACAGAGAGAGAAAGGCAGAAAAGGAGACACAGTATTCGATGTACCAAGGCCGAGTTGTGCATCTGATTTCATACAAGGGTAATTTGGAGGGCTATGCAGAAAACGAGAGGATTTCATTCATACGGAGTTTCCACATGGTCTGAAGTGCCTTTCCCAGGGGGCCAAAGGAAACCCAACCTGCCTGACAGGAGGGAAGTAGAGCAGCTGCTGCGCCCTCAGCCCCACCAATGCTTTGCTTTGGCATCTGGGATGGCTTCCCAAAACTCTCTTCTTTCCCACCCCAGAGTGTCCACCCTACCTCAGGGAGCTAGTGGGATCTCTAGGCTTCACAGATTTTGTTAACAATACAGCAATCCTTGGTTTGGGCTTGTTTACAGGGATTTTCCTGTCCCTTAGAGCCTAACTATGTCCAACAGTCTGGCTAAGGTACATGAATTTACACAGCAAGAAACAGTGATTCTGGTGCTCTTACTGTAACAGGATGAAATGTTTCAATCAAAATATGCCATACTTGATATTTTCCAGGGGAGATGGTGCTACAGAGACATTACTGACTGTTTTGGTAGAAAGGATCTCTACAATCTTCTCTTACAATCACCTGTCGGGTCATTTCCACCCCAAAGGGGTCACAGATCTTTTCACACTTACCCATATTAAAAAAGCCAGAAATCCTTTCCTTAACATGAATTTAGTGTATCAATAATCCTCTCCTTGTTACCCCTTACTCCTACTGCTACTTCCCCCAGAGTTCTCATGCTCGTTTCCAACTCAATTGCCACAATCCACATACATGCATTTTGGCCATAATGAAACTACAACCAAACCCATCAATTAACTTGTTTCCTTTTCCATATCCACCACATCAGTCACAGCTCTCCAAATGTTTCATCTTTCTAGATTTCTTACATTTAACAAAAGAAAAACATACTAAAATGCACTCATAGCAATAAAAATGCTTCGGTGTTATTTTTTGTTTGGCACTTTTCCTACTGTTCTCTGATCTGCAGGAGTCCCCAACTCATCCAATAATTAACTGTCTTACTGGGATTTCCATCCTGATTCCCCAACAAAGTTGATGGGGAAGTGGTCTCTACCCCATCACCTTGCTGCACATGCAGGCTGTATTTTGAGATGTTACAAGATCATTTTGATGTTCCTTTTGATCAAATAGGGTATTAAACCTCAGATTACTAATGTAAAGAGACAAATGTATCTCTCTTTCTTATTAAGATCAAGATTAAAAGGTACTTGAAAGCTAATAACTTATTTCCATTTTAAAACTTATAATACAGTAAATACCTTACAAATGATGATGTATGTGCTCATAATTGCCTCATTAGGTATTTGCCCAAACAACAGACATAGGGTCATTAGCAAGAAGCTTGAAGTATTCCATGTTTTGTGGAATGTGGGCTGCATTTCAGCAGATAAATAATTCCAAAACTTTCCTCCTTTTCCCTTGTTTGAGACTCAAATTCTTTATGCACCTGTGGCCTTACAAGATGAGGGTTTGGGGGTTTTTGCTGTTTGTTTTTTCACCAAACTAGATCACAGATAGAGAAAAGCGCACTGAACAAATTCCAGAACAGCTGTTGCTACCTAGGTTTCTTTTCTTTTAACCCTCCAACTGCATAGGACAGTCAGTGCATTATTTTGGGACTTTTATTCTAGCAGAAGGCTTTGTAGCCACCGGTGCTCACGCAGACCTCTGGGAGTGCACAGGGAAGGCTGCAAAGAAGACAGATTCAAAACAACGTGACAAACAAGCTCAGACCAAATCCCAGACAGGATTTTTCCGTGAACATTTTTTTTCACCACCAGCGTGAAATCAGCCACCTCTGAAGTTTGACCACACTTAAAATCATAGACGCAAAGATGGCAGTTTAGTCCCATTCTGTAATGTTTACCATTTCAGGCCAGCTCCTACAGATATGTAAATACTTTACTTGTGTGAGGAGTCCCACCAAGGACTATTTGCATGCATCAAGCTAAGCACAGGTAGCATTGTTTGCAGCATAAGAATTTAATTCCTTATGACCCTAAAATGCATGAATGTGTCAAAGGACATTGACAGAGACCAGGCCAGCAGACAGGCCCCTAACTTATTTAACTTTTATAAATATTTCTAGTCATGCATTCTCATTTCTAATTGCCTAAATACCTTTGTAAATCTATCCATTAATACCTGAAGTTTAAGCTTTGGGGGCATATTCTCAAGAACAACTTCCTTTAGATCTCTCTGCAAAGATACCACTGTTTTCAGGAGAGTTAATAAAGTCCTAGCAGGTGCAGAATATAAATCCATACCAGTGAGGGGTACAAGTCTGTTCATTCCTATTCATGACCTGTGTATTATTTATACAATGTTTGTGGACTCAGCAAAGCAGAGGATATTTTTTAAATAAATGTTTATGTTCAAATAACTTCGCTAGTCTTATCTAATCTACCTTCAACATCTTAAGCGGTGTAGGTGATTTCAAAAGTTTGCAAAATACCTCTCATCTGCTTTTACACATTGGGTTTGGCAAAAACCAGACATCTGAATATTTAGCAATTCTGACACACAAAAATTATCATGATACCATCGAGTATCTTAAATCTTTTGCAAAAGAGTGTTAGCAATTTATCAGTGGGAGGATTTTCCTCTCCCTCTCTTCCTACTCAACCCCTGACTCATTCAGCTCTTTACTGCTTCAACAGGCTTGTCCACTCCAGCACTGCAGGTAAATGTTGGGCTCTTCATTTTCCACAGGGAGAGAAGGGCACTACAGACTAAGGCTTTGTCCTTGGAAATGTTCACTCAAACTCCCCAGAGACTGCTGAGGGCTAAAGTCCTTAATATCTGCAAAGATCTAGGACTGCTCAGCCTCCTCATGACCACAGGGAAATGGCATAGCACTCTGGGGTTTGATTTCTCAGCTGCACCCTTACCACTGGAGCATCCTTTCTCTCCTAAATGGAGTTAAGAATCACTCTCCTACGAAGAAAATCTATTTCTAATCCTTTACTGGTTTGTGTTGGTAGCAGCAAAATCTTCTGTCTCAACCAAAAAATCGTGTTGAAAACTTCAGCAACATAACATAGGATAATTTTATTAAGTTTTATCCAAGTTCATGTTTTTTTCTTTAATCCTGTTAAATTTCTGGCTGCTCTAACCCCTGCCAGTGGCATTCAGCTCTACAGGGCTGTGACACGCTGGTCACACGTGCACATTCAGAGCACTTTGGAAAAAACCTGCGGGGAAACTTTCTGCCTGCGGACAGGAAAGGTGCTCCAAAGCTGAGCTTCCACCAGTGGAGTTTACTAAGGGCTGTCTGGTGCAATGCAATGTCACTGTCACGCTACAGCTGCACTTTGGCTGTCACTGAGAGCCTGATGGATCACAGATTATATCCCCATGACTCAGTGGCCGAGGTTTGGTCTGCATGACCATTGCATGGCTGTGACATCAAGCATGTGGGTGTGAAACTTACACCAACAATCAGGCACTGTTAGTCTTGATTTCTTTCAACTAAATATCTACAAGTTTTTATCCATTCATGTTTGAAGAGAATGACCCAGTTACAAAATCAAATGTAGGCTGGGAAGAGGAGTAGGTGGAAGGGGAAGAGCTTGATCCTGTTTGTAAGGGAGGTTACAAGTATTTGGGTGTCAATTCATATGAGAAGTTTCACTTGACATTATCTGATGTGGTCAAAATACTCAACCCTACCAGTTGGGGTTTATAATAGGAATGCCCACTCAACCTTAGCTCCAACAGCCACAATTGTTGCAATATAATACACCCTCACTGGACCTACTCAAGCTGCATTTTGATGATTTGGCTTACTGTTAACTTGCAATCCCTGGCAACTCCCAGGCATCAGGGCTCTCCTGATCGTTAAAATGTTCTGTCTGAACATGGCTCAGACTTGCTCATCTCATGAGCGCTGTCTTTAGGGCTACTTGAAGAAAAGAAAAAAAGGCCCTTTTTTTTTAAAGTGACAATACACAGGAACATGAATACACAGCTTATGAATAGCTACAGTGGTTGTAGTATTCTTTTACTGACTGGCCGCACATGTGGAAATTACCCTCCCTGCAGGAAGACTTTGCTGCACCTTCCAATGCCCCAAACCCTGCACCCGTTCTTCCCACTGCTGAGCAGAGGGTTCGATGGCTCAGTGCTCGTTGTGCGCTGGGAGGGGGCTGTGGAAGGAGTGGAGCAGGCCTCTATGGTCTTTGGAAGCTGGCCAGGGGTGAGGCCATTGGATCTATATTTAGGAGGGGTTTCGCTTAATAGGGCTTGCAGCTGTGCATAGGTTGGGGTGTGAATTCCATCCCTCCCGACACACAAAACCAAAGCTTTATTAAAGAAGCAGCGGCTTCGAGCTGTTCTGAAGTACCCTATCATTTTCACTACCCTGTTCATCTGTTAAGGCATTTATGTGACACATATAGGAAATAAAAGCCATCAATAAACCCCGTGTTTTGAGTATACAGATGCAATGACCAGTAATAGGGTTAATAACCAGGAACAATGTGAACAGAACCAATACTTTGTACCAATACGGTTTCTCACAAATTAATGTTCAAAAGTATAAATTCCCTAACCACTAGTGTCAGAGCTGGAAATATTATTGCCTCTGTTTTATACGTAGGAAAACTTGGAGCACAGAAAGGCTTTGTGAATACCCAGAGCCATTCACAGCCATACCATATCCTTACTTTCAGATCACTGTGCATAAAGTGCAACGCCAGGGCAATATTTTGGTGCTTTGTATTTGAGCCTGGCTCAATTCAGTGGGACCTCAACCAGAACCTGAGGCTCTCCAAATCCTCCACTAAGCAGCCCAGACAGGAACAGTTCAATGACTTTTCAATGACAGTTCATGACTTTCTCCTACTCTGGTCCTGCCGAAACTCAGTGCAGGGGTCAAATCCTTCACTTTTCTAAGCTTTCACTAAATGATAACTCAGGAGAAGAGGACTTGCCCAAGTGCAAAGTCTTTATTTTACAGTATATATACTGAAAGTATATTTTTAAAATAATTCTATGATTCTATAGGTTTTTTGTTTAAAGAAGGCTTCGAAACACATTTTTTCCTTTTCTCCATCAACTGTTTCTAACTCTGTATTTGTGCAAGCCCACAGCTAAAAGTAAGAACTTGTGCTCCAATATTAATTGAGATTTTTCTCTAAATTTATACATAGGGGCCCAGTCTTGCAAAACATTTCTATGTAACAATTCTCAGACGTGACCTTTTCTTCTAAGCCACAGAAACACAGCCATGCGTTGTGGTGCTCAGCACCCTGTGTCCTGTTTCTTCAGCATCCTTTTTCTTGGTCTGGATGAACGTGCTCATTTATGATACCGCCACGGAGAACATTGCTCTAACACGAAACTTAATCACTTCTCTCTTTGTGTCTGTATTCTGATTGCCCCTTCCCTTCCAAACTAAAAATAAGTTCTTTGTATTCGCTAAAGCCCGTTACAGCCTCAGCTTCTCCTTCCCATTGTCTCTAGCTTGCCATTAAAATGTACTAAGTGCTCTTAGTTACACCATGACGCAGCCTCCTTTGCTCTAGTTAAATTTTCCAATGTGCACATTTCTGCTTTTCCCCAGTCTATCCCCACAGGGAGAGAAGCTCCTCATAAATACCTAAAGAGCAACCTCCTCCACTCGCTTATTTGTTATTCCTCCTCACCAGCTCGGCAGGGACAACAGGTCCAAATGAAATCTTTTTTCTCCTCCTGTGTTTGTGGTCTAATAATGGCCGTATGTTTGACCATGACTCATTGGATACCTATGTATTCTCCCTGGCAACGAGCAGAATTGCTCCGTTTTTGAGACCAGACTAGATTGGGTTTACCAAGGACAACATAGAAACAGACCAGACTTTATCCTTCTTAAAACATTTCGCTGCTCTAACTAAAAACAAGAATTGTAAGCACTCTCAGACAAAGACCATCATTCTGTTTGGCATTTCATAACACCAAGCACAGTAGAGGCCTGGCCCTTGCCTAGGACTCTGAGAAAGAGTTTGTTTATAGAAATAAAATAAAATAAAATAAAATAAAATAAAATAAAATAAAATAAAATAAAATAAATACATCGGCTTTTTGAGTGGAGCCTGTATAATAAATGCCAGTTTTCATATGTACAATTGGCAAAACAGCCACATGCCCCCATATGCACCTGTTAGACAAGCACAAAATGTTGCAAAGTCACATACACACATTAAAAGCTTTCCAATTTTCCACTTGCAGAGATGGTTCTGTACAGAAATGGAGTTGATGCAAAAATAAAGCTACAGTTATTCAGAACCCACCTCTCACAATATCACCCAACTTAAGTTGTTCAAATTATCTTGCTGTAACTGATTTTTTTCCAAGTGGCTAAAATACCTATTGTAATACTTAGCTGTGAACAAAGTGCAGAAATGAAGGGCTTTGAATTGTTTCAAATTAATGGCTATAAAGTATGACTTAAATGCTTTTATTCAAAACTAATTATTTCAGAGCAGGTATTCTTATACTTCTTTAACAGCAGGATGCAACATTTTTAGCATTATGAAAAAGAAGCTTTTGCCATGTAAACTCATGGGGTGAAATCTCATCCTTGATCTTCAAAGTGTGACAAAGAGCTATTGATTGGGAGCATATTGTCATTTAAATTACAATTAGGGATGGGTGAAAGGTGGTTATTCAACAATTCAAATCTTTTTAAAAAATGCTGTCAAGGGCAACTTAACCTTAACCTAAACACACACTTTTAAAAACTTCTGAGAGTTTCAAGTGTTTCAGAGAGCAATATCATGTGTTTAAAGCAACAAATCTGCAGATTTCGAGAATAACATATAGTGCATTTTATTAATGCTGTAATTAAAAAAGCCCTTGTGGAACGCTTTCATTCCCTGTTACCATGAAACACACATTTGCTCCAAAACTGAGCAAGGGAGGTGGAAGGGGAGGTCTTGCAATTTTTAATCAAATTGTATCGCTCAGTTCATCTTGCTAGAAGAGCTAATAATGTGATTTAAAATCCAGATCCAATTTCTACTGTAATCAATGCAAGTCTTGCTCTCGGAGGAATTTGGTTATGATCTCAAGAGCCAAGTGGAGAAGAGCAATAGACAGGTTTCAAAAAACCAATGCAGTTTGCAATTGCTGCTGACCAACTGGCAACCTTCAACAGGCCACCACTTCCATCCTCCACCCCCTCTGCTCACTGAGATCCCAGGGTCTCAGCCCAGAGTCCATATGGACCACAAGACCCTGTTAAGGCACCTGCAGTCACAGGAAATCTTAGTCACTACTGAACCTGCCCACGGTCTATGAAACTCAGTTGGATTTTGCCCAGAGGACCAGCAAAGGCAGCAGCCTCCCCTATAAAGCACAAGCTCAGGGGTACAACCTGCCACTCAGCAACCTTTTGGGCCCTTGTTGGGGTCTAGATCCATGCTCTAGCTTCTATCATGACACAAACACAAGCCACAGTGAGAGTACCCAGCAGTGTCACCTGGCAGTGTGCTGGCAGGGCGAGCCAAGGGCTGTGCCAGCTTCTGATGGGCTTTTCTTCAATCTCATTAGTCAGTTTGAGTTCAAGCAGCTCTCTCTCCCCTTTCAGAGAGGATTATGCTGCCCTGCCAAGTTAGGAAGAGCATTCCTAGCCCTGCAGGACAAACAGCTTCCCAGACCTGTGTTTATTTTCTTGGATGGCATATGTAGCCCATTGTGTGATTAGGTAGCACAGCGGGGTTCAGAAAGTGGAATTTCCCAGAGTGCTCTGGGCTCTGGATGATCGCCAGCATCGGGATCAGGGAGGAATGTTTTCTTTCACTATACACTGGTGAATGTGGCAGAGATCGAAAGAGATTTTGACTTTCTCCTTTAGCACTTGGGAGGTGAAGACTCCTTTCTGCCACATATACAGTGGGAACCATTTCCTTGCCAATTTATTACATATTTGGGTCCCGCTCCAAAATTGCAATGAAATCTGTGGAACCTGTTAGCTTCAAGTAAATTTACATCAGATTCCCCATGGGCTTTTCTTCCCCTGGTGTGTCCGTGCTCTGGTGGAAAGCGCAGAGCTCGGAAGTCTCCACCAGATTGCCTCAGCTCTCTGTGCTCCTTGGGCAGTGCAGGATGTGTGGCACATCAGCAAGGACTGTAGCTAAGGTCAAGCTTCCCGTATTTTAAACTTGTTGGCACAGACTAGCTGCAAGAGGAGGAGGAATTATTTTGAACAAAAAATCCCACTGATCTGTTTTGGGAGTGGTGATAATCAGAACATCCTATTTAACTTTTGACCACAGAGCAAGGGAGAAGAGCCAGCAAGGTTTTAGGAGGGAGAGCTTTTATATGTTTCTT
Source organism: Melanocharis versteri (assembly GCA_013397845.1). NCBI lineage: Eukaryota > Metazoa > Chordata > Aves > Passeriformes > Melanocharitidae > Melanocharis > Melanocharis versteri. Next base: position 151,403 of record VZTG01001429.1, read on the forward strand.
TCTTCTGATGTGTTTTCACACTGCTAAGTAATAAGAAGGAAATTTTGCTTAATATACAGTAATCACAACATCTGAAGCTATTCAGTTGTCCAAAGAACAGTAACTATCATCCACATTTTTCGAAACAATTGTGACAAGTAGAAACTTTTTACTGTGAGGATGGTGAGACACTGGTACCGGCTTCCCAGAGAAGCTGTGGCTGCCCCATCCCTGGAAGTGTCCAAGGCCACATTGGAGGGGACTTGGAGCGACCTGGTCCAGTAGAAGGTGTCCCTGCCCACGGAAGAGGGGTGGAATGAGATGATCTTTAAAGTCCCTTCCAACCCAAACTATTCAATGGCTCTATGAAGAAGTACCAGCACAGAAAAAAAAGGCATTGTATAAATCTTATTCTAAAGTTTAAGATCTCTTTTAAACCCTGGTATAATAAAATCTCTCACTAAAATAACCCTGCTTTTTTGGGAATAGAGACAGAAGACTTGCCGGGCTTGCAGAGTGAACCCCACTCAGCTTGCCTTGGGTGACAGAGGGTCAGAGGGAGCATTTGCCGCTATGACTTCATTTCTCCAGCTGCATTTTTACTGCAGAAGTAGAAGAAATGGGCAGCCTTACCTCCTTACTGATAGCAGCAACTCTGCGCTTGCTAACGGGACTGCCATCAGGAAAACCACTTTGTTTTGCTGTGCCCGCTGCTCTCCTCTCCCATGTTGCTGTTTATTGACAGAGTTCAGTGTGTATTTAATAGAGAAAAGGCAGTAGGGCCTGGATCTCAGCTGGCTGGAGTCAAGTTTGTAAAGACAAGAAGTAGCTTCATCTCAGCCACCAGCTGTGATCAGTGGGGGGAAAAAAGAATCATGCACGCAAGTGGTGCATCCATTTGTTAACCCGAAGAAATCAAATAAAACCAGTTTCTGAAAGTTTTTGAAAACATTGCAAAGATCACGAAAGGGAAAGCAGCAACTGGGTACAAAATTCGCAAGTCACTGATATACTGAAGTACTAAAAGAATATTGTTTGTCACTGCAAATAGGCAATTTACATTATCATTGCTTTAGAGCTCCCAGAACACATAATATCCATTGTATAAGAAATTACTGGCGGCTTTTATCAAGGCTAACTCCTATTTTGTTAACCCAACACTTCGCAAGGTAACACGAAAATTTAGAAGCGGAAGAGTTTTTTTGATAAAAAGCGTGCACATAAAATTTCTGAGCGTTTGGCGAAGGAGCATCCGGCAGGGGAAGGGAACTGGGATGCGAGATGCGCCAGTGCCGCCTTGTGGAGGCTTCAAACTCCGTCCAGACCCTGTTTACTCCAGCGAATGGCTCATTTACAGAAAAACTCCCCAACGCAGGGCTCTTTCATAACATTCGTATAAAGCAATTCTGCAGATAATAAATAAAACAAAGGCAGAGGAAAGCTGGGTTTCATTCCGGATGTAATCCTTACTTAGGGCAGAGTGGTACACTAATTCTCACGGCTACAAGAACCAGATTTTTTTTCCAGCCATGCAGTTTGCAGAGGACTTTTTTTTATTATTATTTTCTCAGGAAACTGTGCTTCTGGTTGCTATCACCAAAAAAACTTCAAACCATCAACAAGAAAAACAGTAGGGAAAATACAGTAGCTTTGTTCCCCATCAGTGCTCCCTGCTCATCCTCTGTCCTAGGGCACTGTACATGCTTAACCTGAGCAGGTTTTCATGTCAACTCTCCAATCTTCTCTATTTTGGGTTAGCTTAGCAATTGTCTCTCTCAGTACACTTAGTTTTTCTGACCCAGCTATAATCAAAATGGGCAGATGAATATGAACTTGCTTTTAAGAAATAGTCTCCATCCTAAGGAAAAAAAAGAAAATGTCTGGGTTTGGAGGTTTTTTTCATTCTCTGACAAGTTTTGGTTTCAGATGAGGTTTTTTACCAATATTCTATTTGATCTTTAGTATCTGAAATCCTTTTTCTCAGTTCAACAGACACAAGTTATACGACTGTTTCATACTGATTACTAAAAAAAAAATACCTTGCAAGACATTTGCCTTAGATGGGACTCGAGTCTCTCTCATCTAGCTCACTCCTACGGGGTATCTTTTGGCCAAATGAGTTGGGTTACAACCAGAAAATGAAATTTTATGGCCCCGAGAGCTCTGATTCCTGTTCATAAATATGGCAGCAGCAACACTTAACATTTTCAATCACGCATTTTCTTGGGAGCTAGGGAAGTGTTCAGATATATATTCTTAACCACTGCTGGTTCATTCAAGATTTTTTACAATGTGCATAATTCTCATGGGATAAGGAGCTGGATAAGTGGCCACAAGGCTTCTGAATTATCACTCCCATGCAAAATACATTTTGTTTAAGTTATAACCACATAATTTAAACTGCTTACTCAAATTATAAAATACTCCCAACCCCAAAACCAATGCATTTGCATTAAGTAACATTAATGTGGGACTGGCTTATGCATTCCAAGATTTTGTGGTTTCCCAATTAGTCCTCCAGTAACAGAATCACATTATCATAATTTTAAGGTGTTACGAATGTGATATCCAAATTAGAGATCAAATTCCCTATATTATGTGTTTCTTCCTTGAGGGCTTACCAACCAAACACAGGCTCTGCAAAGAAGGAGGTGTGCTAAAAATGCTTGTTTTCCATATCCAGCCCCTGCTTTGCCAGCAGCCAGGAGTGACTCTGAGAAAGGCAGGTTGTGAATAGCCCTCAGACAAACACTTCACAAGGTTATTTCTGAAGAGCAGGGGAACCTCTAGAAGCAATCTTTAATTACCAGAAGTTCTCAAGTGGTAAATTTTCAATAATTTCACTAACATTAGCTTATACAACTGAGATTTGCTCGAATTCGTTTCTGGCTTGCACACGATACCGATATCTCACACAAACTAACCCCCAGTGCAAAGTCCAAGTCTATGGAAACTGGAGAGTTTCATTTACTTTCCCACTGGAAGAAGATGCTGTGACACGGAGCCCTACAAGTCAGCCTCCTTCACCTCAAGGTTGGAGAATATTACTGAAACTTTCATCAAACAGAATAATGATTTCCATCTGTAACCTAACTCGTCCAGTGCCTCTCCCAGTTCCTGGTAACTTACTTTCAAGGCGCAGAAACACTGTGAATGTTTGGATTTTTCGGCTGCTCAGACTTTAAAAGGAAGAGAAAAGAGCTTGAGTTACCGTGTCAGCCCAAAATGGGAGAGGTTAAAGTTCTCAAAAGGTATATAACAAATCACTGAAATGAAATGAAATAAAATACAGCTGTATGCTAGAAACAACTCGAACAGCAGCTCAAGCTACACTCACAGCAGAGGTAATTTCAAAATGCCTCCAGTAATATTCCAACATGGATGTCCTGCGCAGGTGAAAAAGAAAAATGATGTGATCCTTATTCCAGAACCTTCACCCATTTCTGCAGTGACATTTCTTGTGCACTGAGGTATTCAGCTCAAAATTTTAGCTAGTGAGACAGCTTCACTGTATCCAAACACTGAACTTCCTCATCTGGACACTCCTTCCTCACAGCAAAAATACAAAGGAACAAATACCAGCCTCGTCTGACAATCTTTAATCAGACTTGGCATTAGTTTAAAGATTGATTAAGTATGTAGGATATCAAAGAGTAAACCCCAGGGAATGAAAATGAACAATGGCATTATTTTCTTACAAGGGCATTAAGAATAAGTTGTAGTTAGATGATATTTATGACTACTATAAACCCACCTATTTTGCTTACACCTCAAAATATCCCAGAAATATTAACGGACCAATACTGAAGAATTTCAGGACGACTGTGTCCTTTAATAAGAACATAGGAAATGGAATCTTTTCGATTTCTAGAAAGGATAAACACAATGAAGGATAAACACAATGAAGAATAAACACATTTCGTGTCCATTACCTAATTTTAAAAATAGTAGAGCTTATAAAGAAGTCTAGATAAAAATGTATGCAAAATTTTAAGTCTAAAATAGTCCATTCAACACAATTCCAGAAAAGTAATTTTACTCAAGTTTTTCTTCAAGTAGACCTATAATTTGCAGACAGCCTAATGTTATCTTATTTCAGTATTTTCAGGGTAACTGAAGAAAAATATCCATGTGGGATTAAAAAAGAATAATGGTCGTTTTGAGGAAATTTATTTTTCTCTCCCTTAGCAAGAGAAGGCTGAGCCCAACAGACCATCGAGTTGAGGATCATACAGGGTCCTACAGCCCACTGGAGCATTAACAGCAGCAGCTTCAAACACTGGCACTAATACAGAGCATTTTTAAGATGGCATGGTTTAAGGGAGGAAAACAACTTTGCAGGAGTGCTGGCACCTGAGAAAAATGCCATTGTTTTCCAGAGATATCTGAGTTTACACGTTGTCAAAATAAAGTTGCCAATTAGAAAATGATCTTTTTGACACTCTTCCTGCCAGGTTCCCACAAGTTGGTTGGAACTGGTTATTTCCAGAAAGCCACTATAGACTTTGCCCCTGCGGATTCTCAAACACAGGCTTTTAATTCAGTAGGCACACAGAGAAAAGAGAAATACAGTTTGGAAAGATTTCTTTTAGACACCTTGCATTTTTTTCCTTTTACTGTGTATTAATATTGTCATTAAATATCAATCACTCGGGTTAACCTGCACGTTGCAGGAGGTTAACCTGTGTTTGAAACGTCAGTCAACAAATCACATGGACAAAACCCCCAAAACATCACCAGTGGTAACGCTCCTTCCTTTCTTTGCTCTTAAGTGCTGCATTTCTACAACCCCCAAACCTCCCCAAGGCCACCAGGTCTGTATTAAGGGAATCCACACCTTTTACCTTCCCAACAGGATCAGCCTTTACGTGTGAATTAGGATGAGCAGCCCCAAGCTCTGCCAGCACACGCCCGGCACAGACGTGGACCACGAACCCCATCTCTGCCTCCAGTTCAGTCTAATGCTGACTAAATGTATTCACCCCCTTCCCTATCTGCACCAGGACTGAAGATGACTCCTGTGGGAAGCCCGGCAGCTGAAGGACCAGGTGCTCACTGCTAGGATAATTATTTTGTAGCTGTCACAACTGGCTGTTAACACTTCTCTCCTGGCCTTCCAGCCCTGTGCACAGTTGACTGCACTGTTTTATTCTCTTAGATGTAATTTTTTTCTCCTTTTTTTTATTTTTTATTTTTTTATTTTCAGTTGATTCCTGGTGTACAGCTCTCCATGGTGGGAAATACCAGTTCTTGGAGGGCCATATATACGATGCTCTTTTAAGATTCAGAAAGCCTTCCCTGATGGCTGCATGATATTTGAAGATTGTATGAAAATACATATAAGATGAAAAACAGAATACATCTTTTTGTGCATTCGGTTTACCTCAAGGTCAGGGAAATTTTGCAGGAGAATCTTTTCATCAGCTCACATGCCTAAACAGGAGACCTAAACCATTTGGCCCCATAACATCCAACTTTATTCTCTGTGCCATCAGGAGCACTGGTAATACCAAAACAATCATTTCTGTGTTTAATACTGTACTCAGGGTTAATTTTTTGTCAGGTAGCAGACTAAAATTATGTGGTAGTTATCAGCCAGTTGAAAAAATGAGACATGGACATGAAAAAAGAAAAAAAGGAAAAAATCAGATACAAAAAGAATATTTAGACAACTAGTGATTCTGCACAAAATTAATTCCACCCAACTCTTAAAATATAGAATATTGTCTTTGCTCTTTTTCCAGAGTTTTCCACACAGACTTGCATGAATAAGTCAAACTGGCAGCTGCAACATGTAAGCAGAAAGGAGGTCATCAACTTTTGATAGATCCTCTTGTAATCAACAGGTTTTGTGGCGGGTTTTTTTTTCAACATGAAGAAATATTGGCTCAATTTGCTTTTCAATATAACTCAAGCTTCCTTCAGTTTGGTAGCATAAAAAGGTTTAGCAAATCCAACACTCAGGCAGTGACGGTTTCTGCAATGCCCCAACATAATGTCATTAAGTGCTCAACAATGACTTTAAATAAGTAGCTTTTGGAAGTTATATGTCTTTGAAGTTTCATTAATTAGTCATATCATCGGGAATGTATGGCTAAAGTAAATTACACTGTTTAAAATATCTACTCTTTCAATGTGAAAAATGAAAGGATCCAGCTACCTTGTCTTTATACTAATGAAGATATTATTAATTGGTTTAGCAAAAACATAGATCTAACCATAATGTGCAACAGTTATTAAAGATAATTAACTACAGATCATTGGTTTGAAACATCTAGTCCAAAATGATTTCTGAAGGGCACATTATTCTATGAGATAAAATAATTAAATTTCTAACAGCTGCATAAGACAACTGTGGCATATCTAGTGTTTTAATTTCTTTTGTTCTATCCTCATGGTATTCCTCTGTTTTAGATTTTGAAAATGCTACGAGTGTTTCACCGTGAGCAGCCTGTGCAGCGTGGTAGACTGAAATATTTCATGTCTGAGGAAAAATGATGATTGAAAGAAAAGGATTAAAAATGACAGCGCAGCTAATAATACACACACGCACGTGTGCACGTGCACACACATAAAGGCAGCTACTCCTCTTCGAAGGAGAAAAGGAGATGATAGGAAACTGATGAAACAGAGGGTTAAAAATGTTTCCATTCTAACATTAGCTACACAAGTCCTGCTCAAACTAAAACAGCACATTTGCAAATTAAAGAAAACCTCGACGATGAAGCAATGCCAAATACTTGTAGATTAATTAATAATGGAAGCATACACAGGCACATAAAATTAAGCAAGAACAGTTAAAAAAAAAAAAAAGCAAAAAAAAAAAGCAACTGAGGAGCTGGAACAGAAGTCTGTTTATTAAAACCCATATGTTCCAGGTCCAGAATTTCTGAGCTCACATCTGCTCCGGTACCATTCCCAAAAATGTCTGCGGTCAGTATTTATCCTACGTGCCAGTACTGGGTTCAGCATCAATTTCTTGATCTATTTTTTTTGATAACCGTAACCTACAAATGCTTTCAATAGCCTGGATCTGCATTAATTAGAGCGCTGTTTGCTTACAGCATTAGATCTCTCCCCATGTTTTGTAAGAAAAATCGTGTTCCAAAATATTCCTCATTTGCAGCAAATTTAGCTGCTTCAGCAGAGAGTGAGATTTAGACAGGAAAGGCAGGGAGGCAGGAAATAACATAGTTCAGTCAAGATTAGGTGTGTTGCTAGCTAATGTTGATTTAGCAAAAGAAAGACTGAAAAAAGGCATTACCCAGTGCCCCAGAATCCATAAAGTGCAAACAACAACAGTATGACTTTATTTTATTTGTTTTGATATTCCATATTTTACTTTAATTGTAAAAATTTTATTTATTGAGACCAACTGGTTCCTCTGTGGCTTGAGAGAGTGGGGAAAAAAAGTTATGAGGACCTAGCAGGCTTTAAAAATAATTTTTTTAAAAGCCTCTAAAACAGTGGACAAACAGTGGCATCATTTACTTCAGCTCCCACACATTATCCTAATCAGGCATAGAAGCTGTGATACATCTATAAATATAATTCGGGGTAAAAGAGGCTTAGAAAGGTCACCAGTGACATAAAAATAATCAGTGTTGCATTTTTACATAGAGAAATTTGGAGTCATTTTGGGTGTTCGCTGCCACGAGGAAAAATCCTATCCTGCAAATGCCTAGGAGAGATGAAACACATGCAATTTTGGGGTAGTTCTGGGGGTTTTTATAAGGTACTGACCACACTGTAGAAATAAGAAACAATGGAATGGTCTCTGGAGCCAGTCCCTTCCCTCCTTCCATCCCTTGTCAGCACTGGGACCCTGCAGATGCTGCAAAGGGCTCCCAAATCAGCACAGCTGCAATGGTGTAAGGGAAAACATGGGAAAATGGGGCAGGAGGCCCATCCCCGTGTGATGGTTAGACCAGGTACACTGCAAGTGGGGAACGCCAAAATGCAGGGGTGCAGAAAACCCTCGAGTGGGAGAGACCTGTCCACGCTGCCCATGGTTGCAGATCTCCTGCTTCCACCCCAGAAATACACTTTCCCTGAATATCTTTCTTTTTTTCTTTTTTTTTTTTTTAATTAAAGATTCCCAGACTAACACATTTTCCAGTGATCTTAGTGAAAAAGCCTGCAGAGGATTTTAGAAGAAAATGTTACTGTGAAAAGGAAGACTTTCCTTGGCAGAGTCGCCCTCACTCTCCTCACGGCGCTGTTGTGTGAGGCACGCGTTTGCAATCTTAGCTGACCTATTTGTTGATGTATTTCAGGTAGCCAGATGTCCTGGTACTTTAGGAATTCAGAAGAAAATGATATTCAACTGTTTGTCCTGGTTTCGACGCGATCAGCCAGCTGGCTATCCACTGCTCCCTTCCAGTCCTCCCTCCCCCACCAAAAGCCTCCAGGTCACTTGCTGACCCACAGCACATCCCTCCCTACCTTCCAAGATGAACCTGGGGTCCAGCTACATCTGTGCTGAGGCCTCTCGTTGTGTGTCTGGCACACAATGAATGTGAGGCTCTCCAAATGTCAGAGCATGCCAGCTGATGCACATTGAGATTTAGAGCATCACAGATTTCATTGCACAAACAAATGCTCAAGAACTTGACAGGGGAGTTGCCGTCTTTGCAAGGGAAGGAAAACTTGCCAAGGGTGATTTAGCTACAGGTTAGGAGAGCACTGAGGAGAGGAGTAATGAGGAAGGCTGGCCAGGCACTGGGTGTTGGGGGAAACAAACACAATCAATCAGCCTTCAGCCAGGTAGATTTCCTGCCTCACCCTCTAGGGGCTCCAGTTTGCTCGAATTCCTGCTCCCAGAGGAAGAAATGCCCCAATCCTACTGCCAGCTGCCAGAATGTTCTTCCACCAACACGAGTTCACCCCGTCAGTGATGCGCTGTGCCTTGCAAGCACAGGTGTCTCATCTGCACCTGAGCATGATGGAAGAATTCAGTCAAAGAATCTTCCTTGAGAATTATTTCCTTCATCAGGGAAGCCATTTGCTCAGGATGAATGACTCATGTCCCCAAGAAAGCCATCAGTCAAACAAACACACCCCAATGAAATTCACGCTCCTTTCTGCTCCTTCTACACCTTCCAGCCTTTCCATCACCGCCCTTCATACCACTACTCCCAGTCCACACATCCTGCCCCTTGCATGTGGTTTGGCTGTTGGCACCTGGAATCCCAGGCAGCAATATTGCCCCAGAACCTCTGCTTGCCAGGGGAGCAGCTCTCAGTGCCTGGGCTGGAGCAAAGAGGGGAGCACAACCCTGGCTTTTTCAGAAGGTTGTGGCCTCCCAGCACCTGTTCTTGTGAGCAGAACACAGGGTTTAGCAGCCCCGTTTGGGTGCAAGGTACCACCCTTGGAGACCAGAGGGAAGCAGAAACAAGGATGGGAAGATGCCTGGTGAAACATTCTGGGCTTCAGACAGGGATTAGCCCCTCTTGTCTCTCCACAGCTTCCTCTGTCAGAGGGTTAAATTAAAGAAAATATGGTCTGGGAAGAGCAAAGTCCTGTTTTCTACAAAGGAAAGGAACAGCTGCTGAATACCTGGGACAGCAAATGTCAACGGGGCTCCATTAGCGTTCATTCCGCTAAAGGGCTGGATTTCCCTTCCCCTCAGTCATATAATTCTAATTTCACTGACTACAGTGATTCCACCAGTCTAATTAGGCCCCCAGATAATAGTCAAAGTACTTATTATGTTATCTTTTCACTGATTTTATATTATACACATTTGTCTGTTAAATATAATGATTCGATTTTGCAGATTTACAAACTTCAGTTGGCAACCCACTTAAACATCACAAGCTACCTGCCACTGGTCTGGTATGTTCTCTATTTACAGCAGGCCCGAATGTTTGCTTTATGCTGTCAACGAAGAGAAACTGTTTGGGGGGGGGAAAAAAATAATAAAAATAATTGAACATCAGCCACTGAACCAGCAGGAACGCAAAATATTTCCATGAAAGGGAATCCAACAGGACCAGCGATCTGTAGGGTAACTATTCTCAGTGTGAGGAGGAAGAGTGAGCCAAGTGCAGAAGCCAGGCTTATTTCCTCTCTCTCCATAGCGTGTCCTATCCCAGCACTTTCTGGAAGCAGGGTACACGAAGTTCCTAGGAACGGCCATACTATTCCACCCCCTGCCGGGAAGCTATTTATTTTAACAGCCGCAGAATCTTTTCATTGTGTTTTTGGTCTAAACACTTGGCTGCGCACGCGGGAGAGGTGCAGCTGCTCCTTTACTGGGAACTGTGGGAGCAAGAGAGGAGGTGTCAGGAAGGAGCAACGCGCCCCGGCGCTCTGCCCTCCTCCCTTCGCCTCCGCCAACCGCGCATAAACAAAGTTACTAAAACAAAGGCACAACAGCGAGTTCCTAAGTTGAAAATAGCCCTACACTCATTCAGGAAAAATTCCCACTGGGGTTGCTGATGGATGGCACTGCTGTTGCTGGGGGGATTGCTGTGCCCCAAGGCAGCTGAGCATCTCCCTCCGACCTGGAGCCCCACGGCTCTCCTGGATTTGGTGCCTAAACCTTCTTTCCAAAACAGTTTCTGATGTCCATGGTTTCTGCACTGTTGCTGGAGGATTATCCAGCAATATACTGTGTTACAGGGTGTCTGAGTTGCGGTGATTGGAGAATTTAGGAAAAAAATTAACAAAAAGTAGCAGCAGCGAAAATTGGAAAATCAACACTTCCTCTGTCATTATCCATGAGTTCTGCCTTGCCTGCCAACAGACTTGCAGGTATCATTACACCTTCCTGATTAAAGCAAGGATACCACCATCCTGTTATCCAAAATTTAAATTTAGATTGTGAATTTTACACTGGCTGGGACTGAAGAAAAAAATGCATTGCCTAAATAATATTTCAAAGATGCTATTTTTCCCCTTGGACTTCAAAGAGGTGAGGTGGAGAAGCTCTCTTTTCCTCATATCTGTCTCTCAGAGGCTTATTGTCAGGTGCAATTTTAACAAATGTTTGTCATTTACTCACAGAGTCACGGTGACACCCTTGTTTCTAAAACTGCACCTTACACCTCTTATTGGGTGTCGTTCCTCATTCAGGTGGGTTTAGTTCCCAGAAATAAACAGGGCTTGGAGAACACATTTACAAGGGATGTCTGCTTCCCATGGCATTCCCTGGCACCAGCTGGTTCCCAAGCCCATCCCTGACCCCTCTGGGCACCATCCCCAGGGATAAAGAGCAAGCCCAGGGAGACGATTCAGCCAAGGAGTCTCCCACTGGTCGTAGGAGAGAAGAAAGAGATGTTTGCATCTGTGTTGCATGAGCTCAGACTGCCATAAAAGATGTTGCTTAAAAGCCTGAGAGATATTATTTATTTTAAATTGAAAGCAAACAAAGCAAACATTACTTAACCGTGCCTGTTTTCCCAGTATCCCCCCTAGACTTGCTGAGGGACCCTGGAACTATGGCAGGCATTTTATCTTTCCCTCTTCTAAATAGCAAGTTAAAAATTAACTGCTTCATCTTCACATTGCTCACTCCTTAAGTAGTTTAAACTTACTTTTAACTGTTACATGCCAACAAAACAGGTTGCTTAATTGATTTGACCTTTCACAGTATTTTTTAATTTTCAATCTTAGTTTCATTGTTCCATCTGGCACTTTAAAACGGCATCTGGTTAACTGTACTTAACCAGCTGATCACTGTACAGTTATTTTTAAATGTAATGTATGCTTAAACAGATGTTATTTTTATAGATGTAGATCTAAACTGCACTTGTATACGTGCTATGTCTGCATAAGCTCTTTCTGCAATTCAAATGTTGACACCAAAAATTACAAGCCAGAATGCTTATGAACTTCACTATTATGTTACTGCACTTTTTTGCAGCTTGTTAGGTAAACATCAATTCAGTTCTTTTTTCTCTGTTCATTGCACATAAATAAAACATTAGCGTTTAGTTTATAAAGTGATGAACATTTTGCTGTGTTGGATTTAGCTTTATAAATACAACTGCTGTCAGCAAGAAAAAAAAGGATTTATTGAATAAATAATAAGAAAGCTAGAGGAAAATAAAAGTATATATATTATGCAAAACACTGTGTCTGTCCACAGGTCATATAAGGGTCTTATAGAATCATAGATATCCCATGTGAGAATGTTTAATAATGGTGCATTTTTGCAAGATACACTTTGTCTCCTGAAGCAAGAGCAGATTGGTAAAACACAGTCCAACTCTGATGGCTGTAATTGTTAGCAACAACTGGGGGCTCCATTTTTATGTTTTTATTATCGTGGAGAGCCCGAATTCAAAGGCCCTGTGAAGTCAGGAGTTTTACAGAAGTGATAAAAATGAAGAGTAAGATATAACTAGTCTAACCAACTAGCACTGGCAATCTATTAAATAAATACAGCCATATCATAATTACTAAATTTTACTGAATATTGCCCGATTTTGCAGTTGCAAGTGAATTCATCTTTATTCACTAAGATTAAGACCTCATTCTTCCAAACACCCAACTGAAATCAGTGTTAATTACCAGGGCTCGAACACAGGTTAGCCAGAATACATAATTTTTCCATTCATTTAACGTTTATCATTTGCTTAGTAAACAACGATTTTTGAATCCATGTATTCCTTAGATAGGTCTGAGAAGCATAAAACAGAGTCTACAAGCACCCAATCTTAAAAACTCAGCTTGATTTTGAGACCAGCAAATAGAAAATGTTTTTTCAGTCAGGCCACTGATTTTTTTTCCCAGGGAATAATGAGTTCTACAATATCTAATATATTTCCTCTGAAAGAACTTAAAATGCAATATCAAAAAGAATTTGGGCAATAGGCAAGGGCGTGTGTTACCGTGCACAAAGGAAGTGGTCGCGGCACTGAATATTTCACAGAGAACTTTTAAGTATCATTCTCAAGGTTAAAAATTGCTGTTATACATAATACCTCAGTAATTGATAGACATTTTCTCTCTCCAGAGCCCATTTTCTGTGAAAAACACCACATAACATCTGTTCATAAACAGTCCTTCTGTGAGAACACTGACACAGGTCTTGAGCTTCTACTGGCTCAATTCCCCTGCCATACACAGATGGCACGAGGTATTTATACAGCTGAATTCTTTGTAATACAAGCTCAACTATATCTTCAGGTAAGACTGTGGGCAAACGTGCTTATACTATTCTGCTGACTTACCTCAAGTCATTTAAACAGTTCCCTCTGACACAAAGACAAATTGTATCGTACCGTTCTGCAAGTGTTTTGTCTCAAAATCACCTTCAGCAATCAGCACAGAGCTCTGCAGAGATAAGGACATTTTGGGACGTAGAAAACCCGCCGAGTTTCGTGTTAATGAGCTAACAGTTATATTAAGATTCAAGACTCAGGGCTATTCTCCTTGATTTTGATGTATCTGTTCTCCTTCCATAAAATATATTTGTTTTGATGGTATAATACCTGGTTCTTTTACATGCAAAATGTTAAATAAAGGGACAAATTCTGGCATTCAACTTTCACATACGCGGCGAGGCAGCGTGTAGGTTACCCACAGTTTTTAATGTGCTATGCTAGTTATTCCTTCTAAGCAATTCTGAGTGAATAACACTTTATAATGCATTCAGAAATTGCTTTCCTATTTATCTCCATGAAATGATGGAAGGCTTCAGTTGACTTCTGAAGAAATCTAGGTGCCATGGCACCATCTGCCAGACGACATCCTAGTCCTACGCACACATATGCCCAAGCTTTGGCTGTGGTCTGTGTACACTTAAGAAATAAAGCACATACATAGAGATTTGCAAGGTGAGAGCCTTGAGAATGAGACGCTCCAAAAACAAGGACAGTCTGTTGGTGTTTTGAAATGGTGGGGGGGGAGGAAGGGTAAACTTTGCCCAAAATTTCAAACGTACGTTGAAATCTCCTTCACCTGTTCTTTTCATACCTTGACCCCTATTACTGAAGTTACTGAAGTCCATGGTGCTTACAGAGAATATAATCTACATAAAGGAATGGGGAAAAAAAAAATCTGAATTCTTGACAAGACAACCTTTTAATGAGGATACACCCTGATAAAACATTGGGGAAAAAAAGACATTTTAGACCCTTCTTTCAAGCAGAAGTAGTATATACCTGCAGGGGTCTGGCAACCAAGAGCTTCAACTATACAGTAATTCTGATTTTACCTATGGAACATTTAATAAAAAGGTTTTTATGGAACTATTCATCCTGAGAATAAACCAGAATTCACTTTCTCTTTTCAGGGGAATTATGGGATGTGTTTCGAGACACCTGTGTCTCTGCTGCCTGGGTGGCCCCACAATGGTGGGGTCCAGCATGCACAAGAAGAGTAAAGCAATAGTCCTAGGGGAGAGGAGCAAAGCTCCTGCTGTGTGTGGGGGGACTGGGGAACCTTCCAACAGGAACAGCACAACTCTGCTATTCCCAGAGCACCACTCAGGGTTACGTCTCCCTCAGCGTTTTCAAATATGAAGAGGGGTCTGGATTTGTCTATTGGCACTCACAGCTACAGGGACTCGATGGATAGATGGATTTCACAGGGCAAGAGGCGTCCCTTAGCGGGGGACCAAAACCAGTTAAAAAATTTAAGAGTGGCAGTTAAAACAGTGAAAGAAACGTGGTTCTGTTTTCAGCTGCACCGCAGACTCCCCGCAGGGTGCAGGCATGTCACTGCATTGCTTTGGTCTCTGCAAATGGGAATATTGCGGATGCCTCCTGGTCTCAGGAAGATGTGAAATAAGCCCATTTCTGTTTGTGATGTGCTTAAACACTATAACCATCAAAAAGCCAATAAATAGCATGTCCTCACGAAATGTCTTTGTAATACCCTTTTTAAATTTGGTGGCTTCTCGGTCATATTTGCTTTTTTTAAGCTGACGGGGAAAATACAGTCAAATACAGATAAGTTTGAAGAGAGATTATGTGGAAATGGATGCTACTTGCTTTTTTTATACTTTATTATATAAGAATTAACTCAGAATGATATTGGTATCATTCAATTTAAATATAGTGCTTGCTTATGGCCTGTGAGATGATACGACACATTGTAAGCAATGCCTTGACACAGCGTATGTGATGAATACAACTCAGTGTATCAAACAGCAACTGCACTAAATCCACAGTAATGCTGCCTTTTTGTAAGTTCTTTATGCTCCAGTAGTTTTCATTTTTATGATAAGTATGAACCAGACCAGCTCAGAATACCTTCCACCAAGCACTCGCTCTTTTGCAAGAATCAGTCACCTAATATTTATCAATTAAGGCTTGTAGAATAAATAATGCAGGGAATAATTTTATAACAGAGATGTTAAGAAAACATAATTCTCCAAATATAATTTGGTCTGCTTCTCTTAACACGGAATGATTTTAATTTTTCCTTCTCTATAAATTCTCCTCCCTGTTACCCAGCATTGTTTTACTCAAATGATGTTTCAGCTGCACTTAATGCACATTATAATGATCATGTATTTAGCTTTTTTTCTTTTGAAGTTGTATTTAATTACAAAATAATATCCTGTTTGAAGAACACTGCTTTGATATGTCCCTCTGCATTTAGTAATTATAAACTTGTTCTCATTATCAATATATTTTGCATGTTGTTATTTTGTTGTGTTTGCCTATTTTTTGTTTTGAAACCCAGGAAATACAACTTGGGTGACAAGAGGTTTTGATTGTAGATTACACGGGAAGTAGAAGTCCATTTCAGAGCCCTGATGTCCACAGCCAAGACTCAGTAGTCCATGACTGTCATCGGGATAAAATTCCTGGATCAGAAATGTGAGAAACGGATCAGTGGCTGGGATGTGACTGTGGGGGTTGAGAAAGCCAGCATGGTCCATCAGCCCCACTGCATCGATCTGTTGGGGGGACTGCATTACAACTAGCAGGATAAAAACCCAGCAAGAGACATAGCCAAAGATAAACCAAAAAATAATCTGAAAGAAGGATTTACATTCCTCTCTCATCAGCGTCTGAAAAGGGATTGGCAATCTCTAATCTCCATGTGTCCAAAATGGAGAGATTTAAGTTATTCACATTTGCTAGCATTTTTGGGACTTCTGAAAAAAGATGTTTTGCAAATGAAAGCCATTACAGCACCCAACAATATGCAACAAAACCATACATTTAGGGACAATGCAGATTAACAGAGCTGCCACACTCGTAATGAAATCTGCTGAATAATTTTGTTGAGAAGCGAACATATCTGCTGCTATCTTTGGATGATTTTACTGCAGGGAACAAGATCCTGCCCTGACAGACCTCAGCAGCACAGCCAGAAATGCTGGGGATGCTCTGCAAGACCTCCTTGATACATTGGAAGAAAACACACGAACACAGAAGGGTTAAACGAATGAAGTCTTAGGGAGGTCTGGGCAAAACTTACTTTAGTTTGGATTTAGACCAGAATTTGCCATTTGAGTAACCCTAACATATACATGACAGAGCATAATGTATGTCCTTTTTCTGAGCTGGTTTACATAACTGCCTCTGTAGACTCTGGTCCAACAGTGGTGCCTTTCGGGAATTTCACTGTGGTCAGTAAGATCTTTGTTTTAATAAGGCTGCATAGCAAAATATGGCTTTTGCTGGCTGTAAAATATTAAGTGGCAAATATAGTGTAGGGAAATAAGAGGCACCTAGTGAAAAGGGGTGGTGGTGTTTTAATAAAACTTCCATATAATCATAGGGCACTGGAGGAGCTTGATCCTTTCCCCTTTATGTATTCACATTCTCTGTGATGCAGAGGGGAAATGTTAACTTTAATTAGTGCTGCAGACCCTGCAGGAATGCCTCGTACATAAGAAAAAGAAAATACTTAAATATGTGAGCTAGAAAGATTTCATGTCTATGCAGTTGGTCATCTAGTTAAGTGTTTGCAAGATCACCCCGGAGACTGAAGCCACTCCAGGACAAGGACCTCATCTTCCTCCTGGTGTCTAATGCACCTCCCTGCTGTTAGTGCTATAATAAATAATAATAATCTGTTAGCATTAGGTGAGCATCTCTCGCATGATCAATTTCCTGCTGTTGCAGGAGGGTGAATGTTGGTGGACTTTGATCCTTCCAAGATTTTATGTTTCTATCATAAGAGAATCATAGCACATAAGCACATTTTTTACTAATGCAGTAAGTAAGGTGGCAATATATATTGCACTGACATTAAATGAATATTAAAAGGAATTGAAACCATTTCCACATCATGAGGGGAAAAAACCTCCAAGCATTAGATATACAGTAGCGATTCAACAAAGATACCACTTCTAACCTTCTTCATAGATTAAAAAAGTCAAATCCATTAGAAAAAGAAAACCTAGTGTTAAAGGTATACACTGATGTATCTTAAAATGCCATTGTGGTTTTTAAGTCTGTTTTGCCCACTGACAAACCTCCCCTCTGTCTCTCATGCACAAACAGCCTGCTCACCACCCCCATCACTTCCCTGCTCCCCACTCTCATCTCATTGTAACATCTCAATAATGTATTACGGTACAAATCCTACATGCACAAGGACTTAGTTTGAAGAAAAAAAGTGAGATACAGCACTTCTGTGTATAAATAATACAGGCAGATGTTTTGAAGAGGGATATACAAAGCAAAACATCTTATTTGTTGGAGGGTATCAATTCTGTGTACATTACACACTTGTAATTTACGCTACTTTCTTATTTTTGTAACATCTCTGCACAGCCTTATATTAAATTAGAGATTTCAAACCAGACTGAGCAGTCCTCTTTTTACCCCTATTTTGTTGCATCTTGCCAATTCAATGTTTTATTATGTTTTCTGTCATAATATTGCTCTTGTCCTTAGAAAACA
The DNA here is from genome assembly GCA_013397845.1 of Melanocharis versteri. Lineage (NCBI taxonomy): Eukaryota > Metazoa > Chordata > Aves > Passeriformes > Melanocharitidae > Melanocharis > Melanocharis versteri. Next base: position 169,201 of record VZTG01001429.1, read on the forward strand.
TGTATTTATTCCCACTTGGAATATAGTGTAACTACTGTAAAGCACTGCTCAAAAGATGACTACAAATTCTGTCTGAGAATAGAAAACTTGAACTCTTCTATTATCCAAATATTTTTCAAAGATTTTGCTTTTGTATGCTTGTCTGTTGCTGACACACATAATGAGATCATGGGAAAAACCACACAGCTGACCTGAACTTCTGGGTATAGAAGTATAAAACTATGAGATCTAATAAACCCAGTGCATGACCCCGTGCAGTTTTTGGACTTAAAGAACTAAATGCTATTGTGAGAGGAATGAGAGCCTACGTATTTTTTCCTGTAGCGTGGCAGAGTTCAGCTGTATTATATTTACAGTTGTCAATAAATGTAACGACATAACATGAAGCATATAGACATCTCTGGTCTCCAGCCTCACCAAGAGAATATCCCGACACCTTCTTGTCACACACAAGGCAGATATTATTTTTATGCACCAAACAGTAGGCAGGATGCAGCAACAGACTGACTCTGTGCTACCACAGTGTGTCTGAGAGGCTGTCAGCACATACTTTGCCTACTTAACGTTGCTCTTTCAAATAATATAAAAATACTTTGGGCTCCGAGTTTCAACCTCGCTCTTGCTGTGCCTGACTAGTAAACAGGGAGCCGAAGGTTGGTGCAGCATCTGAGAAATACCTTTATATATAGAAAGGGTGCTCTAGGAGATGGAGGTTACATATCTCAGCTGTTGAGCTCTGCATACAAGACTGGTTATTAAATTTAAGGGAAAATTTAAGATCTCCTAAAGATTATAAACTACCCTTAATTAACCCCCACGGATCCCATCGACACTGGAATGAGCATGGCTAAGTGAAAGGCATCACTGTATATAATCTGGAAGCTGTGGAAACCAGAACTTTAGCATATAAGTATATAGGACTAACTCTGTCCTCTGAGACCCAAGGATTATTTTGGTTTTTAGGATTTAGGTGAGCACTTCAGAAGAGCACTAATTCTGAGGGAAATGCAGAAGTCTGTTACTGCTTTAAAACTAGATTCTTTCAAACATACATAGACAGAAAAATCCTTTTCCCCAATAGTAAAAGTACTATTAACTTAGAAAGGAAACATTCTCACTATATGAATAAAATCAAGCACCAAAACTTAGTATAAAGGGCAACAATCTAAGGCATGACTATTTCAGTAAGACTGAAAAAGAATTTTTTTATTATGTTAGTTCTTGAAGATGTTAAAATGTTTTTGTTCATCTTTCACTTCTAATATTCCATTAGCTTCCCATTTAACTATAAATAAAGGATGAGTGAATGGTTGGTAACACAGACATGTTACAGAATAATCAAAGTGTTTATTTCTTTTAAAATCTTACCCCTGTATACCTGGCTTTGATTAAATAAACATCGGAGAGTGAAATAACAAAACATAAATACCTGCCTAAATTATAAGTTATATATTCATTTTAAATCATGGAAAATTCTCCTCAGCCCTGCGTTAGCTGGTAGCTGCACTCAGCATTGGAACATTGTTTATTCTTTACTAACTAATCATCCTTCATGGTCTTTCAAAAGTTCCTGGCATTTCACTAGTTTACACATTGATTGAATACTGTTCCCAGAACTGCTTGTGGCGCTGTGCCAAATGCTGTGATAATCAGCTGGAAGATTTATTCCAGTTGAGGAGTGTTATAAACATAAGGATTCATAAGGCTCAGCATCAAAAATGAATACTGATGCTTTCTTTGAGAAGGCTGAAAACTTTCTGTGAGCCTTCAACGAGACACACTAATAGTCTTTGCAGCCTCCTTCAATATACAGGCTTTGATTTGAAAAACATAGTCATTTAACTTGATTTGATTTAAATATTAATAACTATTGGAGGTTTTAACAAATTAAAATATAATTTTACAGTGGCATGTGCAGAGCAAATCGTACATGAAAAAACCTTAAGGAAATTCACGGATTAACTACTGTGCACAGGATCAGACACATTTGCTGCAACAGGATATATTATTATACTGGGAGATGGGTGGAGAAAGAATACAAAGGAAGCTGAAAAAATTCAAAGGGAAGCAGCTGGCAGGTAAAAGCACTGAGCCAGAAAGAAATAATAAGGAGAGAGGCAGTGAGTGGAAACGGAAAGGATAGTAATTTCTTAAATAAAGCAACAAGAAGTAGAGAGAAATGTAAGTTACAGATGAGAACCCTGAATAAAATACAGAATAGCAAACATTCTCAGTTAGAAAGAGGGAATTGCAGTTTGATTACTGGCCTAACTGAAACAGTAAATTAATATTACAGAGACTGAAAAGGTGATACTGAGACAATATCAGCTTAATTAAGAGCCAGTGAAACCATAGAGCATGGCTGACTGGCATGTCCAAAGTCTACAAGGCTGAGAAGTGCTTACACAGAAATTAAAAGTAGTAAAATGGATGAAGCAACTTCATTGCTTTGTACGGCTGCTGCATCAGTGAAATGATGCTGTATCAGCTTAGGGCACAGTAAATATCAAAGCCGTGATATTCAAAACTTGCAGTTGTGGGTATCCAACTTGATGCATCTGAGAGTTGCCTAATCTGTCTTCCAAATTTCTTTGTCAAACATAGAAATTACATTTCTTAGTGAATGCAGTTGTAGTAAACTACCCCTTGCTGACCAGTTCCTCAACACCGTCTTCAAAACCCATTTGAGAAGCTCACTCTTGAGCACTGGGGTGTCCCCCTGCACCTTATAAAAACACTGCCTGTTGCACATGTGCTCGCAGTCCCCCCCACATCCCACACTCAAATCACAGTGCCCTGAATGAAACCTCCAAGCAGCCATCAGAGCCTGCTGCCCTACAGGCGTCTCTCTCTATGAAATATGGCAAATGCCAAAGATCAAACTCCACAAATATTATGCTTCATTTAGGGGAAAAAAAAAATTGACACAGAGAAGATTTCTGGAACTTTTTTATGCCTGGTCTTTGTTACAGGCTACAATTAAGTATTTCATAGATTGGTAGAATGGGGACATCACTAATATCTAAAACTACCAAAAGCATTACCACAGCACAATCTTGACTTCCAAAATGCTCAATATATTGCACATCTCCCCTTGGATGAGACCAAGGTATAATATTAATGATTAAAGGGAACAAGGGAACTTGTGGTTTCCTCTTTGTTGCATGAGAGATTTTCACTCAACAAGGCAATTTTGGGCAGTCAGTGGCTCTTTACAGCAATGCTGGAGCCAGGTATCAGGTGTTTAATGCTTGTTCCTGTGGACAAAGATGATTTTTTCTCACAATAACAGAATTAAACATTTTAAGAGCTGCCAAAATATCACGCAGCAGTAGGAAAACCAGTAAATGCTCAATAAAGAATCTCAGTATTCTAATGAGTGCACATTTTGAATCATTTGAAGAAATAAGACATAAGCAAAGACTTGCATGTTCTGACAAGGAATGTCTAGATGTTTGCAGCGAGAAGAGAAATTGAAGAGGGAATGAGGAGATGTGAATTACGATGTTTATAAGAAAATAGTTTCTTGGCAATGTTTCATCTTCTTTCTAACATGATTGCTATGAGAATGAATTAGTGTTTTGCTTTTCAAAAAAGAAAAAAACATTTCTAACAACAAAAACAAAGATTCCTCAGTCCATTTTGCAAAAGAGCTTTGATGCAGACCTCTTACTGACCAGTCCTGAACCACGAGATTCTTATGAAAAAGGCTCTTATGAGAGTAGGAAATGGCAATCAACAATCCACTCCTTAACAGCGACTTAAAAGATAAAGAAGTAGTGATAACATGCCTGATTTTCCAAGAACCTAAAATTGTGATTTTGGGGATTTTTTAGATGCCAAAGGGAGGTTTCTTGGCAGAATTTAAGAATGAGAACGTGAGCCAGGCAGCAGCAGTGGGCTGTTAACAGCATGGCCCTCCAAAAGTACCCTAAATATCACTGATACAGAGACAAGTACTGAAGATGAGTGCCTGAAAACCAGTCTCTCTCCATTGGAGTCACCATAAATAGGCCAAAAACCTGGAGCAAGATATGGCAAAGAGAATTATGCTTGTCTATCTTCTTTGTGTTGCGCTGATGAGGACCAGTTCTCGTTTGAAAGCCCTGAAGACATACAAATGTGCCCAAAAACATGGAATAGAAAAAGCTGCATAATTTCTCATGGAAAAACGAAATTCTGCTTGGAATCTCATGGGTATTCCCCATCCTCTTTGAGGTGTGGATCCCAGAACAGGGTGTGTTGTGCTGTTGGTGGTCTTGACACTGCACGTGAAGCAAGACCTCTACTCTTCTGCTGTTTCATATTCCTCTTTTTCTACTTTGCATTGCTGCTTTTTCCTCCACATTGTCTTTAGCACACTTTATGGAAAACACTGCTGAAAACCTGCTCCTGGATTGCTAGAGTAATGCATTGATTTCTATTCTTTCAGAACGTGGATGAAGTACTCTGGATGTGGGGCCAACTGGGGAGGAAGAGGAAATGTCTACAACTCCAGTTTGCATTTAGTTTCATATTTAAAATATTGATTATGCCAAGGAGAGAGGAACAGTCAATGTCAACAAGACTGTTCAGCAAACGAGATCTCCAGAAGGGAACAATACAAACAGATTTATGACTTTTGATGCCAGGAAAGGGTTTTCAGATTCTATTTGCTTTGCTTATACTACTTATTAAGATAATTCTGCTGGACTAGTGCACAGCGCATTTATTATCGTTATTCAGTGCTTTATTAGGAAACAGATCAGAAACTATTTGAAGATTCTTAACAAACATTCACAGGTCATTATACTTGAAGATGACAGATATTTTTTAAATACTCTTTACTTGCACCATAGTAACCTCTGCATGCCTAGGTTAACAATATGCCCTTAAGTTTAGAAGGTAAGGTGGGATAGGGCTGCCTGTGAAGAATGTACCACAGATAAAATAAAAACAATACTCCTGTTCTTCCTCTGCAGCTGGACTTGAACGTAGCTGAAATAGTTATTGGCTTCATAAAATCAGCTTTCCCTCCCTCTTATTCTCCCCCTTAATACAGATCACAGAAAGGCTTTCTTGCTATCATTTACAAATTCATTAAATATGACATCCTAAATCAAAAACTAAGACTGGCCTGTTTCTGAGTGAGAGATTGCAAATAGCCATCACGATGGCTCTCAGCACATAGGTAATGCTGTAGGGAGTGGCTCCTTGACCCTTATTCCATCACGCAGCACATTGTGACCTCAGAACTTAATTTTGCCTCTTCCGCAGCAGAAAAGGTCAATGTTTTTACTTCCCAACCCTCTCCTCTTCTCCACATTTATGCAGAGATTGCCATGGGAGGGGAACATTCTGATTTATCTGGGTTTTTTTCAGTCTTTTGCCCAATTTGTACTTTGGGCAAAATAGCACATATATACTAAAAGGGAATTGGATGGGAGAAGACAAGTTCATATTTAGATAAAAGTGGAGGGAATTTTTGGTTTTGTTTTAAACAAATCAAGGCTATTTGGCAGGTATTCTTGATGTCTGAACAGTTACTGTTCCTGTTCCAAAAGCATCCCTGACAGGATGAAATAGGCTGTTATTTAGCTATCTATAGTCAAAGTACAGATCAGTGAAAATTTTTGCTTGGCAGCATTTTAAAAGAGAGGAGCTGGGACCTCCATCAAAACTAAATCCACAGTGACGCAGAGGACAATGCTGGTCATATCTGAAAGGTGCTGTCCTTCCCCTCTACTAATACTCCTGTATTTTCCAAGCTGACATTTATCTAAATAATCCTGTCCATGCACTGAGAGCAGCAGTTTCCACAGGGGGTGAAGGACATGTATTGCTGAGAGCAATCATGAGTTGCTCCCCTACAAGGGCTGTGCATCTGACAATCAATCCATAAACATGGGAGAGCGAGAGCAAAAGAGACCCTTTAAGTTATTTCCCCACATTTCAAATATACTTGACAACAAATCTGAGAGTCAACTGTAATTTTAATCATCCAGTAATGTTTTATGTTAGCCAATTACAGGGCTCCAAGAGATTAGCTGAATGTTTCATGTCTGAAAAATATGTGACTGGGACTAATTCACTGGACCCTTCTCTAACCTGAGGTAGGTATAAATGAGTAGAGCTTCACTAAAATCAATCGAGCTGTATCCAGTTATACTGTCACAGAAATTGGTGCTTTAGACTTAGGATAATTTTCGTAATAAAAATAAATTTTAACCAGTGGATTTTTTTTTGACTCATACTTGTAATCTAATATTTCAGGCAATATACAGACCTACTAAATCATCTGCTTTCCCTGCATGCATTCCAGATGAGCTTTGCTTTTTACATCCCTACCTACTGGAAAGAATGCTCATGAAACAACCCATAATTCAATTATAAGTACCTCCAGGAACCTTCTAATTATATGTTAGGCAGGTCAGAAATGAAATAGCCATGCTACCCTTTAGTCTTGGATAACAGACTTGAAACGGTGAAAAGAAAAGTTCATCTGTTCATTAAGAGGCCAATTGTAATACAGTTAAGGGCTCCGGCGAGCTGTTTTGTTGAGATCTGAATATCCGTGAAACAAGCCCCTCCAAAGCTGGAAGTTTAGCCAGCCTTTGCCTTTCAGCAAAGAATGGGGAGCTGCTCTGGAGAGTAGGTACCGTTCATTAGTCATTTACTTTCTCTTACACTAAATTCGGCTGTAGACGTTCACGGGACCGGAATGAAAAACAACTACAGGTACTTAAAGGTGCTATTCTTTTCTTGGAGATTTCCACACTTGGGCTTAATTAAATCTCCCATAGGATTGCAGGGCTTTAAAAAAAATTAATACAAAACAAGAACGTGTCCATCAGGCAGGTTTTTCTAAGCTCTGACAGCTCTAAATGCAGGCAGCTGCAATACAAGCTTGTCCTCAAATCCTTGACAATGACCTCAACCTCAGGGTGAAAGATAATGTAGTTGCTATGCTCATTCTGTGTGGAGTGTCTACTGATCAGAGGCTTGTGGCAAAATATGTATATTTTTTTCTTATGATATAGACTATTGTTCACTGGCAACTCAAGTGATACCACAACATTATCTCTGTGACAGTTTATTTTTTCATTTTTAAATGGGAGGGAATGGCACAAATTCGAGCAGACTTCTATTTCGGCAGCTATGGAGAAATGACTTTGTAATGCCTTCCAAATTAACCCCTCCACAGCCACAAGGCTGAAGGTGAAAAGAAAAATTAGGCAAACAAACAATCTGATCCCAGGTACTTTATAAGGGACTTCACACAGACACCTATACCAACAACAGAGAGATTTCCCAGTAGAGTGGCTCCTGTTATATTTAGCAGGGTATTATTTGGGAGCAGTATCCTCCAGTGCTGATTTCCTTGGAGGAATGACAATTTACATCCTAAGGATCTTCCTCAAAGTGAGAATCTGCCTTCAGTATTTAAAGGCAGAGAAATTTTGAGTTAAGAAGAGAGACAGCCATTTAGGAACACTGTAGGAACCATAAATGACAAAGGAAAATTCCTACAGTAAGACTTCAATATTAACATCTTTTTAATTAGTTCTTAATTATCATTGATACTTAAATAATAAATTGAATACTTTTAGGAACAGCTATGGGAATATATTCTGATGTGGTCTGGGGGTGCAATTGCCCCAGAGCTGGGGAGGGGACGGATGGGTTCGGCTCGGCGCGGGGGCAGCGGCGCTGCCTGTGCTCCACAAGGACAGAACATATGGAAATCTGAGCTGCTAAATATCAAAGTCTTTGTCGCTCGAGTGCAAACTGCAATTTCTGTCAGTGTATAACCTGGCTGGATTTTGAAGGTTTTCACAATAAAAGGCATGTTATGACATAAAGGCTGTCCCCTCACCAACCTTCAAGTCCCTGTTCTGAAGCCTGGGCAGAGCAGACCTGTTCAGAAAGAGCAGCACGATTGCACTACTTGCAAATATTTCTCACAGGAGCATACAAAAATAGTAATTTCAAGTGACACTTGTTAAGCACGGTATTTCTCACAAAGAGGAAAACCTTTTTTCAAAGGCATTCTGAACAAAAATAGGAAGAGACGTGGATAGCACAGAATGCACTTACACTACACATACCTTTTGGTGGGTGTGCACTCTGAACATGTCTCTTCTTATTCAAAGAGCTGGGATTTTTTACATTACATTAGTCAGCTAAGAAGTTAAGGGGGAAAAGAATCGTTTTCATGGGAGAGCCAAAACTAAATAATTTAATGCTTAAACGAAAACAAAAAAAAAGTTTCTTCTGGATTTATTCAAATATTTTACCATAGAAAGGTTTGATTTGAACACAAGATTCTTTAAAAATACTAACATGAAAGTAAGCTAAATTTGACCTTGAAAAAAATGTAATTTTTTAAAATGAAATACTCAATAAGTATTTTTTGTATGTCAAAAACTAAGATATTATTAAAATGGCCAAAAATCACTTAGCAATTTTGACCCAGATGTGCATAGAGATCTAATTGCTTTGTTACAACTTAGTATTTTTTCCAAAAACAGTCCAACCTGCCTTTAGTACTGCTGTGATTCTGAGAAACCATCATGTTATCATAATTTTTGAGCTGATTTCACAAACTGATGCCAGCCTAGAAAATATTTCATCATATGCAAGAACTTGAGTTTTATTTACATATAAATATTCAAAGATGTAGTTGTTTCTTTTCTTACGCGAAGCCAGAGGCAGAGACACAGTTTGCGTGTGCACAGGGAAACTTTGTGTAAAAGCACTCAGCTTTTTAAAAAAATTGGTCCAATAACAAATTATTTACACATAGCTACAAGTGTTAGTGTGTAATATTAACTATTTTTATCTGCTCCCTTCTCTTGGTTATCAGTGCTACTGAAAAAAAGACTGGTCTTCCAACACAAATGGAAAAATTTGGAGATAAAGTTCTGGTCTCTCTTCATTTTCTGCCCACGCTTGTCTCAGGTGAACCACATCAGGCAGATCCATAATCCTCATCTGCAGGATATGACCCTTAGATTAAAATAATCCTGCAGAAATCTCTAGCCCCTCTTTTGTCAAGTGCCTCATGCTTTTTCATGCCATTTTTCCACTTCAAGTATGTGCTTCTGCTTTTCTCCAAAATGCTATTTACTTGTGATTACTATTTGGTCCATTTTTAATGATGTTTTTAGAATATGTCTCTCTAGATCCTGCCAAAATATTTCACTGCTCCATTAAATTCTCTTCCAAATATTTTAAGATTTTCGTTTTAGTTTTATGATTTTTTTCCCTATTTACTATAAATCCCATAGTAAAACAGGAGGAAAAATAGAATAGAAAAAAATACCGACTAGAAAGGTATATGGAGAACATGTTAACATGATATTGTCAGACATTTATAAACTTCTTCCAATGAACTTTGAATTACCCTGATCCTTTCATATTTTCCAGTTAACATACATACATCTGCTCTGCCATGTAATCAACTGATTGTTACACAAGCATTTGCTGAAGCTATGACAAACCCAGATTTATGAGGTCGAACAGTTCAAACTTAATCCATTCAATAGCTGCAATTTATCGCCTGATGATAATTGTATACACAAACATTGTAATGATTTAGATGACATAGTGTAAAGATGAAATCCGTTTATTTTAAAAGGGTTTCTAACCCCTGAAACACGTTGCCATGAACACCTTTCTAGGTCCGCTTTTAACAACATCGTTATTATTGTTTTATTGATCAGGATTTTATTACTGATTTGACACTTATATTTCACACTAATCGAAAAAGGTGTAATTTTTCTGCACGTATAAGACCATAATTAATTTTATCATTATTGTGTTTTCAATTCCTTCCATTTAAAGGGGCTCGGAAAAGAGTGCTTAATTTATCATACATGTATTATAAGGAATATGTAAACCTCTTAAACAGACAGAGAGCATGATCCTTTTGGAGATGATGGGATATGACACAGGCACTATATTTATAGATTCTTACCTCTATAGTGACCTGATTTTAGAGTGACAACTATTGCGGAATGGGAGAGTAAATTAACAGCTTCGAAAGCTTGAGTATCTAAAACAATTACTATTCATTATTTTTATAACACTTATTAGTGACCATTCTCTAATGCTTTCAGCAGATAAGGAACCTGCAGAGAATTATATGGCAGAAGAATGGTGTTACGTATATTATATCATATGTGTAATTTTACATGTGCGTTTATATATTTTCAGTTCACAGATTTAGGAAACAATTGCTACAAATGGGCAGCAGCCGTATTCATCTATTTCTCCTAAACATAAAACACGTTAGTGACTGTAAATTTCAGAGAAACTCTAAAACAAGTAGCTAAATGTGAAATTTAAATTGATCTTTGGTTTACTGCCATTGATTTTGTCAATTTTCTAAATGTAAAAGTGTTCACCACTGGGAACAGAAACCTGTATATATATCAGCAAAATTTATGCTTTCAACCAACATAAACTTCACAGGAGGAATGACAGTCCTTGCTGCATAAAATAAAATGCTTGTGAAGTGAAGGATTTTCTTCTCTAATTAGATACTGTATATTTTTTCAACATCATGTTAGTAAATTTGCCACATAAATTTAAATGCTATTAGCAATATTGCCTGCCCATATTCAGTTCAGTTTCCTTACTACAGATTTCCACAAGTAATTTGTGATAATGGTACAAACCCATATGATTAATTCACACGTACAAAAAACATTATGGGTACTCATAGAAAAATACCTCTAAAGTGTTTCATAAAAATGTCAACATAGGCATAGCCTAAACTAGCTGATACTTGCACAACTCTTAATATTACTTGTTGCTTTCACAATTAAAATACAGTAGATTTATACTTCTAACTGTGGTACACCCTTAGACCGTGAATCCCCAAACACTATTCCAGTGTGCAAATTCCACTTCCAAGAGGGGATTGTTAAAACTGATATAAGAGAAGATATCCCACGTTTTTCAGGCTGCTTCTCTGAGTGATGAGTGTGGGATTTTGCTCTCTGATGAAGCTGAAATGCTGTTTCAGTCAGCATTAGGAACCCACCCTCACCCAGCCCAGCCTGATCACTCGGGGAGAGCATCACAACTGTGGCAGAATGGGATCCCGGGTGCATTTATTTCCTCAGGATTCAAACCAAACCACTTGCAAACTTGCGTCACGCACATCAAATGTGTGGTGTGGGAAGCAAGCATACAACCTGCTTTAAAACACTAAGTGAAATCAAATCAATGGCTGAGCTCATTTTGTGCTAATAGTCTTCAAATGCCTTCATTGTTTCACTGTTCTTAAGCAACACTCAAGACAGGCACATGCATAAGGCTTTGTATTATCAGCCTCAGAAAAGGAACTTTTTTTTTGCTGGTATAATGTCTGATAAGGTATTAGTACACAAAAACATTTGCCTTAAAAGATAACATCACTTATCTTAGTATTGTAATTCACTGGGTGGTGAAAAGATCCCCCTCATATTAATCTATCTGCTACATAAACACGTGCAGTCGGTTCACAGAAAGCACATTTGTCTCCTTGAGAAGTAATTTTTAAATAGCATTATGCTCCTTACTTTCTTTTAAGAGCATTATGAGCCAACCTGGAAAATGAACAGAACAAGGGAGCAGAGCACCAGCCAAACTTTCTGCTGGCCACGGGCACACGACAGCTGAGCCCCCAGGGATGGGGCAGTGCCAGGGACACTGCTCATCACTGCTGCACCTCCAAACTGACCCAGCACCTCACCTGGGGACCCCTCTGGAGCTTCCCTTGGAGGCACACCAGCTGCTCCTGAGGATGGAGCAGCACGTGTCCATTCCCTGAAAACGCGAGACAAGGCGAAGGGGTGCTGGTGATGCCTCCCTGCACTGCAGATGACACTGGGGAAGCACCTGCAGCGCTGCCCAGGTGTGACCCAGCCCATCTGGCCCTCGACACTCCCTGCCACCACACCAAGGGTCTGACAAGCTGCCGGCGAGGATGGCTGGGGTGCAGCTCCCCCAGGCAGAGGAGACATTTCCTGGGTGTAGCTCATTAGCACGGAGAGGTTTTGCCAGTGCCAGCTTGAGCCATGACTCACTGCTCTGCTCTCCTGCAAACGGAAGCACTGAATCTGTAAAATGATTTGCAAACAAATGCTCACAGGTAGGATGATAAATCCAATGCAATTCCGAACTACACTCAGCAAAGAAAGACTTTTCTGGCTGTGCCACAGACAGTGCTTGGCCTGTCCTTGTGGCATTCACCTAGGAGCACACATGGAAATTGTCGGGTCCATCAAGGTTAGGTCAGCCCTTGGTATCTGCAGAGGCAAAACTGGCTCCTCACAGCACCCAGCTTTCTGCATTAGGCAGAAGGGGACTTGAATGTTTAGGTTATAATGCTTTAAACTCCTGCTTCCATCGTTTGTAGGTGCTTGAGTCTATTACTGGATGCAACTCACAGATTTCCCCAATTACGGTGCCTTTCCAACCTCTGGCCATGAAAGAGCACACAGCCCAGCTCCCCCCAGCTCAGCCTTTGGGTGAGGGTTGCTTTGAAAACAGATTTTTTACTTATTTTTTTCAAATTGCTTTCAAAATTCTCAAAGTAGACCCTGCCTTACGTCACAACTGGGTACAAAATGTTCCTCTGGCCTTTTAAAGGGGCAGGGAAGAGTCTTTCAGACAGACACTCGTGCTTGGACAGATGAACAGACAACACCATTATCTCTGAGTCCTCCTGGGTGGGCCACTGCCACCTCCCCTGCACCTCTGGATACACACATTTCCCTGGAACACAAAACCCTGTGTTTTACAGGGCAGCTGCAAGAGCCCGTCTGGCTGGAGGTCTGTGTTTCAGAAGGGACGGTTACAGCGCAGCCAGAAGATAAACAAGCTCTAATATCTTGTTTTTGCTACTGAACTCCTGTTATCAGCAGTGACTGACGTTTGGTGGGAGCTCTCGTTTTCGTACACTCAAGTGCTATTGTGCATTTTCTGATAAGAAACCTCAGTAACAGAAGTGTACATCTGAGAGTGACAGAAAAACCTCCTTCTTTTGTAGCAGTCTGACTGCATTCCCACTTCCACCAGTGCTACAGCAGCTTAGGAGCTCCTTCCAGTTTGCACTGGAAAATGGGAGGATCAGAATCACACAGTATCTAAAAAAAAGTCAGTTGAAGAATCTGGCAGACACAGTAGTGATAAAGTTTTCATTTCGCTAGAGCAAAATGAAATTTTTTACTTATTTTCTGAAGATAAACGTATCTGTTTGGATACAATCTCTTCTCACCTGCTCTGCAGCACACGTGGTTACCTTTGGCTTCCAAAGCACCACACTCATCCTAACAGCAATGTTCTGGTTTCCCAGTTTTAAATATATATAACAAATCCCTCCACTCTGAGTAGGAGTGAGGCCATGGGACCATGGTCCTGATTTCTGCAACAGCAGATCCACAGTGGGAATCGAATCTTCAGTGGAAAGAGCCTGCATCCTTTCTGTTTTCTTTTATTTCACCCTCCAACATTTTCAGGAACTTGTTTTGTGAAGTTTTTCTATCTGAGTACTGTCTCACTAGCCAGATCCCACACTGCTGTGGGTATTTTCACCTCTCCTACTGTGGAAAGTGTAGGGTCTGAAGAAGAGCATCAGCCATCTACCACCAAAGTTCAGCCCAGATAATGCCACAGAGATCCTGGAGCTCCAGCAGCACTAAAGAGGTTTTCTTTCTGCCAGCTTGCTTTGTTGAGGCAGTGGTGAAGGTCTCACCCCTGGGTGCAGGGTCTGCTCAGACGCTGGGTGCTGTAGTGACAGCCCAGGCACGTGGGGAGGGATGCAGAGCTACCCTGAGCTACCAAGGGATGTTCTGTCTGGTCCTGGTCCCTGTGCTGCAGCACTGCCTGGATGGATGAAGGGTTTGAGGTGGCAGCAAGGCTGAGTCATTCCTGATATGTGCCAGGGCAGGCAGGGTGCTGAGCTCAGCTTTCTGTTGTTCTCAGGTACAAGCCACAGCTGCTTGGCCCTTTTTTCCATCCTCTCCTCCCTAGAGGGTTTTCTGAGGGCGGGAGTTTGAGCTGTGCTTACCTGGAACTCGTGTTAGCAGAAGGGGAAATGCCAATTACTTGTATTTTAGAACAGGCTGACAGAACATGCTTTCCCTGGTTTGTTTTTTCTTTCTTTTCATTGCTGATCACCTGGTGTTACTGGCTGAGAGAAAAATCAAAACACCATCACTGATTCAGCAAACATGCAAGGCTTGCTTGTGTTTGGTAGCAATCTGGAGATGATGGCATGAGATGCTACCTGGTGACAAAGGGAACGTGCACCCTGCCACATCCCAGGCACACGGCACGCTGCTCCCTCCCAACAGCAGGAATTAGAAAAGCACCAGGTGGAGTTTAACAAATGTTACCACTTTAATAGAAAGTTCCATATGCTCTACACACAGATTGCCCATGTCAATGGGGATTGGAGCCCTTGGTGCAGCAAACAGCAATGAAATAGAACCCACAGCCTCACAGCCACCTTTGCACAGCTCTTCATGGTGAAGTGACCTTCACTTGTCTGAAGAGAGACCAAAACACCTTAAAGCTGCTTCACAAAACACACAAGTGGCCGTGTCATCAGCCACAGGTGAGCAAACAAGGAGAATTTAGAAACATTCAACAATTCTCCTCAGAGCTTTGCTCTGATGGGAAAAGGATCCTTCACTCACATGAAGGATGTCACATCTGCCTGGGGAACAGGCGCCCAGAGAACACAACTGAGGCCCTTGGCTCATATTCAGTGGAAACTCTTTGGACTTCAAACACTTCAGCCATCAGAAGTGGGTGCCTCTGAGATAAATCTAGTTCCCTTTTCATTTTGTTTCATCTTTTGAAGCATATTTGAATAGGTCAGTTTTGCAGCAGCCAGGGAGGAGAGCTAGGACAGAGCCATGCTTGCTATCTCCATGTCTTCAGATAGATTTTAGGGGTAAGGGGAATTTTAGGAAGGAATTCATAAACTATATGAAAGACTGACTTACAGGCTTTTCAGCTGCTCTGTTTGGGTTATTAAAATATGCTTTGTTATCTTCACACATGGTAGAAGCTTTATAAATTATTCTCATGGAGATGATTCCTTGTATTAATGACTGAAAAGCCCTAAAGTTAGATGACACTTTGATTGCTGCTTTCTCTGAGTAAGTAGCAACAATATCTCTGCTTCTTAGGAAAATTAATATTCCCATATTTTCACCAAACCAACCACTGCAGTTATGAAGACAACACCAGAATTTCTCTTTGTTTTTCAAAACGTGTTCAGAGAGCAACTCACCAAAATACACCAATACACCAAACTGCAAGAGAACTACTGTTCAAAGGTGGTGAGTGGAACTGTGCAAAAGACCCAGAAAATGAGTTCTTTAACATGTTAAAATATCTTTTGTAGATGGTTGTGCTCTGCCTCTATGCAGTCTGCTCAGCGTAAGGAAGAGAAAGAGAAAATCTATGCATCCTTGACTTTCTGACTCAGAAGACATTTCAAAGCTCTATCATGAAGGACTGAACTGGCATCTTACATTTCTTGAGACTTAAAGACTATCTGCAGTGCTCCTGAGCCAGCCATGGAAGAGGGAACATCCTGGGACACTACAGGGATTATTAGAAAAGTGTCAGGGCTTCACTTTTTGCATTGGCACCAGCACAGCCATACAAAGGGAGAGAGCAGGGAGAAAATAGGGACCTCATTCCCCTGGGTCACACGCAGGTTGGGTTAGGAATGACAGTGGCATCTCCATCACTGCTGCCAGTGGCACATGTAACCTCTACAGGACATGGGGGCATCTCCAGGATCAGAATGACAGAGCATCCAACCTCGTTCTCAAGAATCTTGTCTGATCTTAAGGGATTTAGAAATATAGGGAAGATAGGTTGGGGCTTGCTTTTCCCTCCAATCTTCCTGAAAATTTGCTGAGAAAAACAGCACACACATACAGACACATGACTAGGGGTGTCTTTCCCAAACACTTCTTAAATATTTCTATATCACAGTGACTATTTGATACTTGCATTGTCTCTCCTAGGAATTCTGGCCATTAAGGGAAAAAGTAGAAAGTGAAGTGTTTTGGAGAAAGAATTATAAGTATCTCAGTATCTATAACAGATTCTGAAGAATTTATCCTGCCAAAGATCAGGTATAAGATTTTGAACATAAAAACATGATGGTGGATTTTTAATGCATAGTAAATGTTTTCCTCTTAAAGTAATATGAATAAACTACTTTGTAGAACACTAAAATTTTTAGTTGAAAAAGTGTTTGTAAAATGGTTCATACCGATGTTTTTTCACCAGTTTTCAACAGGACATCAGTAAAGCCAAACTTATTTTTCCAGGAACTTGCAGAGAAATAGTAAATTTGAACAATAAGTTATTCTCAATGCACTATGGAGTGCCTCACCACTGGACAGGGCTGGCAGATGCATGTGTACGTTGGATGATTTAGAGAGATAAAAACACATGTTTGGGGGCTTGGTATGAGGCATACTTTCCACAGGATGAGATCTCTGATACCCATTATTTGTTTTGCTCTTGCCAACTTAGAGAAGTTTCAAGCACAATAACAACTGTTTAATCTGTTAAAACATTTACTTAATATTAGCAATATTCAGAGCGCTACTGAAGGCTGATTCTAATGCAAAAATACTATGATATTTCCTATAAGACCTGTATAAGTTTCATTAGGCTCTTTATACAAAAAAGATAATTAAGCAAGTTATTTAGCTAATCACCTCTGCATCAGTATCACTAATGTAGAATTTTATTTAGGTCCAATATACACCAGGACCAGAGCAGGCCAAGTCTTAGCTGAATCCTGTGGCTTTCCATTGCAAAACTGGTCACTGAAACCACACATGGACAGTCCAGTGTCCAACGGCATCAACCTAATGGTATCTGTCACAGATATCTTTCCTGTCATGACATGTGAGGATCCACTGAGCCACCTCAAATTACGGGATGGTGGGGCTGTGGTGGGGTGTTTTTTGTGGTTTTGTTTGGTGGTTGGTTGGGTTTTTATTCAGATTTTTATCAGCGTTTAGCTGCCTTTTTAAAAACTTATCTATAGATTTTATAGGGTATATTTATCCAAGTTGTTATGGCAATGGTACATTAGAAATCAAATGAAGTATTTGTTGGCATGACAAAATTAATTGTTGCCTAGGGTCTGGAACAAACAACAGTAGAGATAACATGCCACTAATATAGCTTGTTTGAAGTGACAGTACTGTATCAATTAAATTGGGGCTGTGGTACACAGCCTGCCTAAGCTACTTAGCTGATGCTTGGGGATGTGAAACTTTACATTCTATGTCAGGGAAAAAAGGATAGACTTACTGTGCTAATGAGGAGCTGGAATTTACCATTTTCTGTAATACGCACTCACTTTCTTGTCCAGTGTTTTGTACCCTTGTTTCCTTCCTCAGCTGGGAACATGAACAATATTTCCGTGCCTTCCATAGAAACAGCATTATGGAAGTCTATTTTCCTTCCAGGTATATAGTGGACTAAATTAAATTTTATCTCAACTTAAGAGAAGCATAAGTCACAGTGTTCTAACATCCAGGCATCAAACTCACAGGAAAGGCTGGAGCTGCAGGGTTTCAGGCCACTGCCTAAAGTCCTTTCTTTAGGATTCCTCATCATGTCTCCAGTTTGGTAGTGCTTACAATCCAAAATTTTTGTCAGAGTGATCTCCTGACTAAGGGATACAGAATCACTGAAGTTCAACTCTGCAAAGAGGAAACAAAGGCCAGGACAGCCCTCTTTTGGAGGGATTTAGTCGGTGTATTAGCCTTAGCACAGATCTTTGGAGAGGAATTCATTTCATCTGCAGAATAGGACATAAATCTTCCTGTAAGGAACATCACTAACACCACTCAGAGGTGCTATGGAAGCTTTTAACCCTTCATACTCGACATAGTCAATGGACAAACTCGAGTCCCAAAACCTGAGAGGCAAATTGTGCTCATCAGGAGAAGCATTCAGGGCCTGGCAGTGTGTGCCTCACCTACAGGAGAGAACATTTCAGCCTCACTTTCCCTGAGTTTTAACCCTTGGTCCTGTGGAGTAAAGCCAGATACACGACCCGTTTACTTGTTCCAGTGTGTTATCTTAGCTGGTGCTGACAGATGTTGACACGGGATGCATTTTGATATGAAAACACCAAGGCTCTTATTTGTTGCCCAGAGAAAACACCTTTTACTCAAAAAATGCCCTTTTTTGTCATTTGCCATACCAGGGTGCAGCTGAGCCTGGTGAAGGAATGCACTTTTCAAACCACACATTCAAAACCAGAAATCAGCTGTTAGAAAGACCAGCACACATAACATAATAGAAAAGATTTTGGCCCACGAGTGTAGCCAAAAACCAAACCAAAAGCAGAGTAGCTGTACACAATTATATTCTGTCCTGTCCTAGGAAAATGCATGTTTCACCTCGATTCTGTTGCATGCAGCCAATTTTTCTCTACAGCTATACTTACAGCATAACATAGTCACTGAATGCAGCCACAATACCTTATAGGAACCTTTAAAAAGACATCCTAACATTTTTGTCCATCCACCAGGAATGTGCTGCCAGGACATATCATATTTACAATATAAAAGGGGACGTATTTTAGATTTGTCCCAATTAACCTTGTAACGAGATGTATTGGAGTGCTTATTAATGACAGTAATGAGATGCAGACAAGACAATGTACAAAACATCATTGGCATATAAATTGAATTCATGTACACAGATACTTTTATGCACTGGACATGGAGGGAAATTATGAAGAGGCAATTTTGTAGGGAAAAAAGGCTAATTAGAAAAAAATTCAATACTTTTCCTAGCTTGTATCCATCAATGTTAGAAAACCTGTTTACCCATTGACTGAGGAATTGTTTCCGCTGCTTTTACCATACAAGTCACAAAACTAATTTTATGATGGTTCTCTTGGAAGTATTTACTACAAACAGCAAATATCCATTATCCTTGAACTATGTATTGTTCAGTTTAATTTACTTTGGTATAGATGCACGATTTAGAAATACGACATCTTCTCTCTCTTTTGAAAGCTACTCTAAATATAAGTTTATTCTTCATTGATACAGGTTTTAATGACCTTATTTACAAAGATCCCACAAGTCTAGATTTTGTAAGGCAGCATATTAGCCCTATTTCCCTGCCTTAAAAACTACCATTCTCAAGTTAAGTGGGAAACGTCCACTTAAAATATGTAGCCCTACTCATGTGAGTAAACTTATTCACAAACTCAGGTGTCCTGTTCTACCATTACATATCTTCATTAAAGTTATGGCTAAATCCCACCCAACTTGGAAAAAATCTAAGGTGTGCCATTAACAAGATGGAGACTTAAGAATGATTGTCATGGCCAGAAATAACAACAAACTGATTACCATGCTGAGCTTCATAATAGCATTTCACTTTCTTTTCATTATTGGAATTATAATAAACAGATAAATTACATCCACACGTACACAAACAGCTAGGTAAGCATGGCTGAAAAAGTCAGAAAATCACTTTATCAAGGGAGTGATTGGATCTCAAAGGATAACAGAAATTATGTACAGTAAAAGTAATAGCTCATGCATGACTTATAGTGATCAGGAGAGGCAGGAGGCAACAGAATAAAGCTTCAGATACCTCAGAGTTTTTCATATTATTACGATCGTATCCTGCCGTGTTGCTTATTACTTCTTTAAAATACTAAATGAAGGGAAAGTATTTTTTAATGCACACGGACAAACAGACCACGCCACCCTGGAGGCCCACTGAAGGGAAAAGGTCAAGTCTTCTGGTCAGTGCACTATAATAAGGCAGTGATCTACACTTCCACCAGATGGATTTAAGCTAAACTCATGCAAATTCAGTATTTTTGCCCTAATGCAACAGCTTCTGCTCAGCACAGGTTTGAAATCTGTGCTGTGAAGGGAGGGGAGTCCATTCCCACAAACTCTTATCTCAGACTGGTGCCTCTTTTCTAAACTGCCGTGGAGTTTTTAAAGTCTACAAAACTCAGCACGTGATCACGAAATGCTCAGTATCACACCATGTGCTGCTTGTTTCAAGTTCATCCTCTGAGCTGCCACAGACAGGTTTAGGGGAAGCTGTCTGGGTTTTACACTCCTAGAAGATTTTATTGCTCCTTCACTAAGGGCTTTAAATACGAGCCGATGGCCACTGTGCACAGTATCTTAACTTCTCTATTTTATTATACAATATTACACTGGTGAGATGATAAATGCAAAGCAAGGTATGACTGAGTGACCAAAGTACTGGGTTGGGACTACCCAAGCTGCCAGATCCACAGGAGTGTATCAGCAGTGTCAAGCCAGCTCTTCTCCCTCAACTTAAATAAATTAAGCCCCACGTAAACCATTTTATGGGGTCTTTCACACTTGTCTTTGGAAAGAACTTGTTCATATGGCCAAATCTATTACCACTTTTAATTTTTTTCTTGTGAGAGAAAGATTTATTTTAGTGCTCCTGCTTCAAGTGTCACAGCCATATGTTATTTTGTGGAAAGCTGTAGGTTTCCCTTTATCTGGACTGCTGCAGACCTGGGCTTGGCACCTTGACATACAGCAGGCCTCATGCTGAGAATCAAGTGGGTGCTGAAGTCTACTGATATTTCCTTTACTTTATACTCAGAGTTTGTAGAAGTTTTGCTCAGTTCCTTCTCATTTAGCAGAACAGAAAGCTCTGACTACCATCACCACCTCCCCTTATTATGCAGTCATGACTGAAAAGAGGAGATCCAGAAAAACAATTAGCAAGCAGTCTAATTGCAATTGATACATTAAATGCCAGGAGATGAGTAGCATCGGAAACCAAAATATGCGTTTCATAAATTCTCGTTTTTAATTCAGGGATTTGTTTGTTCTTTGCGGATGAAAAATCATAGCTAAGGGAACTAAGCACAAAAATCTTGCTTCTGAACAAAAAAAAAGCTAAATTTGCTATTGAGTACCCATTGCCAAGGGCAATACATTCAACAGAGGATATGATAATGACAGATGAATCCTCACTAAACTCTCCCTCTACAAAATAAGTGTACGGTGTCTTAGATAGTTTCACTCATGCTCGAGTCACCTTCCTTCCACAGCAGCTGCTTGCTGCTCTGTCAGTGAAAGCCAATAGAGGTATGGTTTCCTGTCACTAATATGACAGAATGACTCCAGTTTTCAGCTGACGGCATGGGATTTTTATGGCTATTCATGCCTTTTCCTTTCCTGCTCCTCCTTTGTATCTATCTTTTTCCCTGGGAACTTTACTCTCTTCCTTTCTCTGTTTCCCCTATTATTGTCCCTTGAGCCAACACAGATTCCTACACCTTCTGCATCCCTTTTTCACCTTTCACAAAGGTTGTTTTTTTATTCCAGACAATAGAAATGAGGCAATGACAGCACAAGGTGACTTCATTCAGTCCAGCATCTTTCAAACAGATTCAAAACACAATCCGGCGATGAACAACACAATTTCAGCACTAAGAAACAAGAAAAGACTGGTCTGGTGTGGGCAAGACTCATTCCTGAGTATTCAAAAGCCCAACAGGAGGACAAGTTTGTAAACCTTGTGGTGGTGGGTCCTCCTGGAAGAGTGGATTTTCCATGAAGTGAGAAGCTCAGGTAATCCATAGCTGCCCTAACTGCACCCTCAAATGGACATTTCTGCTGCCAGCCCTTGTCAGGGATCTATCAGCCAAAAAATGCCATCCATTATGTACACTAAAACACCATAAATTTCACCTGTCTCCGTGTTTTTGCTTGGGATGTAAAAGTCCTGAAGCTGCTCATGGTCTTGGCATGGGGCCTTGCTATGAAAGCACAGCATCGAGGTCATTCCTCACACAGGCACAGACCTGGTTGCGTTTCTCACGAGCACAGCCCCAACCACAGCCATGCCTGCATGCAGCAGTTACGCACTGTGCTCCAAGATTCAAATCAAACTTTCCCTTTAAGCTAAGCAAGCACATTCTTAACAAAGCCATCGAACCCATCAGCATGCTTGCTAATTATTAGGAAATAAAACCACGGCCCGTGCTCCCAGGATTCTGAAATTACCAGAGACCAATAGCAAGATCCAGCAGGAAGCGCATGAAAGTACCTTTGTTACCGTTCTTTTTATTCCTTCATCAAATTCATTTTGTTTAGAAAGAATATTTCTCCTTATTTTCTTGTGCCAGATAAGCCCAGAACTGGGGAGCTTTTTTAACAAGGGCTAGCAAACAATGTAGAGCTTTGGAAAGAAACCATGTTTAGACAGGCAAACCACGGATAACAGCGATATTGTGTGTGTCAGGCAAGAGAAAGGAGGGACTACAAACTAATAATGACAGGGCTATTTATTACTGAATAACCAGCCTCTAATTTTAGAAACATAAGATCTCCTATTTTCTATTGTTCATTTTAATTAGTATTTTCCCTAAATAGTCTCCCTCTTCCTATATGCTATTTATACAATTGCAGAGAAAATATAAAGTACATGCAATGTTAGCAGAATGGCAACAAAACATGCTGTGGGTGGTATGGGAGCTGTGCATTGTCTGCAGCAGGGGCAATCTAGGGAATGATTTCGTCTTTTGCAACAGGACATTTTTATTTCCTTGTAGAGAAAATATTTGGCCTTTAGTATCCCATCATAGCACCCCGTCCCATAGACACAGAGTTACATGAAGTATTTTGAACCCTGTAAGTAGGATGAAGTAGGTAAATATTTCTGTGAAGAACAGCCTTGAGCAGCTGGAGGAATCAGCCCTGAACTGGGCTCTCTCTCTTTAAAATTCTTTTAGTTTTTTTTTTCTTTACCAAGCTGACAAAATGCTTGGCAGTGGCTCAGAGGCTGGTGCACTGCAAGATATCCTGCCTTGCTGTTTCCTTGCACTTCCCTCATCTGCTGTAACCACTTGTTTCTTGACATAAGTAGGTGAGAAACCTGTGATTTAATATGCAGGGGCCCTCAGCTACGCCCTTCACTCACACTACGAAGGGCATTTGGGAAAGGGATATTTTCATCATGGGCAGACAGGGTTTGTTTACCCTCCGAGTACCTAAATATGCCATTCAGAATGATGTTGGATTTCTCCTTCCTTTTTCCTGTAAGACGGCACAAAATTTTCTGCCTGATGGCAAAGAAGTCAAACAAACATAAAAATGGCTGGACCGGGCAAAAGTCCTCACCCTAGGTCTGCCTCCACCTCCAGACACAAGTAGATGTCTGGGCAGCAAACAATGACAGATCAGGCTGAAATAGAACTTCTTCCCTTAAATACTACTTATCTCTGGTTTTTAGTCATGTGCAATTCCCTTCTTTTAACAGCAATCTGTGGATTCCTCCTCCAAGAATGTATCCAGTCTCCACTGGGACTCATGGAAGCCCTTTCTGCAAGGAGCTCCTCATATGCAAAAAAAACCCTATAAAATTTGTGCGTGCTTGAACTCAGCTCTGCTAAATTATTTTGATCTTCGCCTATGATGCAGTTGCACACAGGGACTTGAGAGCAGATTTTCTTTTGACTAGAGCACGTATTTTCTAGGTACTCTCCAAAAGTTCCAATGCCCTCGCTCTTTTTGCTGCTAACTTAAAATCCAAACTAAAGGAAAGTAAAGGAAATAGGAGTGGCAAATATAAAGGTGAGCACAAAAAAGTGCAAACTGGCTTCCTATAGGAAAGTGATGCTGCAGAGTTCAGGTGCCTCTGCTCATTTGTGCCATTTCCCACCACACAAAACATTTCCATAGGGAATGCATGTGTATTTGACACTATCAGCTCTTACAAATAGGTATGGGAAAGGTGCATTTGGTTCATAATGCAGGGACTCCAAAAAAAGAGTCCAGCTAGAACCAAGTTATACAGATCAATGAAAAATGCTACTTGTTTCTGAAAAGGATTCAAACTCAAATATTTAAATTTAGTGCATCTCCAAGTCTTACAAACGCATATCTCAAGAAGGGAAAACAAATAAATAAACAAAGTCTGTAAAAGCAGTGTAGATCTCAGCATAAAAGACAAGGGGAAATGGGTTTAAACTGAAAGAAGAGAAATTAAATTAGTGTGAAGAAGAAATTCTTTCCTGGCACAGGGTGCCCAGAGAAGCTGTGGCTGCCCCATCCCTGGAAGTGTCCAAGCCCAGGCTGGACGGGGCTTGGAGCAACCTGGGCTGGTGGAAGATGTCCCTGTCCACGGCAGGGGGTGGAACAAGATGATTTTTAATGTTTCTTCCACCCCAAACCCTTCTGCAGTTCTATGGTAGAATATTCTTCCCTGGGCTGCTCGACCCCAGGACCCCCTGCCTGCCTGCACTCCTGAGGGTTTTCAGGAGAGCATTTCCCACCGCCAGGACCAACTGCAGTTGGCTGCTCCCCCCGAAGTGACAAGAAAGCAGAGAAAGGCAGTCCGTGATGGGATGTTTTGCCCTTGGGCAGGACTGAAGCTCGTTTGAGGACTCAGGCGTTCCCTTCATTGACAGACTCGCTTCAGCCGTCGCCAAAAGTGCAGTGCGAGAGCTGGCAAAAACCAGCTGAAATTCAGTTTCTGTTGTGTTGTGCCATGATCCTCCACGAACTATTGGTGCCAAGTTTTAAGCAACTCCATGTGCAGCGTTTTGTAAATCACTTCCAGATATGCAAATAGCATCATTAAAACATTTGCATATACCCGTAAGTTTCTGCTTCAGGTCCATATGCCCAGGCTGTAGGAGAGGGCAGAAAATAACACCTCAGTGGCATGAGGCAGGTACACGAGTGG
This sequence comes from Melanocharis versteri, assembly GCA_013397845.1. NCBI lineage: Eukaryota > Metazoa > Chordata > Aves > Passeriformes > Melanocharitidae > Melanocharis > Melanocharis versteri. The sequence goes on from VZTG01001429.1 coordinate 193,948, forward strand.
AGGGCGGGGAGCAATGGGAGCAGGGAGGTGCAGAACATCTCTGGCTGCCCCATGAGAGCTGCTCCAGGAGCCCCAGGAGCTGAAACCTATTTTGCAAAGGAGAAAAATGCAAGACACACTCCCCTCTGCTCTAGGCAAGGAGCAACCGGCCTGAGTGAATGGTCTGTGACATCTCCAGTGATGGGGACACCCATCCACAGACCGGCACAAAGGTGGGGCTTTTTAACCACTCATCCCACCCACTTTAATACTCTCCCACTCTGCAAGACCTCGTAGCATCAAGGCTTCCTCAGCTAATAAAATGCAGCACTAAAACTTGAGAAACGTGTTTGGAGAAAGAAGAAAACCACCCATGTGCAATCTGGAGGGTCATTGCAGGGGTGCAGACCACAGGGACCTCCGAGGAAATGAGGACTGGGGTGGCTTAGCTTTAAGAAAACAAGTCAGACAGGGCATTGGAGAGCAGAGTCAAACACATCAAAAGCTGCTGCAAAGAACAGGGAGGAATCTATTTTCCATGCCCATGGCAGAGAGGAGAGGCAGTAATAGGATTAAATTGAAGGAAGAAAGATTAAGGTTAAACATTAGGGAAAATTACTGAACAATGAGGCTAAGGAAGCACTAGAATAGATTGCTTGGGGAGGATGGAGAGACTGACCCTGGAGGTCTTAAAAAATAGATTAGACAAGTGTCCATCAGATATGACAAGTACAGGTGGTCTTGCCTTAAGGTGGAGAGAGGGGGAGGATGGGACTGACACCTGTCCTGCAGCCTGGAGAAACAGGCAGCACACAAATCATATCTATCATATCCCAACCTGCAAAAATATTTTAAATAACATTTTAAAACTACTGAAAGCCAGTCAGAATTGTAGCCCTCCTGGGGAAAAAAAACCCCAAATATCACATACATTTTTACTCATAATGGTCGTCTAATTATATCACAGCCCTGATTTTAGTCTTCACTGGTTTAGGTTTTTGTATCATCAGTCATGCTCTGATTAAATCACTGGGATTTTCTCAAAGCTATTAAAAGGTAATTTTGAAAGATTCCAGTTTATAATGGGAACATTTTCATTATTATTTTCCCTGAAAATAAAAGCAGCAGGCAAAGAAATAATTTCATTGACTAATACAACTGGAAAAATTTTAATATTTTTTCACGTTTCCCCTTAATTATCTTCAATAAATTCCAGTTACATACTTCATTCACAGAAGTAATAAAACAGAAAAACAAGCTGAAACTCCCAAATTATAGTTGATAAACTAGAGTTTATCAACTATAGTTGATAAACTATCTTTTAGTCCAGCTCTATAATGAAATGTAAGCACTCATCCTGTAAACCCTTCAGCAAATGCCTAAGTCCATAATGACTACAATTATCTGGTCATAATGCCATATCCCTAAACTTTCTGTAAGACGCATATTTGACAAAATAAAGTGGGCAAACCCACTGTCCAGAAAAGGCAAACCAAACTGTGCTGAATTCGTTCAAAGGAAAAAATAAATAACTTTTTCAGCTTCTTATTCTTCCCGATTCCAGAGCTGTTGCAGAGCTGAGCATTACTAGCCATATTTTTGAAGGATAAACCAAGCCTGTGCAGCTCACCCCGTCCCACACAAGGAAGCCGAGTCTGGAGAAGGAGCTGTCAGAGATTTTGGATGTGTTTAATTCAATGAGAATTTTCCATCCACTCCCATGAAGCCAAGTTTTCTCCCCAGATCTGCTGTTGCTCCAACAAGTGAGGCGTGCTGTCATGTGGCTTCCCTTACTCAGACATACAGACCTAACACAGATGAGTCTATTTATGGATGATTAGAAATAAATCTACAGAACAGAGTCCTAGAAAAAAGTAGAGGAGAGATTTGCCAGTGCAAACAGGTGCAGAACGTCGTCTGGAAGGGACCTGTGCTGCAAAATGAAGCATTTTGCAGGATGGAATTTGAGATAAAAGTGTAAAACAGTTTACACTTTATGTGTAAATGATCAAAGGATCCTAAACAGGCTAGTGAGGCTAATTTGTGGCTTGGACATCCATATGGAAAAGACTGTCAGGTTTACTGCAATCCTCATTAAACAAGAGCAGTGACTGGCGTGGCTCCTGCAGACCACCACTCCTGCCTGTGCAGAAAGCACTGAGCATACATTGGTTTCTTTACACCAAATCACTTTTACTGTTCGATTATAACAACTGAACTAATATGATATAAACAGACACAAAATCCACACTGCCAACTTCATAAACAAATCTTTACCCTTGGCCACAAAACACCCCCAAAAGCAGCACTCCTGCCTGGCATTAACTCATTCACAGCAGCCTGTTGAAGAAAACCTTTCTACCGCCTTGCAGTAAAGAACATCTGCTCGAAACTAAACCACTGCTCTCAGAATAACAAACCCACAACTGCCAAGGTGAAGATCCCAGCCCACTGCCTCGTGGCACTATTTCTGCCCAGGAGGCACACTGTGTAGACAGGCACATTTTTCTTAAGAGCCCCAGACAATAGGAAGATGCATAAGTGATAACGTGCCAAGAAGGATGAGGCTGAATTCTGAAAGAGGGGATTTCAGAAAGCTGGGTGTCCCCCCTCTCTATCCCTGCTAGAACAGGGAAAGGTGCACAGCCCCCCAGCTGACCTGCCACACCTTCCCTCTCTAATCAGACCGAAATATTTAAATAAGGGCATCGCAAAAAGGCATCATTAAAAAAGCAGGGCACACTAATTCTTGAACAAAAATACATAATTCATAACGAAAGTTCCCAGTTTGTCAAAAACTTTAAATTCCTAATGCTCCAAATTCTTTGTGAGCCGTGTCCTGTATGACAGGTTCAATATGACACATCCCTGCAGGCCAGCACAACCTTCTGCCTGCACTAACAGGTCTAGTGGATAGCAAAAGGGACTGAGGGTTGGCCTTTTGAAAGAAAACACGATTCGGATTACTCATCTAAGAGCACCAGTTATGCAAGTTTCTGTGTCAAAAGAGTTTCTGGAGAAAGAGTGATCTGTGAAAACAACATTATAATTTGTTCTCCAATTAAAGTAACTGTAGGAGTAGGCATGTTCTGTTAGAGCTTGGTTTTGGTAGGAAACATGGTCAGCTAGCAGAAGATTTGGCTGTGAAGGTCTGACCAGGCCATTCCAAAGCTGGAATAATGTGCAAATAGTCCAACTTGTATACAAAGGAAACCTTTATACATATTCCTGACTGATTCCTGCACTGAGAAGTCAACATTCAGACCCTGAGGTGTTTGCTAGCACTTGGCTGGGGGGAACATCAGTGTTGTGCTGGTTTTAAATGAATCAACAGATTTTTGCTGTGTGCAGAATGGAAGAACCACTGCTGCATCTCTGTGGTGTGACAGAGAGGAAGAAAAGCATGTGCCAGATATCCAGTCGTGATATGGACCATCTTTAGAGTTGAGCTTGCCTTTGGTTGCAGAAAGAAACAAAAAATGGGCCCTTGAGAGACATAAAGTAAAAGGTGATAAAAACTAAACAAGATGAATCACTAAAGACCTCATAGAAAAAGATACCAGAACAGGTGGCTGTCTAAAGCTATGTAAAGATGAATTTCCAGCATGGAAAAAGTGCAAAGTGTAGCATAACTACACCAGGAAAAACATTTTATTAGAAACAGATTTGTTAAAAAAACAAAACAAAAACAAAAACAAAAAACCCCCAACTGTTTTAAAAACCAGTTTTCAACAGTGCTGCAAACATCTCGAAAGTTTAAAAGGATGATTCTTCTTATTCTCCATATATTACCATATCATTTAGCACAGAATAAAGACCCATCAGTTTAATTATACAGCTAAAGACAGGTGGTTGTTGTTGTTTGCTTTGATGGTGATGCACTGCAACAATAAACAGGCCTGTTATTTCTATATTAGCATATGGGTTCTTTCTTTGATGATACAACACCTGTGGTTACAGTGTATGTTGAACCGGAGAAAATACCTCCTGGAAACATCTCCACAGACTTAAGATTTCAAATTTAGAACAACAAAAGCTCTGCTTGAGTCCCCTGTTGTTGGAAGGAGCAGCAATTAATTATCAAAAAAGGAACCAAAACATTACCATCAATCCTGCTGACAAGAGGTGCTGGTGGTTGCAGTGGACAGGGACAATTATGCACATATCACAGGGCTACAGACAACTTCTGAATTACAATTACACCAGGAAACTCACTACAAATATCACAGACGAATACCACTGAAAAACATTTTCAGGACTGGCTTGAAACATATGTTGCACTAGTGCTGGGGGGAAATAAAACACACACCAACTTTGGAAGAGACGCCTGTCCAGGCAAAATATATGTTTAAAAATTCCACATTTCCACAGCCTGTGCAAAGAAAACACTAAAAAAGTTAAAAATAAAAATCTTGTGCTGCAATAACTATTTTTATTTAAGATATTTAGTATCAAATGTTACTAATATTACTAATATTTAGTAAGAAAAAGTGTCCAGCTAGAAATTTTTCAACTGCAAGTAGAAGAAATGCACCCTTGAAGGTTTTTCTGATGGAGGTAGTCATGACCATGCTGATGAATTCATCAAAAGAGGATGATCAAAGGGTCTTTGCAAGATGTGCTGCAACTTGAGCAGCCTTTACTAGGGCAGATGGGCAGGGCAAGACAGCTCATCGTCCACATCATCCTCAGACTCTCTCACTGGAAATGCCATTTGCCCAGAATTCTCTTCAAATAAGTCCATTGTGAAAAATGGAGATAGAAGAATAAGGAAAATCAATTCAAAGCAGAGAAATTAGAAACTAACTGAAAAAAAAAAACCCAAACATTCCTTTGAAGTGGAATCTGAAATAGGACACCGTGTGGTATTTTCATATCTATATTTTAATATCAAGCAGGATACATGTCCTGGGTGTTTGCTATAATGACTTAAATTGTCTTTAGAAAGAGGTAGAGGAGGTAGCAAACTCCAGCTGAGCACACCTGTAAGACCAATTGAAGTGACCTGGCCTTTCTTTGTGTTAAAAAAAAACCTTGGGTGAACAGAAAAATTACTAAAGAACAATCTGTACATAGGAAATGGGGAAGAAATAAATAGGAATAAAATTGGAAGGCGATAATTAAAGAGATGTCAAGAAACCCTATAAATATAGATTCAAAGATGGAAAATTCAGCAAACAAACTTCAGTAGTTGGCGTTTCTTATTCTCAGTCCAGGTTTCCTTCCATCAGTGGATCTCAAAGCAGTTTACAAATATTAACTGATGAAATTTGTTCTTCTGCCAAGTTCCCATTGACAAAAATCACATCTGTTAATGCAACTAAGTAATGGAATATAGTTTTAGCCATGAAGATTTGAAAAGCTTTTGGATGTTTGGTTTCAAAATATCATCTCTAAAGTTTTCTAAAGTAGCTGGCCTAGGAAAGGAAGGTTTGCAGGCTGCTCTTAACATGTACAATTTCCATCAGCAGGGAGTTTTATCAACCCTCCAGTGTCCCAGTAAGAAAAGTACTGATCAGTGAGAATAACTACATGACACAGACCTAGTGGCCCTTTGATTCAGTCCTTACTTGCTAGATATGAAGTAGCTGAGCTTGGAATTACAGAATGCTTTACGTTCGTTGGTCACATCCTCATCTGCTGTAAATTGGCATCCTCGCTGATTTCAACATGGTTCTAAAACTTTATTCCAGCTGAATAATAGGACAAATATCACTTATGAACGTCCCCACTGTGGTCTCAGAGCACACAAAATTTAAAAGTCACTCTATTTTAGATAGCCACTGTTAAAACAACAAAAAAAGACACAATATAACCTAGAGTGGCATAATAGTATTCTGTGATTATGCTATCTTGACATCATTCACCACTTCTGCTACAACCTCTTTTTTTTCTTTGCCATGTTCCAATGCTTCCAGAAAATAAAATCTATAATATGTAATAATTTAGAATTAATATCTTGATTCCCTAGATCCTTTAATGAATTCAAATGCACCTAGGGAATCCAACCAAAGACATCTGTTCATGAATAGTGAGAATTATTACCAAGTCCTGGTGGAGACGGCAAGATGCCATCTCTTCCTGAAGTACCTCCCAGCTGAGAAATCAACTGTCTCCTGGCTGAATTTCCTTGTGTCAAGGTTTTACCGTGTTATGTCTCTTGGGATTACTTTACTAACAAGAACTCCCTCCCAAACTTTTACAACCCCCAGAAAGAAGGAAGACGAGCCTGGCATTCTTTTTGTTGTCCAACTACATGTGCATACTACCTTTACCATATAAAATAATGATGGCCTCAATTAATACTAATTACTACTCCAAACTTTCACAAATCCCTTTTTAATCATCTTTGGGTTTAACTGATTTACCCTAAACCCCTCTGACTGCCAAAAAATTAACATTTCATTAGACAAATCATAACCTACTCCCTATTCTCCAAAATCCAACCCATCTGGAAATATTCTACCTCATCAAATGTCAGACTTGCACAGTATAATGGAAAACTATTTTTATTTAAAAACCACACATACATACACATAGCAAGTGTGATGCATCTATACTTATAGATGCAGATCTAGAAATATCACCACACCCACACCCCACCCACCACTCACTACATTCCAGAAGATGTCCACTGCCTCTACCAGTTACCATCTTACTTCTTCCTCACTCTTTGCAAATCTTCTCTCCCCCTTCCAAACATCCATCAGAGATTAATTTACCTCTACTGTCAGATATGTAAACCATCAGCAGCTTGTTATATTGAAGAGGTTAAATGAAACTTTTGACATGACTTGTGTTTAAAATCCATCTTTAGCTGATGGCATGTCATCAGCTAGAAAATGTGTAATCAGGAGAGCAGACCTGAAAGTCTGAAAAGTCAGAGAATGCAAAGTTCTGCTGGAGGCTTTTTTTCCTCTCTCTTTTTTTTTCCCCTTTAATTTAACAAGTTCTAAAATATATTTTCTATTTTTGGCTTCAAGTGTGGCTATGGTCTGAACAGTGACTGTGTAAAAATGGCACCTTCCTACTCAAAAGATCTGCTCCTTCTATGCATTCTGAGAAAAAAAAAAAAAAACAACAAAACTGCTTCAGAAAAACTATGGACCCGATCTCCAGATGGATAATCAAGGTATGGGAAGCAACATCCGTTCAAGACCTGCCCCTTGGTTTTCCTGCTTTGTAATTTGTTAGGCCCATATGAATAACACACATAGAGATGCATATGGTTTAATCTTTCTCTAAATTGTCATTTTGTCTTCCGTCGGTTTGTTTTTGTCTTTTTACAAGTCCCTGTTTGCAGCTGTCAACAGCACATATGATGGCACAGGAAGGATGGGACAATTACAACATGTTTTGTTCACACACATCCAACATTACATACCGGGCTACAGAGCATCTCTTGTGCCTTCCAGCACCCAAAGGGCTCAGACTCACATGAGGATTTTACCCAAATTCTGCTTGAAATCTTGTTATCTGACCATGCATCTTGGCTGGACCTTTATGTCCCAAACACCTGTCTCAAACCAGTCTTACGGACAGAAATGTCGAGGAACAAATTGCAGGGAGCTTCTCTACCTTCAGGTCACGATCCAAACAGCACAGCACGGTCCAAAGAGCACATCCCCTCAGCATCAACAGCCCTCGGCATCCCTCACACTGACAAATCATACATGAAGGAAGATGATCGTGCAGGAGAGGACTGCAGGGCCACAGAGCCCAGGGAATCTGCTTTGCCCCCACTATGCAAAGCCACTTATTTTAGCTCAGTCCACGGTGGTTCTGATGAAGACACTGAGGCTCCTGTTTCACAGCCAGCAGTACAAGTCAGTGGGCTCGCACTTACAGGACACCAACTCCTCACATCTCCCCACTCCAGGAGCTCTCCCTGCACGATTTCTAACGAACCAGCAAGATACAGCAACAGCAGAATCCCAAAAGGCCTATTCCCATTGATTCCCAGGCTACAGTCATCCTTTACCTCCTGCACCAGCTCCTCCCTGACCCCACTGGCTCACAGCCAAATCACCTCCGATTCATCCCCTGACCTGCGAAGCACAGATTTGGGATGTTCAACCTCTGTTTGATATTATACATGTTCTGATCTGTTCTGTGTTTTTTCATGCTTTCTGACTCACTTTTATCCATAGTACTTTCATTCCCCACTAAATTATCCCAATGCATTTCATTAAAATATCTCATCATCAGAGGTATTATTCTCCACTTTCTACCTCTTTTACCTCGTGTGGATTGATTAAATCAGCATGGTGGTAGCTGAGTAGTGTTTAGGACTCAGTGTGACCACATCTGATTTGTTCATAAAGGATTTTCCTTTCTCTGGATGCCAGGGGGGTGCAACTTGATGTTCACTTATTAGTGCCTTTTCTATTTAGAAAATCAGTTAGTGAAATTGTTCCAGGTTAGTTTGTTTAATCAAAAGCACCAGATAAAATTAACACAATATTGACAGAAAGAGAACTTTAAACTCTGCAACTGTGCCAGTATTAGCTGCTCCAAGGTAATTCTTGCAGTCTCGTTCTAACTTGCGGCAAACTTGGGATAATAATACCTTAATAATAATAATAATACCTTAAATTTATACAGCAGTTGTTCTCCAGAACTATCCAAAGGCACTTTAGTGACTATTTATAGTCATTACTTCACCTACCACCAAACTGCGGCTACCTTAGGATGGAACAAAGCACTCACTTCCAGCTCCCTGCATCTTTTAGAGTGGGATTGGAAAAGAAAAATAAATTCTCCATCGTTTCAGGTAAGTAGTTAAGTACACAGAGGGCTGATCTCTAGGAGAACATTCACAGGACAGCTCGTCCCAGTGCTGGGCAGTGTTTCCATACTTGGTTAGCTGTCCCAAGCACTTGGGATTTTTGTGTTCTCTACGTACATAAAACACCTGTTGTCTCTCCTAGTGGGGATGTCTCAACCTGCCACAAACCCACGAAGGGAGGATAGCACCCGGAAGACTAAATTTCACCTCAAAGCCCTTAGAATGAATGTCTTTTCCATCTTGCCAGTCCACAAAGCCATGGCTTCCCGATATTTGCGATTCCAAATTTTCTCTGTGTTCAGTTATTTTCATGGTAATTTGCACCAGAATTTGAGCCTTTCACCATGTGCTTGTCACTAACTGCCTTGCTGATAAAAGTGGGAAGATTTCATCTTGTTCCTAAGTCCCTGCTTGCAAAAATACCTCTTTTTCTGCATGCAAACAGCAGAATTTGTTGAGTGAGAAGCCTTATTTCTACATGTGCTCTTCTCTCTCTCTCCCGCCCGCCACAGTCCCTACATGGCTACTCGTTTTCTTGGCTACAGCAGCCACCAGCAAGTTAACAACATGTCCCCCTACATGCTTGGCGAGGCTCCACGACGTATCTGCTGGCCCATTCTCTTGCTTGAGAAATGCTAAAAAGCATTGCTGGCATTTACATGTCTCATTGCTGTGCTGCCATCGGCCCAAACACTCCTCCTTCCCTTTCCTTCCCTTCCCTTCCTTTTCCTTCCACAAAAAAACCACCCCAGAGCAGCAGGAGCAGATGAGGAGCATCCTGCCACGGCCTCATGTGGTAATTCCAGCCTCGGGATGCAATGGCCAGGCTTGCTGGAAGCCTGCTTCTGGATACAGGGATTTGCAGAGTAGAAGGGTGGCCTGTAGCGGAGAGACCCGTGGCAAAAATACGGGATACACCATGATTTACAGCACTGGCAACTGGTGATCTGCCACGAGAAACTGCTTCAGCCATATGGTCTCGCTCCAGAAATAAACTCATTACACCAGATAAATACTGTTTCTGGGCATAGTGGAAGCATTTATCCTCTCTGGAAAGATGCAACGTGCCTCAGGACATGGCGAGAAGCCTGGGATCAGATGACCCAGCTGCTCCTACCGAGTGGTATCACCCTGAGCTGCTTGGTCCTTGTAAAATCTCCAGTTCCTATTGTCTCCCCACAACCAGAAGGCCTTGCTGCCTAAGCCTTAATCCCATTTGCATGTGGGCAACCAATGGAGCTGGAGCAAGGCTGTATTTAGCCTTTTATGGTCAGACTGAGCCAGAGAACAGCCTACTTAAGGCATCTTTCCCCACAATTGAGGCACATGCAATTAGATGACGGCAACAGCATTACAGCACTGGGAAAACGCTCGATCAGAGCTCTCATACCTGTTGGAGCAACGTCCCCATGGGATGTTTACAAATGGTTTGTCAAAGCAGAGCCCTAAGCACGCACACGGCACCCTTTGGAGACACCGCTGGCACCAGTTAAGGCGACGGCTGCATTTGTAACACGCGATTTTCACGCTCCGTGTTCCGTGGGGTGTGTGAGGTGGCCCCAGACTCGGGTGGCACTGGGTCCCACGGAGGTGCTACGAACGTGTCAGGGCACCTGACGCTGGCAGCGAGCTGTGAGTGTCACTGCAGGGCCAGCACTGCCTCCGAAGGGAGCGGGACCTGGATGATTAACTCTTAAAGGAAGGCTGCATTGTGCTCCAAGGTAATTTCACTCTGGCATTGATTTGAGGTGCAATTTGAAATTCATGACAATCTATGTAAATGTGCTTGTGACACTGAAGAGACACACAGTGCGGATTATGCGTGACATCTTAAGAGCACACAGATTTTTTCATAAATACTTATACAGTGTCTGCCTTTTAGACATCCTGGACGTTCTCTGCTCCCGGGTTACATCCATCACATTTAAAATAACCCCCAAGATTATATCAATACAAAAGAATCTAGTTTGGCTTCTAATTCTATCTGCAGATTTAATAATCTTCTCCGTATAAATGTAGCAGAGAATAAGATATTTAAGGGTCACAGGTACTGGTCGTCCATCTTTTAAAGTGGGAAGTGTAAGAGGAAATGGAAACGGTGAGGAGGGGAAAGGAAACGCTGGAGAAAGGAAGAAAAAGCAGCACTCCCTCCCTCCCTTTATTTTCCCTATGCATTGATAAGGCTGCTTGACCACAAAGAGGACAGTGGTGATATTCTGCTGTTTCTTAACACAGGATGGCCTCCTCAATGTCAATAAAACACCCACGAAGAATTAGGGACAGACAGTGATGTCCTAAAGCAGACAGTGTGCTGACACTGTAGATAACCCTAAAGGGGTTAAATCCAAAACGAGTCACAGAAAGAGGCTCTTTCATGAGTGAGATAAATATGACTAACGCACTTTTACTAGAGACAGTTAAAAATAAAACCTTAAAGAAGAAAAACCCGCATTCATTTTACCCGACAGACACTATTATTTCTAGATATTTCAGATTCATTTGCAAGTTAGGAAAATTGCGGCTGGGGGAAAAAGGAAAAAAAATGTTAGCAATCCCATTTACAAGCAGAAATTCTGCTGTGTTGAGTCATAAACTGCCCCCTTGCCTCAGCTGTATTCGGCTCCGGAGTTAAATCTACCCTTGCGCTCTTTCCTCACCTCGTTTAGCAGTGGGGATACCTTTTGGATTAATTAGAGCCCTCCTCTCACTCAGTAACAACCAATTGTTTTCTGGCCAGCCGTTCTGCGTGAGTGTTTTCTTCGATCCGTGCAGATTTAGGCCATTTTTCTACGGCGGGGCGCTGCGCGGGGCGCGGAGCCGGGCGCGGGGCCGCTTCCCGGCTTTGCACCGTTCGGCGATGCCGGCAGAGGGCAGCCAAGCAGGAATAATCCCAGCCGAGCAGGGATACTGGCTCCAGGTATTCCTCGGATCAGACAATTGGCCTCCAAACCTTTTTTTTTTTCCTTCTATCCCGCTCTCCAGTTTTTCCCTCCCCTCCCGACACGCGCATCCCAGGCAGGGCAGCTCGCTGCTTCCTCTCCCGGCTCTCTCCACCTGAAGAGGAGGCACTGCTCTGCCCGGGTAACTGGTGAGATTTTTAAAAAACATGTTTACTAGAGGAAAAAAACAAAAAAACCACCCCACATCCTGAAAAAGTGACCGCCGGAGTGGTAACTGGTGTTTGCACGCGCTTCCAGTTTTACTGCGTGGTCTCGTTCTGACGAACGGCAGGAATGAAGTCGTGCTTTTTATCTTCAAATTACAACGGCAAACAAAGGGGAATGTGTTTTTGCAGTGGAAGGACTGGTAGCTAAATCATCATCAGAGGGCTAAGAGCTAGGGCTCAATCTTGAAAACATTCATTCATGGAAAGCCTGAGGCTTCTATGACTATCCTGCATGAGCTTACACATGGATGTCTTCTATAGATATTTATAAATACCAACATACATATCAAATATATGTAAACACAAAATTCCTTAATCCTTCTTACTAAATAAAAATTTCTAATTCCTTCAAATTTGTGTGCGCATATATATTTATAATTGCTTGGATCCTCTTCAGGAAATGTTTCCTTTTTTAAGGAAAAATTGTGTTTGAAAAGGATTTCAGCCATCAGAAAAGAATGTTACATACACAACAGCAAAATAACACTAAAACATCATCTATCTTAGGGAAAAGCATTCAGACTACTCCCAGGAATTACAGGGATCAAGCTCTAAACTTCTGGAATATTCAGCATAGTTAGGAGCCAATGTGTATTCCAACATATTTCAATTTAATAGGATGATTGCATATGAAAATTCCTTACTTTTCCCTCCAGCTTGAAAAGAAAATAAGTAAAAAAGTTTTTTTTAAAAGATCTTGGTCTGAGCAACCAGTCAATTAAGAGTGCAAACATGACCAAAATGCTCCCTTTAAGTTGAACATTTCACTCTCTCCTGACCACAATTTTCTCCTGCTGTCAAACCTCGCAAACACGGGAGTGACAACAGGGATGCTTCTGGATCTCCTGTTCTCCAAGGTCCTGCTCTGCTCCCCATCCTCATCCCTGCAGCCAGGGAAGCAGAGCAGGGCCAGGATGTGTCCCATGATGAGCTACCCTGCCTTGGGTACAACCTCAGCAAGCAACTTTCACCTCTTCCCAAGATTTCTCCTCCCCACGTTTCTGGCCCTGTGGTTCTATCACATCAATTTTTCTTAACTGACCAAGCCCAGCCCTTGGTTCTGCTTGGGTTGTGTTTGAAAGCACTAAGGGTTTTTTGGGAACAACCACAAGACCTCACCTCTAACCCTGCTTTAAAATGTCACCTATAGGGAGGGGTAAATTGAGGCATTCACAACCTCTCTTGGATCCAGTGGCCACAGGGAGGGATCCCCACAGCCCTCCTGCACTTGCAGAAGCAGAGATGGGCCATCATCACCATCATCACCCCTCAAATGACTGCCATGGATGTGGCCCGGGTCTTGCAACATCACAAAGTTATTCCAAATTTTGGCTAATTTTGTATGTATCGGTTTTAGGTTATTTTACAGGTCCATCACTAGGTGCATCCCTCTATCAGCTCACAAAGGACAGTGGTTGTTTTCTTTTCTCTTTTTTACAGGCAGCAGGCAAAGCTACTGTCAAAAGAATGTTTTTACAGTAGTGGAAATAATCAGTGCAAGGCTAGTTTTTAAAACCTGCTCCTAAAGTGCTTGGAACATTAAACAATTATTTATGAACACTTGAAACATTAGCTGTTCCACTTGAAACCATTGGCAGGGCTTTAATAACAGCCCAAGCAATGCTCTGGAAGCAACACCAAGGACTCTCGCTAGTCACAAACCCTTTATTTCATTTTTAAAGCCGCTGTTACTGCGCACCAAAATTAAAAGGTTTATTACTATGATTAAAACAAAATCTCATCACCAGCATGAGCATCTATTCCCTTCAATGCTCCACTGAGACATTCCCTTCATTTTTTTGACTGTTTGGCATGCCTTAGCTTTCCTTTGCTTCTTCCTAAAACTAGTTATTCCTGGGGAAAGCTTGACTGGGGCACTGCCTGCCCTCTCTCCCAGGATTTGGGTGTATTTTCACATCAAGGAGGCCAATTGACACCAGGTTAAATAGATTTTCTAATCAGGACTGCAAACTCTTTGATAATGCAAGTACCCTAAACTTGCACTAAAATAAAACTCTTTCTGGTAAGAGAGGGAAAGGGGAATTCAATGACAGACTTCTCAATGACACCAAGACCACATTACTGAAGCTTGCAGGTGTGCTTGTTCCTGCAGCTCCTGTTGCCCAGGGAAACAAAAGCATTCAACCTTCTTAATTTATTTTATTAACATCAAGACATTCCAACCCAAAGCGGAACCCCATTACATGGGGTGCAGCACAAGCACATGGCCCCACCCTTAGGATGGCACCTTTGAAGAGAAAGGAAAGGAAGAGGCTTTCCCATTTTGCAGCGAGGAAATCGAGGTGCAGACAGACAGAGACCCAGGCAGGGAGGTGGGTGCCTGCCCCTGGAAGGGAAACCCTAAACCTACCCTACACAAAGACCCAAGGAGGGAGGCATTTCACAATCCCCTTTTAAATTTAAACACATACTTCAGTTCAATGGTTTTTGTCCAGAATGTGAAAAAGTTCTGGCCCTGCTCCTGGGAGAGCACAGCAGATATTTCTCAGCTGCAGCCAGTCACCTAACAGGGCTCCTTTGTTGTTCCTCATCTTGTNCATTGCTCAGCTGCAGCCAGGACTCCTTTGTTGTTCCTCATCTTGTGGTTACGATGTTGCTCACAATTAGATTTATTGATTAATTTTTGCCCAGAGAAAGATGGAGGCAGGCAGGGGGCAGAAAGGTGTTCCCCACCTTGACAAAAAGTTGTTGGCTGTTCAGTGAAGGAATCAAGCAGTGGTCACTCGACCATGTGAGATAAACCCAAGCCTTCCTAGAAAGGCCACATTCTACTGGATCGAAGGGAAAGCAGGCAGCATGGTGTTAAGAAATAACTGAGGCAGAAAAAGCAGCATAAAGAATCTGAAAAACATGAATGCCTGAGGAAATGCAGATTTTGGGGAATCTGTGAGTAAACAGGCATATGACTGACTGAGCCAAAATATATACAGGATTTCACAATATTTAAATCATGGATCTTTGTGTTCTTAAAAATAAATTAAAACTATACCAATGCTTACACATGGGGATCTGACGCAGGCTGGGTGCTACCAAACCTGCAGCCAAGGGCCTCCTCCTGCAGCCTCCACGGGAGCAGGGCTGGGAGCTGTGCACAGCCCCCGAGGAGCTCACACCCACACCAGCGGGAGCAGAGGCAAACCAGTGGCGAGTGGCTTTAATCTCCCACATGAAGAGCCCTGGCAGCATTTGAGAATCACACAACAGAACGTGCATTATCTGCCGTGGCCCCTGTGCCCTCTTTTTAAGGTGGCTGTTAACTTGGGGAAGGTACGGTGCCAAAGGAGCGGAAAAACGATTTGATCACATTCAGTGATATTGCTGAGAGCAACAGGGAAAGACATTTGAAAAAGTGGCTTGCAGTCATTTATATACCTCTTTCCACATGTTAACCATTTTTACTTTCAATAACCATGCACCAGCGCTCTTGCTGCATTACCTTATAACTCCTTTTCTTCTTTATGGTCCTTTGTGGACACATTTTCACCTGTTTAAATCTCTGCATATCTACTAGGAATAAAATGAGACACACACACACACAGGTACTCTGTCCTGAGTTATAAATATATTAGGGACATACAAATGTCATCACAGCCCTCAAATGCAGCTTCACTGGCTCCCACTACAGAGACACATCATTACTTGCTAGAAATGCACCAGCCAAAATCTGGGAATGTTCCTAGGACTGGTGCTTTTCTCTCACCCAGGTAATTTCTTACTCAGTGTGTCTTGATCTTATTAAAAGAGCTATTCCTTCCTTCACAACTCTTTGCTGCTCTGCTAGTTTTCCCTAAAGAGATGTAAAGCCTGCTTTGCTCGTATTGACAAAGCAAGAGTAATTATCTTGTTGCAAGTGGAAATCTTGGACTTAAAGGGCTGCCAAAAACTTCTGAAAACTTACCAGAAGTTTGGTCACCTAGATCAAGGGCAACATTCTCGTAAAGCGTGAATTTGCAGACAAAAGACAGACAGCTACCCATGTTTCCTCTCTCTTCCTAGCTTAGGTCCACTCACCCCTCTCTAAACTCCTCTGTCATCTCCTGGAGGTGTTGGACTCAGCTCATCTTGCTCATCCCTGACACAATTACATAAATAACAGAAGTATCTGCAAGACCTCTCAGGCTCTTAGTCACCTGCCATTATTCTTGCTGACTCGGAAGATATTTTGGATCCTCCCTGAATTATATTTTCAGAAAGATGTTGACCCTTCTCTAGACGCCTGTGATCACCATATGTTCAGGAGGGCTCAGCATCTGGAAACGCTGGCTCTTTGGGAGTGTGGCTGAAACTGCCACTCCTGGAGATGCTGACTCTTGTGATGATCCCTATCCCAGCTTTAGACATGGACAAGGAAGTGGATACATCTGGAATAGGTTCAGATTGAAAAGGCAGCTCACAGCTCATGTAGGACTCTGCCCAAGTGCCTCTGAGCTCGCTGGTACACACAACTTACACAAGGTACGTCTGAGTTTAAAGATATTTAACATGGCAAACAGCACCACACTCCATTTCCATGATGTCTCTCTAGTCACACTCTCACATTGGGTAGAAACACTGCTTCAGATTTCAGCAGGATTTTGGGAAAACACAGGGAAAGAAAAGGGGATGGATTCTTTACCATATTCTGTATCCTTTCTGATGCAATTCCTGCAAGCAGATAAAGCTGGGAAATCCTTGCACCTATGAGCAGTCCAGTAAAAAGAGCTGAGATCTATGCAGACATTGAAAATGCTGGTTAAGCTTTGGTAAAGCATCTACATAGCAGCCAGAACCACCCTCTGTCTGCTCAAATTCCATGTCCTTAGCACTGCCTTCAGCAGAAGATTTTGCTAAAGGGATGGACTGAAAATGCATACGGGTGGCTGTGCAGCAAATAGCTTTATCAATGATTTCCCTTGCAGTCCAGAAATACCAAAGAGCTTTGCAATTCAAAATGTTAACACACAGTCTCAGACCCAGGGAACTTGCCACTCAGAACTGAAAGTATATGACAAAGAAAAGGAATGAATAAGATGATCAGGGTGAAGATGTAGAGAATAAATTTAAATTAATCTATATTTTAGGACCCTGAGCACTAGCTGTGGTTCATCTCTTTCCCAGTTATTGATCAAGTTGTAACTTACTAGTTCTTTATGAAGGAGACAAGACCATTATACTACTACGTATGTTTGAGAAATCAAAATATCACCAGCATATGAAGTAGTTGGATTTCCAGTTATGAAACACACGTTTGACTCCTAAGAATGCTGGAGGCTGAATAAAGGTTAAAAACTCAGAAATAATATTGTTCCTGCAACTTTTGCAAAAATCTTTGAGAGATGAATTTAGCAATATGTGGCTTTTAATGGTGTTACATTAAACAGCAGGATTTCCATATGGCGTGAATCTGCTGAATTGTATCGAAGATGGGGATTTTGTTCCAAATTTCTATGGCATTCTGTGATTGTGTCATTAGATACCCGCAAGCCTTTGCTACAATGAAGAGTACAGAATGTGCCAAGTAAAACAATCTTGAGCGTGCCTTCCAAGGGAAAATACTGAGACTAACGTTTAAAATTCCCCAGCCCCATTTTCTTTGAAACGCAGCGAGTTCTTTTTGTTAGAAAAGGGTTAAATGGAAATGTGTCATTTTCATAATAATAATGTGTTTTATATTGAAATTTGTTCTTCGCGTCTTTTCTTTTCAGTATAAGTGTTGGTGTGTATGAGTGATATGAGGATAAGTTTGTGAGGGCAATTACCCATTATTGTTGAGTAGCTGAGTAGTCCCCTGAGCAAACTCATGCATAATTTGTTTGTTCATAAGATACTGTAGAGCTGAGGCTGCAGTATCTTCTATGCCCCAGCTTATGGGAAAATGGAAGCTTTTTCCCACTACTCTGCATTTCTTACCCTATTGTTTGAACTCTGATCATCCTTCTTGCCCCTCTATTATGGGCACCTTCGCTGAATAGGAATCGCATATCAAGCGGGTGAAGGTCAGAAATACATCATATAAAAGGGGAAACAGTAAATTCCTTTTACAAGATTCATTATGATAATCATGTCCAAATACATTATTAGAGGCATTAAAGAAATCCTTTTCTAATTTATTTTTGTGCCTCTTACTATCTGCATATCCCTGTTATCTAGGAGAAACAGTGTGGTCTGCAAAGTTGAGGTTAGAAACGTGTGGTGGTCCTGGGATAGACAGGACTGGCTTGAGATACAACTTCAGTGTTAAACAATTTTCCACATTTTAAAAAATTCTAATCTTTCCTTGCATGGTTTTCTCCTCTTACAGCTCTCTCTTCCTTTATCTGTGAGAGGACTTGCCCTTTTCCTCAGGTAGCAGCATCCCTATTACCTCCTTCCCTGGCACACACTACAGCAGTGATTTCTTGCTTTACTGATCAGCTCTTGTGCAGCTTCACCCTGGAGAAGCCCCACAATTTAAATGTTGCTGTCTGCAGCCCTTCTTCTCTAAAGAGCTGCACACATTTAACATCAGGCTGTCTGGGCAATGTGTTTTGTTATTAAAATTGCTGTAATAGGAATGTGAGCTTTTCAAAGTGATTCATAAGTGCTCTAAGACAACTGTGTGCCTTCATTTGCAAAGGTTTTCTACCCACCTTTTTTGTTTTTAAGCCAAGGCAGTTCTATCCTGTACCACAAGGAGGGAGGCAGGCTGATAAACAAGACATCTTAGTAGGAGATACTGGTATTTTTATCGAGACATCAATTTCTTACAGTAGTTCACATTTACTGTTACCCAAACCCCACTAACATTGACACAGGGGTCACAAATTTTATATCAGTAGTTGCTCAGAAGTTGGAGACAGCACCAGAAGAAGAAATAGGGATGTACCAAACTGTGTGCCTATTTGGCATTGCTGCCGTGCCATATTTTGGAAACTTTTGGTTTAGGATATGGACATTTAAAGGGTTTCTACCAATGCTGCTAAGAGGTGACATATAAGAACCATACCTACAATTTTTCGAGTACATTTCACTAATTCTGTGACTGATTTGGGGAGAGATTTTCATAAGAGATTAGCCTTACAAAACCAGCAGAAAATTTAACACTAGGTTTATCCTTCTTTAGAAGCAGTACTAGGCCAACACCAAGCACTAGACAATCCCAGTGTTACATCTTCCTGTTTGGACAAAGCATTATCATCTACAAGGAATTATATTTATATTCCACCTGTACCAAGCACTTTCTTATCACTACAAAATGTTTCTTTCTGAAAATAATAGTACGAACAGGAGAATGAATCATCAATATCCAGATGTCAAAATTATATATTTTCAAATTGTTTTAAATAAGACAACTGATTGGAGAAGATCCTCATTTCTTCATTAGATGCTTTATGTGCATTCCCTCCTATTGGTAAAGCAATCGGAATCTAGTTGAAGCAAGATCATAGTATCTCTAATATAATTTGCATCAAGACCTAATGCTTCAGTTTAGAAGAAATACTGGACCAACGACATGCCTCTGTCCCTGTGTAACTCTCCTTGGAGAATTCCAGCATAAGGCATTTGTCAAAGCAGCTCCCAAACTCACTCACATCTGAACAGAATGAGCTGAAAATTGAACAACATAATTCCATATAAGAAAGAGAAAAAACTCCATGAAGTGCCTGAATTCAGTTATCAGCCTCTGCTTGTAACTTAGGAAGATTTACTAAGTATCCTCATTCTAGCTCCAGAGAAATCAAATACTCCAAGAAGTTCCAATGTAGGGCTCTCAGACTCGCTTTTTCCTGATGAAATTTCCCAATAAATACACTGGGGATCCGGAGTGATTGAAATGACAAAGCCAGTCATTAATTTTGGTACAAACTTTGAATGAGCCCTCCAAGACTTTATGACACCTTCCTTCACACATGGAACTCTGCCACCAGAGCTTTTATCTCCTCTTTTGCTCTGGCTGGTGTTATTAGTACCAGAAATGCTGTTTGGATGGAAAGAGGAAATGGAGGTATAGCTAATTTCTTAAGAGGTGGGGCCATTAATCCTATCAGAGGAATATTTAGATCTCAAGAATGTAGATCCTCTCAAGCTGGTGGCTCTCAGTTATAGATGAGCCTGAGCACACAATCTCCAAAGCCAGTTCCATCACTGCACAGCCCTCGGGTGCAAGGTGAAGGGACAGGTTTTGTGAAAAGGATTTTAAAAAAGATAAAATAGTTTTTTAAAAAATTATCCTGGGAACACATGGCACACCCAGTGCTGCTGTAAGAACAGCCTATACTGGACAAGGTTTATCACCATAAATGGGGAGGGTAAGAAAATAGCAGATTGTAGAACCTGATAAATTTGAAAAGAAGTTTCAGGGGTGTGATCTTCTGGGATCAGGGCACCCTGTCTGTGTCCCAGAAAGAAGTGACCCCCCTCAAGATTTGCATCAGCAGACCATGAGCTGCCAATATCAAATGTCAGTGTAGCCATGGGTAGGAAAATAGTTAGAAAACACATTGGTTATGGATAACAAAGCAACTTGTGTCAAGAACCGAGAGATCCATTGAGAGCACAAGCAAGGAACAGGGAAGCGGTGGGATAAAAAGGCCTTAAACAGATAATTAACTACTGAGAAAATGTACATTTTTTCCCCACCATCCTCTGGTGACCCTAAAAATGATTCTGGGAAGGGACCTGATCTTTTCTTAAAAAGAGAGTCAGTCAAAGAGCTGTCTGCACTTTGTGTTTCCCATATCCATGGCTCTCTAAGGGTTTTTATTTCTTGGGACCACAAATTTACTGACAGAAGAACAGACCCTGACGTTCATTAGACCTTCCCTTTTCATTGTCCTGTCAGCTTTTCTTTTCACTCTCACAGAGTTTTAATTTAAACAAATGAAATACTCAACAGCCTGAAAACAGACATGGTGCTAAGGTTTCTATAGGTGATTTACACAGATCCCTCAGCATGCCAATGGTTAAACAAGGGAGTGACTCTGTCTTTTCAAGGTCCTTCGCTGGTAGCTGGGACTTGCAATATCACATCTTAGCTCTAAATCATTATCAGTTACTTGAATTTTTAGTGTATTTTAGTGTAATCTTTATCATCACAAGTCTCAAAAAGTGAAAGGAACATGCTCCAAAAGATATGCTAGGAAGAACTGCTACTGGGGAGAAGAAAAATGTTTAGATCACATCACTCAAAGACGTATCTAAGGACTAGAAATTTCTGTGCGATGGTTCCAGGGGCTAAACAGCAACAAGAACATCCTGACGTAGGAGATGTAGTATCTGAACACTTGAAAGTAGTTCTTGGTGTCCAAGACAGTTCTATTCCTCAGCAAGAACTCATAAGAGCTGAGAAGACACTGGGGAATCACTTGGAAAATATGACTTGCAGTTAAGCCCTTGATCAATCAGTGTCGTGAAAGGAGCAGAATCACTCTTCGGAAGTTAATTAGACACTAAGAGTAATACTCTAGAAAGCTTTGAGAGCAGATTGTGTAAAGACAGCTCCCCATATAAATCATTACTATACCTCAAGTCTGAATTTTCCATTAATTATTAAAGCTTTCTAGGCAAGCTAAGCAGATATTTCGAGATGCATATTTCAGAAATTTCCACATGTTAAAAATTAAGGACTGTCAAACGAGCTGGGCCAGGCAATGAGAGCCTTTGGAGCTCCCCACCCCAAGGCACTCACGTCACTCATCCCATCCCTGAGGGATGTGTCAGGCTCCACTGTGCCACTGACCCACCCAACCAACGCCTCTGGGGCTCTTTTCCCTGGATTTGGGCATATCTGAGGATGTTCAGAAGAGCTCCCTGGTTCTCCAGAGTGCTTTGGGTCAGCAGGGTTTTACATCATGGCACAAACTAAAGGAAACGGGGGTGTGAAATAAAGGATTAGGCAGAGGGGGACCTTGGAGTGCAGCTGGTGTGAAGAACCAAAGCCTGGCTAGATGCTAGGAATGAGGCTCTTCCTCTCATTCTTCAAATTCCTCTGTGATATTTTCCTTGATTTTGGGGTCAGACATGGAAAGAAACAGATCTGGACCAAAGATGTAATTTGAACAAACCCTCCTGCCATACTCAAATGTCGAGAGAACTCAGACTAAGCTGATCCATGGCTTTTTTTTTTGGAGTTTAAGTAGAAACAAAAGTCCTCTAAAATGCTCTAATTTGGGATGACAGCATTAAGTCCTCTCAAAGTCCATCTTCCCAGTAAAGTATCTGAGCAGGGGTCTTGTTGCTGGTTTATTTAGATTTCCAGTATTTCCAGCTAAGACTAACAGAAATACAGTTTAGCATATTTTGAAATAGAACTGCATCCTATGTAGGTATCTCTTGTACTCCTGCAATTAAATAAAAGAAGAAAATCAAGGGATTTTTTAGTCTTTGCAAATATGTGGGAATACGATCCCCCTATTCTATGTGGTGGGTCATTTTTTTTGCATTAAATACAAGTTGACTTTATTTGTAAATAAAAAGTAGGTGGTTTTTTGGGTTCTTTTTGTTTGTTTGTTTGTTTTTTGAACGAACAAAATAGAAAAAAGATTGGCAATGAAAATATTCCAAGGACTTGGAGGGAATAGCAAGGTTTGGATTTGCACGCAAAGCTTTCAATGTGATGAAATGTACCCAAATAGAGTGTCGCAATTTTCGATTATTCAAATCAAGATACTGCAATATTTTTGGACACTCAAGGCTTTGAGCTGTTTATTTATTCATTTTCTTTCTTTACTGCCTTTTTCCCCTGAGAAACCTAACAACTGAAATACAGCAACAGCGCAGAATATTTATCGGAGAATACAGGCACTTAACAGGATTGCAAAATTCCAAGTTCTCAAGGAGGAGAAGCAGTAGGCATTAAAACAAAAGGTGCTGATATTGTACAACTTTTCACTTCTACAGATAAGAGACATCTTCTGCTTTCAAGAAGAAGACTAAGCATAGACTTGTCATCCAAACTGCACAGCAGAAGGACACCTTTGCAAAAATGTATAAACCCTATGTTTTACCACCCAGGTAATATTTGAAAATCGAGTCACTGCTGGATTAGCTAAGAACTAATGACTACTGAGGTAGCAAACCAGTTGTGAAAATAGAACAGCCACGGTGAGTGGTGTGAAACACTGCAGGCAGTGACATCAACAGTATTTTCACTTGCAGTTTTGGCAAGGATAGGTGGTGCTTTACAAGAGATAAAGAGCTGCCTGGTCCCCAGAATTCCATGGATACCTGTCTGGGCAGAAAGATGCTGCCTGATGTGAGAACCACAGCTAAGAGAAATGGGCACATGGGGCTGTGGATACAGAGGCTGGGCTGCCTGGGCTACCCGTGGGTCAGAGAGCAGAGCGTGAAGTGCTGTCCCCAAGAAGGCAGAGGGTCTCCACGCCAGCACCTCACAGAATCACACTCAGAAGTTCTCCTTAAAGATTTTACTCACATTTGACAGATTTTTTTCAGAGTGGCCGCAGACCTCCTGCTTGCTCCTCACACTTGCAGCAAAGCAGGTGAAGTATTTGAAAAACTCTAAGGCCCTGTCCTCAGATTTTCCACGGCAGGACAAGTTGTCTTGCACGAATCCTTGTCTGAACCCAAGATACAGCACGAAATAAAAATTAGCAGCTTCAATCATATGATCACCTCGTATGTTAATGAATGAGGGAGTAGAAATAAGGTTGCCTGAGCAACCTCAGTTCTGGCATTGCTTAATATCAGAGTATTTGGCTAAGAAACAGGAATAATTTCCTTTTACTACCGAGTGGGATTCTTGGACAAGTCTAGAGAGCACATTGCCTACTTACAGTGCTGGGAGCGAGGATACAAACATACACATCCCACTTCCACTGCCCCAGCAGAAATGGGGAGGATCATCCCAGGTTAGGCTCTGAGGTTGTCCATAGGGCAAAGCAGCACATCCAAGCGCTGCCTGAAATTGCACCCAGCCAAGTCGTTCCCCAAAATAAAACACATTTCCACTCTGCTCTGCCCTTCCATGGCTTCTCTCACCAGGAGTCAACTGAACCTCAGACAACTTTGACACATTCTTTTCAAGCTCAGGATGGAAAGCAATGCCATCCTCAAAACAAAAGAGGGGGAAAAGAGCCTGTTTCAAATACAAACATGAATTTGATACTATTTCGCCTGTGGCACACCTTCCTCCTCCTCATTTGAGCATGCTACACATTGGAAAGATTTTGATACTTAAAGATACAATACAACAAATACAATACAGTACACCAAATAACTAATGTTTATGATTGTGTTTGAAGTATCATGGTACATTGAATCAGACAATTCTCCCCCTTTATCTGCAGTCCAGAGAATTGCACTTTTTTCCTGAAATTCTGTAGGATTTGAAAAGAAATGGTCCCAGTTTAGAATGACAGTGCTCCAAACAGTTCTTGTGTTTCCCATTAATTTTCGGTTGTATTGGTATTCTGTTCTAATTAGCTTCTGTTAGTGCTTCAAAGCTCTATCTTATCTGCAGATAACATCAAAGATGAGAGCTTCCAGTTTTAAATTTGGTTTGTAGTTTTTTTAAAGATACAAAGGCATCATTTGTGAATAGCTGATCAAATAGAATAAATACTTCTTTGTTTTGGCTCCAAAAGGGCCAGAAAACTACTTTTCTTTTTGAAGTTCAATTTCGTTTAGACATCAGGCCTTATTTCCAGGGTCCTGAACTCCTGGAGCTCACGTTTTCTTCAGTTGCAGTTGCATGTGCTCAGACAGGAAAGATATTTCCTCTTACACAAAACGTTGAGACTTCACAATTTTCACCATTCCATAAAATCGTGGGATGGTTTGGGTCAGAAGGAATCTTAAAGATCATCTGGTTCTAACCCCTCTTTTATGGCCAGGGACAACTTCCCTTAGACCAGGTTACTCAGAACCCCATCTAACCCAGCCTTTAACACTTCCAGGCCAACTTTTCATTAGTCCAAATCACAGATCTTTACAAAGAGTCTCAGAGAAGCATTAGCAAGAAAGATTCCAGGTAACCCCCTTGGCCACCAAATTATTGGCTCCTTCAGGGCAAGCTCTTAATCTCTCCTGCCAGACCTGTTTCCCTCCAGCTAGAAGGAAACGTAATCATGCAGACAGAGCTTGACCTGAGGTTTCTTATACCCCAGAGCGAGCCTACCTAAGAGTTCACCAAGTTGCTGATTTGTCGTTACAGCTGCCTTCTATCTGGCCTGATCAGGATTTAAACAAGCCAAACAAACTTAGCAAAAACCCAAAAAACTCATTTCAGTAGTGGTTAGCTAAGAAATAATAGTGCTGACTTCGAGACAACTACAAATTCCTTTGACACCTTTCTGAAATAATGTAGAGATCTAATTTTTGTCTTTTTCTTATAAGAGTAATTTAGACAAAACCCCTCCTTCTCAGCTCTACTCAGCACCTCCGAGAAGCGACCACATTTCAACCACTGTTGGGAAGCAGCTTATGTAAAAGCATGAGGGGAAAACACTCCAGTCAGTTTTCTCTCTGTTTAAAAAGCACAGTGATTTCACTGACATCTTTTCTGGGATAGTGCTGTTTAGGGAGCTGCTGTCAAGCTTTGCCAGTCAGCAAAGGAGTCCGTAAGTGCTCAGGTTCCTCTTCATTAGAAAATACTTGCCACCAGCTTTTTACATTTGATGGAAGATGTAACAAATCACTCTTGTGCCTACCTGGCTCACAAATAACGTTAAAGACAGTGCGATCTGCCTGTCAGTGCTCTCAGTATGCACTTGCTGAAAACATGAGGGATTTTTCTCTGTGTCCCCACACGGGTCATACTGACGCTCAAGAAGATGCCTCTGTAGTTTATCAGACCATGAAGAGCCAGGAATTAAAGATATTCCTGAAAGGGAATAAACTGTGGAGACGCATGTGCAGTTTGGGAATCACAGAGCTTCATTTCAGACCTACTCAAAGCACCTATATTGCAAAGGCAAGGGATTTCCACAGAAATTCTGCAAATGTCCACCTGATGATGGTGGGACCACAACAGGTCAGGGCTAAAAAGCACTTTAGAGGACAGGATGAGAGTACAAAATAACTTTCACAAACCAGGAAAACAGTATGAAGAAGATTAGGGTGAAATTCATGAAGCACTGCTGCACAATCCTATGCTTAGGTAGGAGTAAACAGTTGCATTAAAAAGGAAAACAACTGGTTGCATTGCTGTGCTGCAGAACAGAATCTGGGGAGCAGCATGGGTTATGAACCAACCATAAGTCAACAATTTCATGCTGTCATGAAGAAGACAAACCTCATTCTGGGATGTGCAAACAGGAAGAAAGCCTGTAAAACATGCCAGTAACCTCACTGCTCTATCCCACATGGGCAAGGCCTCAGGAGGAACGTGAGCACTTCTGGACACCTCATTACCAGAAAGGTGACAGTCCAACAAAAGTCATGACCACAGGCTAAAGAATGGGATCTAAATATAAGTAGAGATAAAACTGAGGGAACATGATAATGTTCCTTTATGTGCTGCAAGGATTGTTGCAAAGGGACAGGAAATTCAGCTTTGCATGACAATTGCAGAAAGGATAAGAGTTATGGGGTGAACCTACAGTGAAGGAAGAGTTAGGATAGACATCATGAGAAGTTTTTGTATTTGCTACCAGGATTGAAAAGCACTGGACTGCCTGGAAAGTGCCTGTGTGTTTTCATGGGACTTCAAGGACAGCTTGTCTGAGCATCAGCAAGACAATCCTACCTAAACAAGGAGGTGATTGTAAAAGTATTCAGCTAGGGGCTTTGCAATAATCCAAGATATCCAGCTCCTAGACAGCAGAAAAGAATTTCTTCAATGAAGACGTTACCTTCATTTTTGCACGTTACACCTGTACACTCCCATAAAAGTCCTGTAACTCCTGTTGGCTGCACCCATCTGCCGAAGGCTACAACACCTCCATGACATGGTCACATTCCTGCCTCACTTACACCAGTACATACTGTGACACAGCAGCAATTATTCGGCTTATTTTCCATCTCATCATAACAAGTCTCTCCCAATTTTTGCTGTAGTGCCCAAGAGGCTTTCAATTATTTTCCCAGAAAGTCTCCTGTAGCAGGGATGGATCCCTCCAGGCTGAGGGACACGAGGGGCCTGTTTCACCTGCCCTTCCAAATGCACCAAACTGAGCCTCTAAAAGGTCAAATCACCCCATAACACACTAGATAGCCATGTTTTGAAAACCTCTTGGGTTTAGGATACTTTCCACCCAAATGACAGGGCAATGCAGAAGCATCTGTAAAGACAGCACACACAGAGGTCACGGAGAACGTGGCCCACGATGGGCAAAACACGACACAGCACGGGAGGATTTCCTGCTACAGGCCAGGCTGTACAGAGGCACACACAGCTTGTGTGTTAGTACAAACTCGTTGTGAACTCTGGGCTTGAATTTTGACTGGTAGGAGAGAAAATGGCCCAGGCCACTGCTGCATTCAGAGACCCTCTCCCAGCTTGGACAGGGCTCCAGGGATAGTGACTGGGTCTTTCTGCCTTCCCCATCCCAGCACCACACTCATTCTCAACTTTATTTCACATTGGACCTTCACCCTCTTTTCCTAGCAGCATCCCAATTGCTACTTTTTCACACAGACACCAAATAAACTCCCTGCCCTCCTGGACTACGAAAGATGTGCAGTCTCTCTTTTTTCTTTACTGCTCAGTGGAAATACAGAGCATTCCTAATTTCACTTGTTTGGGCTTTCTCTGTGTTATTAGTGACCTCTATACTAACCTGCCTTTGCAACCCTTTTCAAGGTTTTATTCCATCCTCCAGCCTGAACACATTCCTAGACTTTCACTGACCTACAGTGGCACCGAGTGGAAAAGTGAAATAAAGCCCTGTGTCTCCTCTTGCAGGACACAGAATTATTGAAAAATTATCTGGAGTGCCTACAAGGCAGAGTGATGAGGAGTAAAATCCTGTCTTTGTACTGCTCTGGGTCTCTGCAGCATATAGATCATTTGTCAGTGCCAGTTTGAGGTAGTCTCTCTAAACAGCCTGTTTTGCATTTGAAGCACTCACAGGACATGATGGTTCGGCTAAAAAACCATGCATTTTACATGAAATCACCTGGATAATTTGGCTGTATATCGTGTTCCCACAACTTAATATTCTACCTACAGATGCGTGATCAAGAAGAGATTCCTTGACTTTGACAGGGCACATCACATTATACTCACTTTATTATTGGAAATGATCACCCCAGGGTGCAAAAGGGAGCAAAGACATAGTTTCATCACACCTTTTTTTTTAATAAACCACATTTACTGCAGTGTGGGGTATTCCAAAGCTACAGAGCGCCACTTGCCAGTGGACAAGTGGCTATATTTTACCTGGATTGTGCAAGAAAGAAGTAACTGCTTAATTTAATGCTGAGCTGTGTAAAACTCACACTGGAAAATTCAACTTTTAGGCACACAGGTCATATCCTCCAGTAAAAAGTCGTTTTAAGGCGTGAAATTAAATATTTTAAATGCTGTACTCATAGATGTAACCAAAAACTCTCCTCACTGTGGCTGCACATCCTCCCTTGTACTCAGGACAGGATCCAGTACTGGACTCCTGACCTTAACCTCAAGGAAACTTTAACGTCAGATTTGATGCTTGCTAGGACCAACAAGGAGATTTTTTCCTCTGCTTTGATGGTCATTACAACCAATTAAAGTTTTGTTTTCTCCAACTCTGCAAAGATTTGACTGCCCTCCCAATTGAGCAGACCAGAAAAATATACTCTGGAATCTCAACAAGCACTTGATACAGTACATTTATCTGGGAACTGATTGATACTACATCTATTTTGGCATTATGATTTTTATTTTTAATCCTCCATTTAAATACTCTATTTCACAATCTGGAAGGAAAAGGAACACGGGATGGCCCATAGATATTTAGTAGCTATAAAATAAAACCTATAAAATGAAAGAGAAATGAATTATCAAACCATAAACTAAAGTTCGGCGTTTAAAATGGGCCAGGGCTTTAAAAATTCAATTACAGCTTCAACAGAAACAAGTTTACTCAATATTTTAATAACCTTCTCTCATAATGTTTTTTTTCTTCCTTTGCAAATCCTGGCATTACTGAGGATGTATGGCAAGGTTGCCTTTCCTCTAACTACTTTAAGATTGATTAGGAAACAGAAATATTGATGCATTTATCCAAAATAACTTAATTAAATGAAGCAAAAAATAGCACACAGGAACATGTCTCAGTGGAAAACTGGAGCTGATCAAGATTATGAGAGGTTACATTTAATATTCCTGGACTGAAAACATTAGGACAATTAATTGAATATCAGTAATGGAGAACACAAAGAGTAGGAAAGTTATTTAGTGTTTTCTTAACTCTCTGGTGGGTTATTTTGTATTCAGTAACTTCTGTAGGTTTACAAGCTACCAACACCTGGAGGTCCTGCAGGACAGTAGGTAAAGAGATCTCAGAGCACTAACCTGCATTGCCTTTCTTGAAGCTCAAAGTCAGGTGTAAGGTCAAATGCAAAGGTATAAAACCCGATGAAAATCAGGTTTGTGTTTGCTTGGTGTTGTCAAAGTGGCACTGTCGTGGTTTGGGGGATACATTCAGCAGTGGGCTGTCTCCAAGCACCACTGGCTGCTCACAATCCTGGAGGCTGAGTCCAGGCTCAGTCCTGGCTCCTGCTGGCTTCAAAGAGAGTTTATGTGACAAAAACCCTGGAGGACAAGGCTTCAGGGGCTGTTATCTCAAGCCACAGCAGCTTTCAGGTCTGTGCTTTTAAAAGGGCTTTCTCCTCATCTGTTTTACTTTCTTTGGGAGGGGCATTAGGATTTCGACAAAACCTCTAGAAAAACAGCGAGGATGCGCCAGATGAACGAGAGAATATTCACTCTAGTTTAGTTTGGAAACCACCCATATCTTCATTTTAAACAGTGGCTTCTGCAACGCAGAGCAGCACCAGGTCCAAGTTCCAGCCAGACAGGTCTAGGCTGCTCTGTGTGGAGCCCAGATGATTGCATCAGGACCCACCAGGAGCTCCACAGCCTGACAAATCCAGCTGAAGACCCAGCACCCCTGATAAATTCAACACACTGCAAATGCAACAACATGGAAAAATAGGTGTTTCTGCAAGAATGAGGAACTGCAATTGAAAAGACACGATTCTCGAAGCTGCATCCAAGGAGGATGGAACAAAGATGTTAAAATACTACCCCTAGAGTATTCCCCCCTGTGGTTGCAATTGTTTCTGAAGTACCCTGCTTAAAATAGGTTTTCAAACCATGCAAGACTAATCATTGCAATTTGGAGAGGTAAATAGGCACTTAGCATGCAATTCACAATTAGCTAAAGATGGTAGAAGAATCTCAGTCATGTTGGCACAGGAGATTTAAAAAAAAAGAAAGAAAACACTTTTTTTCTAGCAAGAATGACATGTGATGGGAGAATAGAGGAAGATAATTGTCATAACAAAGGGAATATGTTATTATTTATTGGCCACACTTAAGCACTGGAATCCTGGATTATAGTATCTGGTGACAAATGCTGCTTGAAATTTTGTAAATATCACTTAAAAAGTATGATAAATGAGTAATTCTGCACCTACTCCACAACCAACCCTTTCAAAATTCAGTTCTGTGAAGCAGAGTGACTTTTTTCTGTCCTATAGGAAAAGATGAAACGCCTGAGCACCCTAAAATCTCGTTCTCTTCAGGCTTCACCCTACTCCTACTACCATTAGAGCAATATTGCTGGTAAATACGGCGAGAGAATTTTTAAAACCAACTAACAAACCTAACTTTTTAGTGCCTTCAAGGTATGGCACAGCCCATCCAGGCTGTCCCCTGCCCCCTGTGCTGCTGCCAAGCCCACCCAGCCTTGTGCTGTCCCCAGCAGGGACCACTGAGCCCCGTGGCACTGGAGGGAAGGGCTGAGCTGCCCTTCAGGGTGAGGATGGATTTCACCCTCCTGAGCTGGGGAGGGTCACAGCACTCAGCTGCCCGCGGGCTGAGACCATTTCTTTGCCAAAGTGACAGCTGTAAATAGATATTTAGTGTCTAATTTCTATATCCTTCAGTATCTTAACTTATATTTAGCCTAAACCATGACACATTTATCTGATTTGTTGCTATTAATTTCCTGGTTCCCCTTCTATTTTCTTCCTCCTCTCACAGATTCACTGGGTTATGAACTGCAGTAACAACATTTCCAAACCAATTTTTTGTATTTGAAAAGCTTCTGATATTTTTCTTTA
Organism: Melanocharis versteri; assembly: GCA_013397845.1. Taxonomy (NCBI): domain Eukaryota; kingdom Metazoa; phylum Chordata; class Aves; order Passeriformes; family Melanocharitidae; genus Melanocharis; species Melanocharis versteri. Next base: position 225,093 of record VZTG01001429.1, read on the forward strand.
TCACTCCACTAGTGCTGGGATGCTGATTACCCTTCTCCTTCCTTACCCTCCCCAGCTCTAGAACTGCATGCAAACAACAACAGGGGGGGAAGAAAAAAAAAAAAAAAACCCAAACCCTCAGCAGTATGTTGGCTGATGCTGGCAGCAAGACAAATCTGGCACCACACAGCAGGCAGGCAGAGAGTGCACTGCTCATCCTTTCGGTTTGCTGGTGTGTGGGAATGCTGGACACCAACACCCAGCGAGGGATTCGGCCGAAAGCTCCTCTCCTCGGCGCCTGAACCCTGCTGCTCTCTGCCCCGGGTGGGAGATACAGGTAAAAACAGAGAAATGCTTGAGCTATTCAGTGGCAAGAGGAAGCAGTTAGGAGAAGCCCAGAATGGCTAATGTTATTCCTAGCAGTAAACCACAGTGCAGGGGCTGTGCACGCAATGCCCTCAGGTACCGGGACTTGTTCGGGATTCTTCGCATTACAGCAAATAAATTGGTGCAAGTGGCAGTAAAGGTTTTTTTCTGGGGGGGGGGTACACTTTGTTCAAGTTGTCTTTATAAATATTTATTACTATTTATATAATTATAGCTCTCTGACGGCAGGCTTTACAGCAACTTCGAGCCACAATAAACAGGCAGCCTGGATGCCTCCTGCTCAGCCTGACCGTACCTATTCTATGTGTTACATGTTTATCTATTACCACCATGCTTTGAGCTTATAATTTATTTCATAATGTAATTTATAGTTACGTTACAAAAGCATCCCTCTACAAACAGCAACCATGTAATATTGATAAAGCATTTAGGGACAGAACATAAATTCAACGGCTCAGATATTATGTAGTATCAATAATCTGCAGGAAAAAAAAGTGTCTGTGTAAGTATGCACAATTTATTATGGCAGGAACTTAAACAGAGAACATATTTCTCTGTCAAACTTTCTTCAAAAGAACTTGACATCCCCAAATTCTTTTCTCTCCCACAGATGTCAGAGGACAAGACAGACAAGGTAAAAATCAAAGCAGCTGAAAGTTTTGAACATGACAAGCAAAATATTTCTTGGCTGAAAAAAGGTAAGTTACTTTGAGTTATTAGTTACTGGTTTGCGTTCAGACATTTCTCTTTTTCTTAAAAAAAAAAAATAGCCTATAGGCTTGAATATGGCCTGTAATTTCTACCATAAAAATTCCATAGTTTGACTTCTGCGTAATATGCACGTACAATTTATTTTGGTACAGAAAGGCCTAAATTACCAAATTTAAAGTATCCTGAAAGCTCATTTTTCTAATGTCCTTGCATTCCTGGGAAAGTTTTATTTGACCTGAACTGTAAGAAGTATGAATGATCATCTTACTTCTGATGAAAAGGTTTTATTAACTGAAACTGTTACTGAATTGCATTAATATTATTAATTATTATTAATAATTATTTTCTCAAATCTGAGTAAAGATCAATCTTTGAATCTTTGGATCTGGCAGTGCTTTATCTTAGAGTAAAGTAACATCAGTTGTCAGCGTTTTGGATGTACAGAAACATTGACCCTCAAATGTAGAGAAGTCATAAAAGACAAGTACAGGGACCTTTCAGGTTTTAAAGGCTGAAAAAGAAAAGACATTAAGTAACTAATTTGCAACAAATGCCAGTATTTCAAATGCTACATTCTATTTGTTAAGCTACTTTTTTTTTAAAAAAAAAGAAAAAATTGGAAACATTTCCTTACTGTTTGTGCGCATAAAGAAGAAAGGTTCTTAGGATATATTTCTCGCTGAAAAAAATTGATTTGCCAAGTTAGAACACAGCTTCTTACATCTTTATGCAGATGTGTTGGTCATAGCAGAATCTCCTTATTGCATTTATTACAGACAAGCAGGATTTGAATTAAATAGAAGTTCCAAGAGTAGGCTTTCAAGATGCAGAAGATAGAAATTAAATGTCCATGGTTAGGTGCAAATTATGGTTTTTAATGAGAACAGCTGTATTCTAATCCTAAAAAAATTATTTTGGGAAGACTCAACAAGTGACCTCATATTTTGAAAACACCAGCTGCGGGGGTATTGGGCAAAAGTCACATTTCTAGCCACTGTTATGTCATCTGTAAGATGTGCATTACTACTTTAAGCTCATGTAATTAATTGCACATTAGATCTTTCAGTTGCAAAGGACTTTGCAGCAAAGCAGGCCTGAATTAATGTCCCTGCCTTGCAGCCTTTCACGTTTATGCAGCATTTGCAGAGTGAAAAGCTCCCACTGGAGCAGGGCTCACTGGCCAGCAGGGCTCACTGGCCAACACGCAGACTTGGCTTGGCTGGACATTCAAAGTCCTTAGCTTGCAAGGGGTCAGTTGACTTCCATAACTCTGCAAGCAGAAACTTTGTAGTTTGAGTGGCCCAGAGAGGGATACAGCTGAGCGAGCAAACAGCAAACACGTAACTGAACTATTTATTCTATTAGAGAGTAGAACACAAGAGACTTGCAACTTTACAAAGGGATATAAAAGTCCAGAGGACTTTAACGTGTCTCTGAACAGGATAAGAATGATGGCAGGGCCCTCAGGGTCCCATGTTGTTATTTATCCTCTGGGCCAGACCTCCTCCAGGAGCCAGGTACATCCCTCACAGCTGCATGTTACCTGAGCTCGTTTCACTTAGTGATGCTGCTTCACAAGGTTTCATTTCTCCAGTTCCTAAGGAGGGACCCCATGCAGAGTTTCAGGATCATTAACAACGTTTTGATTGTTCTGTACTTGGAAGGAGTTACAGTCTCACAGAAAGAGCCAAGTGTTGACTATTGGCACTTCTCCTTTCCAAAGTGCCACCCAGCAGAATTGGGCCTTGAAGGCCTTCTACAGCAGCTGAGTCAATAACTGAATGTGTCTCATGAGGAAAGCAAATTTGCCTTGAGATAAGAATATGGAAATTATTTAATCGTAAATTGAAGTTTGTTTTTAAAAAATTTTGTTGTTGTTTCTTTGCTTTAAGCATTTCTGCGGTATGCACTGGGATTTTAGAATATGGTGAAACAAATTGTCTGGAGCAGAAGCTTAACTTTATGTTTAAATGTTTTAAAAATACCTCATGTATAGATTTCAGGCATTCCAATAAACAAAGAATTGTGGAGAACAGACTTGTACTGTTTCCATCAGGCACAGTAAGAAGACTATATGTTCTTTTAGCATCCAGTGTTAAAGAAAAGTTATTTTTATTCATGGTTTTGTATTGATTATTTGTTCCTTCTAAAAGAAACAATCATGAACCACATAGTATCAGAAATAAACAACTAGGCTGTGGTTTTAGTGTCTTTCCTAGACTTCATTTTTTCCTAATGCTTTACAAAGTAAAAGCTCATGGACTGTTTGTACAGTGGGTCAACAGCAAAATAAGGTATCTATAAATTTTTGTTGTCTTTCTGCATTAGAAACTGTTTAATCAGGGCGGGGGGGATTTTGATCTGGCTGCCAGTTATTTATCTTCTACTTTTTCTTGGAAGAAGATCATTTACTTTTGTCTTGAACCCTCTAAGAGCAGAAATCAAAGCCTTGTTCTGGGAGAGACCTTTCCCAAAGCAAAACAGAAACCAAACCAGCATTGTGAAAAGTATTACACAAAAACAGTAGGTTGGGCATCTAGGGTTGTATCTTCTCAGCAGGAGGAAGATAAACAGTTCAGCTCATGTCTCTGCCTCTAAATCAGTCATTTTTACTCGCTGATGTGCCCTCACACCCCTGCCACAAGTGCACCAGGAAACTGATGGGGGTTAAAGATGACACAGGGACAAAAACGTCGCACAAGTCAGCACAGTCTGGGACAGAAACATGAACATAATCATGGCCTTGGTCTGTTTTTTTCTTTAAAGGACAATGACACATTTATCCTTTCCTTTTCTTTCACGGTTTTACTACAAGCCTTTTTCTGGTGAAAGGTCCTCTACAGTACCTGCAGATTGTAGAACCATAATGAAATAATAATCAAAATGTAAACAGGGGAGAAGAGTGTTAAATGTGTTTTCTAGGTTTGCTTAGACTTTAAAAAAGTCCCAAAACATCTCTATCTCTTGAGGCATTTAGCACTGAAATCTAGACATGGATAACATGAAAAACTCCCAGGGTTGAAAGTGAGAACAAGGATTGTGAAATGTTTACAGTTCTATTCCAAGATGTCTCAGGGTAAAGTCATACACCAGCGATGTTTTCTGATAGTATGGAATATTTTTCAGGGTTATTATTTCTAAAGATCACACAACAGATGAGAAACCCTGCATCTGGAGGGTGTGCACCAGACCATCACATGCAAATCAACCAGAATCAGTATGAATGAGCACGGAGAAAAGGCAGTTCTGCTTGTCTGACCTTAACGATGATGTGAACCAACCCAAGGAAAGCTTGGGATATAGCAACAAAACCAGACAATGACTCCTATTTTGTGTAGGAGTGGAGACAGTTATTGGTGCTTCCTCCTACCATGGGGAAGAGCTCATTGCTGGAGGTGGGAGTCAGTTTTGGGTGGAGATGTAGAGATCCCCATGTCAGTGCTTACAAAATATCAGGGCAGGGTGAAACATGGGTTCATTAGCAAACAAGCACTACAAAAGTTATCTGCCATGAAAAACTGGAGCAGGAATCCTCAGTGCATGTGTTTTTCCCACTTATGCATGTTTTGCCCTGACATGGACAAAATAACACAAATGACAGTGCCTAGAATGTGAATGTACATGTATAAATAAAGAACAGCCAATAAAAGTTGTGGATAATATTAGAGAAATGTCCTCTGCAAGGCCTTGCGTCCCCACCTGCTTCATGCACTCACAAGATTCCCTGGAGAGAGAGTGACAGGAAAAGTGGGAAGTGTTTTAAAAAAAAATAAGTAAATAAATGAGATGTTTAAATTAGATGTTAGGAAGAAATTCTTCCCTGAGAGGGTGGAGGGGTCCTGGCACAGGTTGCCCAGAGAAGCTGTGGTTGCCCCATCCCTGAAAGTGTCCAAGGCCAGGTTGGATGGGGCTTGAAGCAACCTGGGATAGTGGAAAATATCCCTCCCCATGGCAGGGGGTTGGAACTGGATGACATTAGAGGTCCCCTCCAACCCAAACCATTCCATGATTTGATGTGCAACAAGCAGATCACCACACCCCAAACAAGAAGAATCTCTGGGCCCCTAACCCAACACGGGCTGTGTAAAATCTGTAAGCTGCACAAGACAAGCCTTTAGAAAGGCAGCACTCAAGGATGAGCAGCACTCCCAGGAGCTGGCTCTGGGATGGTCCCACCCTGCCCAGCACAGCCACAGCCACGGCCCTGCCTCTTCCACGTGGGCCAGGGGCTCCTTCCACCGTGGCAGTGATTTAGTGCCAGATTAGCAGCCATCTGGTGGCAAAGGAGGGAGGTCAAAGCAGAGCTAAATTCACACCAGCCTCGGCATGTGGCTTTTGGAGCTCCTCACAAACAAATATCTCGGTATCACTCGATGATTACAGCCATATGGATACGTGGGAGCAGGCGGGAGCTTATCTGACGGACATAAAGCTATAAAAGGTGACACTGATTTTGCACAGGGACCACGGTGGTCTGCTCACTATTTCTGCGCCCATTGCAAATGCAAGGGAAAAAAATGTGTGAGGGCCTCACACTGCCCTCCCATGGTTTCATCCCAAACTGGCCACGGCAGCCCAGGAACGCAGATCCAAGTCACACAGAAATGAAATTTCATTTCAGGATATTTTCACACAAAGCCCTCCTGTTTTATGCTGCCCAGCTGTGTACACAAATGCCCTCCATATATAACTTCCAGTGAAAAGTTAATGAAATGGCTTCCTTGCTCTCCTGCCAAAAATATAACTGAAAGTCTAATCTCAAGACTTTCTCCAAAATAGCCCCTTTTTGCACTAAAATTCTCATAAATCAGAAACATTTTTGTCTAAAATAAGCCTGTTTTCATTGTCTTGCAAATAGTAAAAGTCTAGCCCCAATTTCTTTAATCTACTGCTCCAGCCAGCAGATTTTCGCTGTAGGGTGAAATTCAGCCCTGTACTGAGGGTCAGTGCAAGGTCAGCACTTAAACCATAAAATAGGGCTTAAGTGGTAAATAGAGCCTCTGTTCAGGATTATATTTCACCCCTTAAAAGGACTACATTTCATACAAAAAGAGAGATTTACTTATATCACAGACCTGGCTGTAGTGACATTATTCAAATAATACCTTATTCCAGTATTAATCCCATTGGGTGAGGCTGGGCCACATTTCTTTGTGGCACATCCCAGAAATCCAACACAGGAGCAGACTATTCCTAGCTTCACCAAAACTTCCCACAGCCTGGTCCTGGGATAAGAGGAAAACCTTTCTATATGGCAGCACTCCGAAATGCCTTTTTCCCCAGAACGCTCCTCTCCCATTTACCCAGTGGCTTCAAGAGACTTAACGAGCATTAATAAAGTGGGAAGGACATAACACCATGAGAATGGTATTGCAGAAGGAGAGTTGTCCTGGAGGCACTCAGGGAATTTCCCAGTTTTTACAACCTTCCAGTACTGGGCTTGTACTTTTGCTGAGACTATTCTCAGCAGAGTGTTTTGATCTGACTTGCATCCCTTCATTTAGGGAGTTAAATGACATTTTTAGAATTTCTTCCTAAAATTTCACAAGTCAGTGAATGCAATTTTACATACAAGCTTGGACACTTGTTTCCTGAATTTTGCTGACTTGAGTCCAGAAGCTTTTTTCACTCTCTTCTTTCAGCCTGAATTAAGTCATTGCATTGAAAAGATTTATAGAAGACTGATAGCAAAGAAAGACTTCTCAGTTTCATGTAACAGAAAATGCCAAATGCTTCTCAGATGAATGTTCTAATCCAAGCAGACTGTTTCCAGATAAGAACACCACACACACAAAAGAAAGAGCGCATTTAAAAACTGATGACAAGGATCCCAGGGGGCTCAAATTCCTGGAAGATGCCTTATCAGCTTCAGGACTATGACCAAATGAATTAATGAAGACAACCCTTCCTTTAAGTTGTAAAACAGCAGATTTAAAGACTCTTCCAATGGAGAGGGAGTATATGAAATCTGCAATGGTCCCAGCTCACCACTCCTAATTACACTGTTATAAACTGAGGGGTCCTTGACCTTTGAGCTGGAAGATCTCTGAAGATGTCAGACTTTGGATGTACAGTAAAGACAGCGGTACTTCTCCGGGTGACAGTGTTAAAGTTTTAAAAGTTTAAAGTCACACTCCTATGTATGGATATCCTGGATATCTATTATAAAAATATATGTGAATGTTTATTTAGGTTTGATTGCCTGAAGTGAATTTGTTCTACAAAGGAAAAGTTTATTTCATTCAACTGCCAGTGCTGGGGAAGACCTGAATGTATTGTTTCATTCACTACTGGAAGTTTTCCAGACCAATTCTCTTCTTTGCTGTACTTGGGCAAAATATTCTGAATTTTGCCCACAGTTGTGCCAGTAGAGCAAAACATGAAATAACACTACAGACACTCTTTAGTTGTTGAGTATCTCAGCAACATAAACATTAAAGAACTCACATGCCCAAGGGCCTCCATAGCACTTCCTACCTAAGATGGCAAACTGGTGCATGGCAAATCTCGGCCTAAGGGTCAGTGTCAAAGCAATGAGTAATTCCATTAAGGCAACAGAGCTGCACTGGCTTGCAAAAAATCTGATTTGTCCCAATAAGTTTAAGAATAGATACCACTAATCATGTCAGGGCATCACTGCAGCAGGAGGAGCAAAGCCATGGCTCATTTTATCATCTCAGTTCATAGAGGGAAGGGTCAAATGCCAAGCTGGTCTGCTGGATCTGAGGTGGTGCAAGCCCATCACAACAAAAACCATGCAGGCCTGATTTACTTTGAGTTAGAAGGCAGAATAATCATGGATTATTCAGACCCAGTTTTCAGAAGGTGTTTTATAGGCCTGGGAGATTACACACCCGTATGTAGAGCCAAACTGACAGTCACAGTCATACAGAGGTGCAGCAAAATCCTTATTATTGGAGCGGTTCAATGAAATATTTAGATTAAATATAATTAGGTTATGAAAAAAATAGACCTCCCCTCATCTGACTGAAGATTTGTAATCATTCTCTACAATACAACTGCCTCCAAGTACTCAAGACAAAATGCTGTGGGGATGGCTAAATACTGGGCAGGCTGGTGGTCTATTGCTTTTGTAAGATTTTAAAGGAAAAAAGACCAGAAGTAAAATTAGTTTAAACATATCTTGTTAGCTGAGATTCAACAGAATTATTTTCCATCTATTTTTTAAATAAGTATGTAGAACTAAGTCCAAATAGAAAGAGATATTAAAAGTGACTGCTCTAAATGACCAGTAATAAAATCCTGGATGCAAAACACTTCTCAGAACAGCTTGGTGATTACATCTGTGACTTCAGATCTGGGCTCAGAGCACATGAACACATGAGAGTACTCAAATTCACTCCTTCCAGATGAAGACTCTCATCCCCAGCTCTCAGATACTCTATCTAATACCATGGTTTGGAGATTCCCAAGTGGCTCTGTCTGGACTGACCACTTAAAGCTCGTTGCTCCAGAGAGACAGAGAGAAGGACACCTGAGTGAAGGGCAGGAGATGCGCTCTAACTCCTGTCAGGGAGAGTATTCAGCTATCAGTAAAAAGTGGAAAATCCTTGAGATGTGGTCTCCACACCCCATCCAGCTCTAACTCCTTGTTTCCTCACCTATCCCCTCAGCTTATTGGTCCCAGTAGCCTGACCCTCTGCAAGCACTGAGTAGAAGGTTGAACCTGGGAGTCTGCTGCCTGCTGGACAGAAGGACACATGCAAAAATGAGGTGCTGCAGCCCTCAGTGTCAGCTGAGTTCCTTAATAACTCCTACTACTCCTGAGATCCATCTCTTTGAAGAGAATTGCACAAGGCCTCTTTACCACCTAAGCGATATTTCAGTGTTGCAGAGATCTGTTATCCCCTTAAACTAAATTAATTTTTGTTTTATAGGAGTCAAACAGTCTCTTAGGGTCTCTTGATTATATAGTCTCATTCTAATTTCAGTCTTTAATCTGAATAAACACATTAGAAAAACACAGACACAATTAACTTAATCATAAATTCAGATGGATTGTTTATTATCTGTCTACTTAATGTGCTTATGATTGCAGCAGTTAAACATGATAATGTTGTCTTCTCTCACATATAAATGAATACATGCAGCACAGAAATATGCCCAGGAAGAAAAACTTCTGCCTGAATACATCAGTGGGCTCCAGATAGAGAGAAGTAGATGCACTACTCACTGCTGTGCTCTACAGAAAAACAAACATTGCCATGATATTGTTGAGACATGAGAGAACTGATTACTGACAGATTATGCTCTTCTTGCTGAAATATGTCTACAAACAGCTTCAAATGAAAGAAGATACTACAGCAGCAGAGATGAAACTAGGAACACTCTCTGCTTATACCACTGCACCTACAATGGAAAGGAAGTGTAGATTTTGGGTAAATAAGACCACTTGAGTTCTTCAGAGTAAGACACAGGTCAAATCAGTATCTTCCAACTGAAGAAAACTCAGACATCAGATCTAGAGAACTTTCTGCTTTGTGATCTTTGCAAAGATAGTTGTCTTAAATAGAAGTTAAACCCTTTTAGCACCAAAAATTGTGTTTAGTTACATGCCCACGGCAATTAAAACTTGTGCCAAAATGCTTTCATGTATCCACAAATGCTTGGATGCCAGAATTTAAATTGGAATATGATTCTTCCTGTTCCTACAGCATATTGAATATGAATAATTATTTCAAGCATGCGTCCAAGTTGGTGATTATTACTCAGATAGATTTCTCTATCACTAGACTGGTTTTTTAATAACCACACAGTATACCATGAAGAAGTTTTATTTGCCTTCAGAATATTCAAATTTTAACTAAATTTAAAGCACACTACGCTTTTCTCCCTCAAACAAGGACCACTGAAAAGTATCCACTATGAAAGTTCACGAGAAAAGGGGAAGAAGAGGGAAGATAAAAGAATGGAAACTCAAAAGTCAATTCAAGTCTCTTCAGTTTCACTTTCTCATTTACAGTTTCCCTCATCTATAAATACTAAAAAACCAAATTTCCTTATTAAAAGAAAAAGAAGTTGCAGGTTAATTTTAAAGCTCTGAAATCCATGCTTATATTCCAGGAGTGGGCAAAACAATGCAAGAGATGATGAGATTAGGGGAAGAAAGCCAAGAGAATCATAGGAAAAAGCAATTATGGCACCCGGTAGTCATTCTGGCTAGATGACGTGGTGACCAAATTTATTGTCAGCAGATATTTTAAGTGCTTACTATTTAAAAAAATACTATTGCCATTATAAAACAAGGCATATAAAATCGAGCATAAAGTATTTGAAATATATCCAATGCAGCTTCCAGCTAAGCAATCTTTTTTCCCTTTCCTAGTTTATTTATGATTTAAATAAATAAATAGCCCATGAGCTTCAGGAAGATATTCACTTCACCCACACTCTTGGTCCCTAAAATACAATCAGCCCTGTTCCATCAGAGGTGGTAACCACTGAGCAAAGAAATTCTGAACAGCAGTGGAAGCTTCCCCAGCTCTGGCTTGGAGGGAATCACCAATACTTGCAGAAGGATAGTACAGTCCCAATGCCTTGAAATTTTTTCATGAAAAATAAATAAAATATAAAAACTCAGCAGTGGTTTTTACAGTATGACACAGCAGTATTACTTGCATTAGGCCAATTTACCACTTATGATAGCAGTAATAGCACTAAAAGCCAATAAAAGCGGTCTGTTCGTTCAGAGATTGGCTTTTATGGCTTATTCTAAATATTATCAAGTGAATCAAAAGCTGTCATTATAGTGTCTAAAAAGCCTTCGTACCTTGTAAGCAAACAGTGTGACTTTGACAAATAATCATTAATATGCCTGTGTGAGACCAGGGCTAAAAGAGAAAGAAAAAGGAAAACCCAATATTTCACTTTACATAAATCGTTAAGATCATTTCAGTTAAATTTCACACAGAATAAAACAGATTTATATGTAAAATGCCATAGTTTTCCCAAGTTGTCTTTTTTTTTTTTTAATCTCTGTACGTTTTCACAAAACAAGAACTTGTCAGAACACTGAGCAATGGATGATTGGACTATGATGATGCATCCTCATCAGCTCTGGGAAAACAAATGGTGCATGTGTCTAGGTAGTGTCTTTTGGGCCACATCTAACCTCATCTTCCCTTGACTCTCATCCTGCCTGCCAGAACTCTTCTTCTCCGTGTTCTCCTGCTGATGAACCTTATGGGGTGGCACTCAAGGTCACACCCCCCATGGCCACACATCCCTGCTGGCTGGCTCTGTAGTGCCCTCACTTATTGGATCCCCTTGGGTAGGCATTGCCTGGGCTACCTGGAGACAGGGAGGAAGATGGACAAGGTGGGAACACAGCAGGAGCTTCAGGACACCATGTGGGATGGGACATCACATGTAGGAAGGGCGAGCACAACACCACAGAAGAGTGCAGGTATTGGAAAGGCTGGGCATGGATCCTTCAAGGGTTTGACTACATAGTCCAGACTTTTCTCAGTTAAAGAAAAACTGGTAATCCACAGACTAAAATAATAGTAAAGTCTTAGCTGCATGCACACCACGCGCCCCTTCTGCTCACAGAATGATATTTCAGTGCAGCGTCAGCAACAGCATTTGGGAGCCTCAGTTATTCTGAGCACCTCACGAGGAGCCTGCCCTTAGGTCTGCCAGGCTCAGCACTTCCCCAGCCTCCCCTCAGCCCCCAGGCCACTGCCAGTGGCCTCGTAGCCACTCTGGGAGACATCCAGGCTCTGGGCATGAGACCATGGCCAAGAGCCTGGGACAAGCTAAGTGCCCTGGGCCAGGCATGGCCACTTGTCACGTGGCCTTGACTACAAGGCTTGGGCAGCTGGCTCAAGCATTCCTGCTCCCACAGGTAGTGCTGTGCCTCCGGGAGGTTTCTTTGCCCGCTCTATTTACAGTTTTGGGGGCCCCCAGGGATGGCCAGCTGGCACTGACAGCGTTATGTGATCCGCTGTCCAGCTGCACGGAGCACATGGACAAGCAGGAACATGTGGTGCTGCTCTGCCAGGGGAATTATCCCCCAACACGGCCCTTCAACAAACACGTGTGTTTTGCAGGCAATTTATGGGAGCAGAAAACCAACAGGCCTCCCGTTCCAAGCTTCTAATTTCTTTGGCTGTTTGTTTTCTTTTTTCCCCCCATGAAGAACTTTCTAGAAACACTACATTAACAGTGAGTTAGAAAGATCTCAGGTAAAAACTGGTACAACTGGGTTTTGCCTAAGGTATCCTAAAGCATGGTAGGAAACCTGTTAGGATTTACTCCCTGCTTGTGCTTATCCAGGGGGTGGTGTACTACATCCTTTAAATCCACACCAAGTAGAGCTGCTTCCCAAAAAACCCCACCCACTAAATTATGGGTTTGATTATTTCAGTCTGAAAAGTGAAAAAAGCAGGTAAGAGCTGCTTATCTACTTAGAATCTTAGACCATTTGGGGATGGAAGGAACCTTGGAAAGACCATCTTGTACCCACACCCCTGCCATGGGCACAGCCTTACAAGGATAAAAGGACTTTGGTCCATCTGCACTTCCTCTTTCAGGCAGGGTCCAGCAATTACCAAGGTCCCTCCCAGACTCAGAACCCACATTAAACATCTGCTTTTCTGTGCCCAAGCTTAGTGGTTAAAGAGGGTCAACCATGAAGACCTAGACAACAGAAGCTGCTCACTGAAATTAATAATGTCAATGTTCCTCTCCCATTCCCACCAACAGTATTTTGCAATGCTGATTTCAGTCTCCAGCATGCCTATAAAATGGCAGAAAAATATTTTGCCACTCAAAGATTTGAGTGGTTTGATCTGTTTGGTTTTCAGGCCATGGGTCTGCAGTACATTTATTCATCTCACACAGTTTTCCTGTATTATTTTTCCTAAGGGTTCAATCCCCCCATACTTTAGCCCCACCTTCATTTCTGTCACACTCAAGTTCTCTATTACTGCTGAAGAAAATCAGAGCACAGGACACTGCAGGTTGCTGTGCAACCCGAAACAACCCATGCACATGCTGACAAAATGAAAACATCAGCGAAGATTCTTTAGGCCAAGATTTCAAGAGCAAAGTCACCAGAATTACTCATATGCCTGAAGTTAGGCTTGTGCTTCGGCCTGTTGCTGAATCTGCTTCTGATAGAAAATGAAGAATGCCTTGGTTTTGATTAGAGGCCACATCTTGGCTGTAGTGTTGCCCTGTTTCTAATTGTTGGTGTAGTCAAGAAACTCTATCCTTCCACTTGAGACCACCTGGAGAAATACATTCCCCACCCCACCCCCCTGAACTTCTCCCAAGAGCCCAAAACTTGGCTTTAATAAAATACATATTTTCCATTTTTCCCCCCACTAATGAGATGCATTGATATTTTTACCTGCTTGTACTGCGTTTTGTTAATGGGAAATGTTTCAAACACTGTGTGGTAATGGGATATGGGATTATATATTTATTAATCTCAAGAGCACTGTGTAGACCGTACCAATAAGTTACAAGCAAACTGGCAGCACAGGGTTTGAGTTCTGGCAGGAAAACTCTTCCAAGCCTTGCCTGTTAGGCTGCATTTGCCTCTGCTTTAAAACTTTGTGCTGAGCTAGAGCTGCTTGGGTCAACTGTGCTGCAAAGAGGCTGCACTGAGCCCTCTGCCCTGGGTCAGTCGTGTCACAGCCAAAGTGACCTGGTGGCCAAGGAGGTGCACTCTGAGCAGCTGAGCACTATGGTTTGCTGCATAATATAGAAAACCTTGTTATATGCAGAGAAAACAGGAAAAAAAAAAAAAAACATTAGTCGTGGTGTGTTTCCATTGACAGAAAAAAGCTCTTTCCAGCCTTGGAGATTGTATTTTTATGCAGTGATGTCTAAATCTATCTGCCTGTGAGTTTACACCAGATGCTGCACTCAAATACACCCTCCACATTCTCTTCTGCCCCAGTAGGTCAGCAGAGAGTTCTCAGTTTGGTGGCTCTTACAGAATTAAAGACATTTTTTGCACAACTGAAAGACTGGCACTTGAAGATGAAGCCTGATTCACCTCCCAGTGGAAAACTGGAGAAAGCTTCATGGATTTGCTCTCTGTAATGCTCAAGTTTGTGTGCAGCAAGAGGAGGAAATGAAAACTAATGGAAAGAGACATTTCCTTTAGGATCAAAGCTGAATTCTTCCAAGGGTGCATTCCCGGACTTTACTCAGAAGAAACAGTTGTGAGGTCAAATGATTCACAAAGTCCAGCTCTGCTCAGGCACCTTATTTTCCCTTATGAGGTAAAAAAAACCGACAAATTTTTACTTTTCACTTGAGGGTCTCAAATCCTTTTCAGCCATTAACTACTAAAGCAGCCTATTTGCTCCATGAAGGTGATTAATAGGAGCGGAGGTGAAGCAATTACTTAGAAGTGTGATTGCTTTAGGTATATGTAATACTTAGATATTCTAAATATCCAGCTTTATGGGTAGCTGAGACCCTTGACTGCAGTGTCCAGTGCCCAGCACTTCTTAATGAAGATGAACTCTGAAGATGAACTTTGCATATAGCCAAGAAATAAACAGAAATAATTTTAGCACACAAAATTAATAGCTGTAGATGAGGTAAAAATCACGAAGGACTGACACGGATTTTAATGAGAGAAATGAGCCCTTTATAAAAATGCCAGTACTGGATTGTTAGAATCTGGCTTTCCCTGATTATCAGTCTCATTTTCTGTTATTTGTTTTATCATTATTCAAAAAAAAAAAAGGCAACACCTACTTTTCTAGCCTATGATGACCTTGTTTGTACAATACCAACCTGTTCAAATTCCTTCATTTAATTTTATAAGCTCCGAACAGAAGCCCTAAAACTGATTTTAAAACTAAACTTTCCCTCCAGAAAATAAACATTTTTGAGGCAGATGCTCACAGCATTGTACATCAATTTCAGGAGGTCTCTCTCCAGGACTGGTCACTGTGACCTCCTTCTCCCATCAGCATCCCCACTGGAATGCAGGTTTTGTGAAAAATTAGATCTGAATCCCCTAAGTACCTCCAAATCCTGGATTCCCTTGGGCTTCCAGGGAAGAGACGGCAGCCACCATTAGCCAGGTACAACACTGGAGTTGTTGGCATGGCTCTTGCCTTGGAATGTATATAAATTTACACTACAGTTATTTACGCAGCTGATTTTAAACTGCTTCATCTACATTGCCCCTTATGTACATTATAAAATCCTTATTTTCACTACGGTGAAGACTGCCTAAACTCCAGCTGGATAAAGGCTCTATTTGCTTTGTCTAAACAGTGCAAGCTCTCCCATATTCAATGACTACTGGAATTATTGTGTGATCTTTTCAGCTTCTAATGCATATTAATTTGTAATATACAAAACCCTTCAATAAATAATTGTGCAGACTGAATAAAAAAGCAATTTAAACTTTTTCCCCCCCTAACTGGAGACACTTTTTACAAATAGTTCTTTTAAGTAGTCTTAATAGTATCTCTTTAATATTGCCATTAAAATTCACCAGAGTTCAAGAGCAGAGCAAATTTACATCTGTTAAAATAATGGAATTGACACTGATATTACATCATTGCTATTTTAAATAATCATTCTTCATAATTCTAACCTACTTGCTTTAAGTTGCAAATAAAGGGCTTGTTCCTACTTTCATCAAAGTCGATGGCAAAACTCCCTTTGGCTTTCAGGGAGCAGCACCTAGATTTAGAGACAGGGCTCTCTGCTGATGGGTGGGGGTTTGACTGCATTCTCTAATGCAGCAAATAAATCCCTCTGAAAGAAAAATTACTGAGGAAGGTTCTGTGAGCTCCAGACAGAGAGGATAATTGTACCAGGCTAGCCTGTTCCCAAAAATCACAGAGCTTCATAGACTACTCTGAATTCCAAGGTAGTTACAGTTCTTTTGCTTATTTTCACAAGAAAGCAACATTTTATATAGGTGCTTTTTGGCATTTTAGTGCAATTTTGTGGTTTTCCTTCTTTAAAATTTTGGGAGAGATTGTTTGAAAAGAAGCATAATGACAACCCTCACAAATTTACCTTCTCTTGGGAGAACATTAGAACTTTCACTGAAATTACGTAAGTGTTCGCTGAACAATTCAAACTGAACCTAAAGGAATTAAAAATATACACCATACACAGCTGGAAAGCCACCTAGAAGATGAATCAACATAGTCCTTTCCCTGATGACAGCAGAAAATGAAGCAAGGATTTTTAAGAAATATAGATGATAAAGGCTATAGCTGAGACTATTTAAAACTGGAGAAAAAATAGACTTTTCATTATCCATTTAGCAGTCAAATGAACACAGTTTTGTACCTGACTTTACCTGAGCTGCTTTTGTGTTCTTCAGAAAAAAATAAATCTGTGTCCACATTGCAGCTTATCACCTGTAAAATCCCCATAATTCAGCTGTCTGTGTAGACCTCAAGTTTTCAGGGACAGAAACGTTTCACCTGTATCTGCACTGAGCATTTAGTGTGACAGATTTCTGGCCATGGCAGGAATCACCACTCACTCCAGCAACTTTGTGCTAATGCACCACTGAAATATGCTGAACATTTACAGGACAATAACCACCAGCTGAGTCTTAACCATAATTTTGCACTGCAGTAACGGGGCTGTTACATGTTATCTGGGAACCAGAGAACTTTATTAGCACTGTCATAAAAGCTAAAGCAGAACCAACCCCTTGTCCTAGCACTGCCTATTATAAATAAGATATCCATCAAGCATACTTAGATCCTAACTCAAATGGCAATTGCCTTGGGTGTCTTTAAGGGTAATTTGATTTAAAAGAAAACCACATGAGAGAACAAAATGTGACCCTTTACTGTGAAGAAAATATAAGTAAGCAGCACCACCAAGACCAGGAGGAAACAAATTATTCCAGAAATATCAAGTTTTGAAGAATCTGTGGTGCTGACTTCTTTACTCCACTTGGAATTACTTACCCATTATATAACTTTCCACTTTTGCAGTGGGACACCTGCCCTTATGCTTATTTGGAGGAAAAAAAAATGAAACAGCTTGAATGTTAGGGAAATATTTTTCAAGCAAGGATGATTAGGGAATGCTCTGCCCTAGGAAGTGTTTCAGGCACTGTCACTTAATGATGTTTAAGGAGAAATGAGAGGGAAAACACCTAAGACAACCAGAGATTTTAGAGATTAACCCAGAGATTTTCATGTCATGAAGACTGGGTCTAGCTGAACTAAGAGATCCTTTGCAGCTGCATGACCTGTAATTCTTCCTGTCACCATTCCTCAGCTTTAAAACATTCCATCATCCCCCATGCCAGTGGCCCTAACACAAGGTGATGTCTGGTGCAACCAACCTTCAGGATAGTCCTGAATCGTACAGCAAACCAGGGAAGGGCAAATTAAATATGTTACAAATATGGCTTTTGGAAGAAACTTTCTTATTTTGTGGCTTTCCAACCATTCTAATAGGAGGAAACATATACCTGGCATGGAAGACCAGCTGTAGCCACAATTCTTCACCACTGGAAGGAGGGATATTCAAATACGCCTATCCCTAATTAAGCCTATATTATACAGACTATTTTTCTATTATAAATGTACAGTCTAGGTTCTTCATTCCAACATTATTCTCTTCCAACACTAAAACCTGCTTATCTGAAGACTTCACGTAGCTGCAAAAATTTTCATTGGAAGGAATATGTTCTCATGTCATCTATTTTTGGCTTTCCATGCTGTGACAACAGAGGCTGGCCTGGTGTTTCTATATCTGAACATTTCCCAGGTAGCAGAAGAGCTGCCGCAGATTGCCTGGCACCTGCTCGAGGATGAGGTGAACAGAAAGCAAAGCAAAAGTATTTTTATTTCATCAAGAACGTTTTGGCCAAGCCATATTTGTAGAAGATAAAAGCTGAGGAAAGTGTAAACCGATGGGGAATGTAATCTTTTAATATTTTGGGAGCATGAAATGGTGAAATCAGAGTTCAGAACTAGAGCAGATTGAAGATGGAGTGGAACAAAAGTGGCAGGTGCCGGGGAGAAATATCTTTTTCAGGATAAGTGTTTTCAAGACCTGGTAGTTCTAACCTTCTTTAAACAAAATAATTTCTGAGAAGGCAATATAAAAAATAAGGAACACGAATGCCAATAGAAACCTATTTCAAGTATGAAACATCAGCAACAAGCCTTTGGCTGCTGAGTTAGGAAAAAAAAATGTACTTAGATGCATTGTCTTTTGCTAATATATTTTTTGAAGATCTGACTTTTTTTAATAGAGCAGCTATTAAGAGAAACTAATTATGATTTTATTTTTAAGGGCCTGGATTTTCTCTTACATGTATCATTCTAACTCAGGAGAAAGGCCATTCAAGCAAATGAGATGAGGATGGTGTGAACGAGTTTAAATGATCACACAAAGGCCTCGAGTATTTATGGATAGAATGAGTCATTCCTGTTCTGGTTGGATGATTGCATCAGTGGAGAATTAGTCTATCATCATGCAGGGCCTGAGCCTCCTTTCTCTTACATCACCATACATCAGGAAACACTGTGAAGTTAACCAGTATTTCAGTGGCCTAAAACCAGCAGGTTGGTAGAACTGAGCCCACAGCCCCAGTTCCACATAGTAGTTGTGCACAGACTCTAAAGAAGCTGCCCCATCTAAATCAGATCGTCTGGTCTTTCTTCTTTAGTCTGTTTACCTAGAGTAACTTATCAAAGTTTAGTAAGGCCTCTTTCTCATTTGAAATGTGAAGTAACCGTGGTTAAAGAACATTCTTTTTCTAGAAAAACATATTCAAAAAAGTAGCTTTTCTTCCGTTAGTCTCGAGCAACATGTCTACAAAGAAGGACACATTAAATAGATAACACAAGTCAGACTCCCTTTCATTCTAAATGCAGATCTGTGAGACATCTTCAGCAGTCCAAGCCTTGGAGTATTTTGCAATGACTTCTGGATCAAAGTAAAACAACTATGCCAGAACCGACAGGATTATTGCCATTTTAGGCACACACCAGGTTTGGTGGTGCTAGAACAACATGTGATCCATCCATCTCATCTCTAAGAACAAGCCATGCCAGCTATTCAAGAAGCCAGCTCACGAAGTGTTGTGGTGGGCTGCTGTGACTATCTAGAATAGATTATGGCAGAAAGAAATGGCTGGAATATCTCCAGCAACTATTGGAGTTCCCAAGAAGTTTTTTCCTCACAGTAATGACTTTAAGGCTAATTAGAGGCAGAAAACCAAAATGGCAAATTCCCCAGACACCAGGTGTTTACTGGAAAAATCTCTTCCCCAGCCAGACACCGGCCCTGTTCTCGATGGTTTCCATGAGCCTCTCCCCTACCAGACAGGAGGTGTTCTGCCTCCCCAGTATGTCTGTGCACTTCTCACTTGGGAGAATTGGGAAGGCTTAAAATCACCTTCAAGGTGGAGAAAACCAAGTGTGGATGTTGCTTGGATCCATCTCAGCAACCCCAGGAACTGGCTGAGAACCAGAGTGAGGTTTTTCATGCTGTAGGTAACCAGAGCATCATGCCTTGCTGCTCTCCTGTCCCTGCCCAGCCAGTACAAACAAACATAGACCTGGAGAACACTTGATTTAAGTAATTCCCAGTGCAATTTTACTTCCTCCTATTCCAGCTTTTTCTCAAGATAATTAAGCACCAAGCATTGCAAGTATCATGGTTTCATATTCATGTTATATTTTGCTAGTACCATGTAGTGTTTGTCTGAATTAAGTGGTGTTTTTTCTCTTTTCCCACAAATAAGAGATGTCTGCACTGTAACATAACCTTTGGGCAGCTCTATTCATAGCTAAAGCCTGAGGATTTTTGGGAGGGAAAAAAAAAGATTATGTATTTATTCAGAAATTAAATGAGATTAATAATTTTGAAAGCAATTTACAAATAGCAATCAGCCACTGCAATGAAGGTCAAAAGAAAAAGGACACATTAGCAATTGAATCTCTTCCCTTCCTTTAAAGTTTTAATACTGCATACCTGTTAATAATGGGAAATATGCTTCTTCAAGAGTAGCATTTTCAAAAATTGGTAGGATCCTTTTGCTAATTCTAATCTTCTTTTAATAAAATAATTTGCTAAAAAGGATTATAAAAAGCATGAAAATGAAATGCCAATAGAAATGTACTGCCTATACAATAAATAGTTAATGTATTTTCTAAATGAATGATTTAAAATAGCTATTAAAGTAAAGAGAATGAGCTTATGTTTCTAGTAATGACTTCTCTGCCTCAGAATGAAATCTGTAAATCCCTGATTGCAATTTCACATCCCAAAAGAACAAGCAGTCCTGGGACCAATGCTTATTGCCTTTATCATTAATACTAGCACACTACATATGTGATTTTTATGTCACTGGTTTGAATATTTAGATTTATACTTGTGTATGCTTTATATTTTAAATCCCACACAACCATTCTGTCACAAAAATAAAGCCCTCCTTCAACAAGGCTTTTTTGTACGTACATGCATACATATATACACAGACTTTCAGTATAACTACAATTTTATTCATAAGAGTGCATAATGATTCAGGCTGTGATTGTTAATAAAAATGCATTTCTAACCATCAAATTTGAGTCTATTATTCTAAGTTAATTGCATTTGCCCTAAAGAGACTTGCGACTGGCTGTCAGCCTATTTGTGTCAGTTCCATTTTATTCATCAGTCAATCTTGTCTCCTCTTTTTTCACATCCCATATATTGATCAAATAGATTTGTTAGCATGCCTCTGCAGCTTTAAAAAAGTTTTTGTTATTTGTCAGGTTTATTTGATTACTATATTAGTTGAGTGTTATCTTAATTGTTATTTCAATAGAAAATAAATGCCCTTTGATGGTCCCACAAGATTCCCATTAAATAAAATCCATATAACAAGTTAGTGGATGAAGTGAATGTGGTAAGAAAATAAACACATTAAGCCTATTTTAAAAGGTGGTATTAATCTGCAGCTGTATTGTACTTGATCCAAAAGACAGGAATAGAAATAAGTACAGTGTAAAACAATTTTGATAAACATCAGTGCCGTATCATTGCATATTATGCTATGTATAAAATACCTTAACAAAAAGATGTGTGATATAAAATAAACTGAGGTCATATCTGGAAGAATGGGGTTTGTGGTTATGTGTGAAATTGAACTGTATTAAATATGGCTTTCAACACGAAAAATTAGGCTACAGAGGCAGTAAGCAAAGGCAGGGGGAAGAGCTGTTATAAGGGGCAAATTTTTGGTAGGGAGAGAAAAAAAGGAAATCAGCTTTCAGGAAGGTATTTATTGCAGCAAAAAGTAAGCATGCATGCAGGTAGCTCCCTCCTCCACAAAGCTATTTACTTCACTAAACAGTGTATCATAAGAGTTTAGTTAGATTAATATTTTGAAAGAGCATCTTGTGCACATCAGTCACTCAGTTTTGGTAATGAGGTCACAATGCCAAAATTTTTACCTCAATCTTATCAAAGGAGAAGGTGATGCAACCAGTTTTCCCTTATGAATGTCTCAGAAACCTGTCTCTCATATCTTCATTATCAGCAAGGTTACGTAACCCTGGCTCCTTGCCTAACCCTAAATCTGGGATCTGCCCAGCTGGTACCTGAACTTATGTAGTGTCAGAAATACCATCTCATTTAAAAAGATATGAGAAGTCCATATGTTTTAAGATAGCTACTTGAGATATGGAAGCATTGATTTAATTAAAATTTTAGGAAACAAAATCTACTGCTTTACCTGTATTGAAGAACATTGACTGAACCCATTACTTCCTGAAACTGAGATGAAGAACCTGATGAAAAGCTAAGTTTATCTCATTTCTATGGCCAGGATTAGTCAATCATCTGACTTCAGAGAAGTTTGGGTTCTGGTCTGAATAATTATCTGTAGCCAACTGCAGGGGGAAGAGAAGGGAGGAGAGCAGGGACAAAACCAGACTTTCAAAAAAGCAATTTTTTCCTGGCTTAATCTCTTCATTCAAGGTGAGATGACTTGCAGCAGGCTGGGCTTGTCTTTCATTGATTTCTGTAGGAGTTTAGGCCAGACTGACCACCTATCATACCTATCAGGTAGAGCTGGAATTATGGACACCACCCTAAGGGGGACCTCTCTCATTACAGCAGGAGCATTTTTAAGCGCCCGTAATTGGCTGAGGATGCTTGAAAAGTCCAACTCCCAGACTGTTTTTCATCTGGAACCTCTTTATCAGTATTTCATACTAAACTACCATGCTAAATCTTCAGATGACCTAAAAAAAAAAGCTCAAATTTGCAGTCGTCCTAGAGCAGTTAGCAACACTCCTGTGATTCAGAAGCACACGGTGTGATGATAGTTTCAAGCTAAACTGTTATGACCAGCTAGTATGGAATATAAACAGGAACAGATGAGAAGAATACAGCCTCAACATTTGAGACAACAAAGAAAGAGTGAAATGATTGCTACATAAAAGACATTTCAAAGACCTCCCAGAAAAGCAGGCATAAAAATCCCCAATAAAAAGGCTCAGCAAGAAAACTGTCACACCCCCTAATCCTCAGCAGACTCTAACAAGATGTTCGCATGAGCCAGAGATTGTCTCCTTCCCCAGAAGACAAAAGGCACAGAAATCAATACTGTCTAGCATAGGATTAGGAGGCAAGAGATAGATAAAAAGGATTCCTTAACCTTACAATTAGAAACCCCAACTCTCCAGCCAAAAAGATAATCAGAAACAGACTGCAAACCTGTGTCACAATAATCGCTGCATCTTTTACTCTTTGAAAACTGATATTTTCAGAAGATTTTTTTATAATTTATTGCCACCCCAAGAAAGGTTTTGATGGCCACTTAGCTACAGACAACTGCTGTGACCAAACCACAATTCAGCACACATGGCAATAGAATTATTTTCCGTTCTTTATGTTTTAACCACCTCCAACCAAGCAAAAATTATATTACCAATGCTTGTACCAGCCTCCCAGTAAATTGTACCACTAAAAGCAAAGTGATATGAAATGCACTACTTCTAACAAATGATCAGCTTACTGTGCCCTGAACCAAACACTTACACAGATTCTTCATGCCAAACCTAGCATAAGCATGTGCTCTGATTAAAAAGGAAACAACTTAGTTGTTATAACAAGCGTCTTTAGCTTTATTTGGTATTACTAATGCTTTTAAACAGAAGGCAGGGTACTGGCAAGAGTAAAAAACAGACTTGAAGGGGGAGGAAACCTGCAGGCTGGAAAGAAGCTGCAGTCTCCGAAGTCTGACCCCCCTGCTGTAGATAACGAGTGACCATAAGCTGTGAGAGCAGGAGAAGTTTGCTGCATAGAAATTTCAGACTCTTTCTGAAGCTCAGCAAGGCAACCACGAGACATTGACAACGACATTTACAAAGCCTGTATTAGCTTACAGCAATGACTTCTGCACCAAAACATGTATGGTTAGGTACTATATATTTCCACTTTATAGCGGGTTAAATAGCACAAGCACTTATTGAGGGACAGTCAGAATTTAAGCAGTCAGCACATCCAATGTTACGAGCCTTTCCTGGTCTTCCTGGTGCCATCAGGAGAGGAAAAGTCAAATGATTTCTTTTTTCTCCAAGTGCAACACACTTGCAAACCATCACACCATGCTGTTGTGATCCTACTGTCTACTGAACCTTAAATTTCCTGCCTCAAGCTAAATTTCCATGGTCTTGTTCAGTGCAAGTTAGACACTACCTCAGAGCTGCCTCATGTTCTGTGGCAGATGAAATAATCCCTGTTAAGCAAACTACTTGAAACCACTTAGAAAGAGGTTGGCAGAGATGCAACTTAAACCATTGTCGTTTGTCATGGAAAGACAAACAAATCACCCTTCCCAGAAGAATCGTGACTCAAAATAAACACATGGAAAAAGGCATGAATTTCTGTTCCCTTTTTAGCAAGCTCAAAGACAGCGTAAAGCTTGTCTTACACATTCTTGGAGAATAAAAGGCAGAAACATTATCTACAGATTTCTAAGTAAATTTTCTGGACCTCAATCCACATGGGAATAAGTAATTCCCTCAGTCCACCCCCAAAGGCTGCAGCCAGCAGTGTGCCAGACAGAGCAACCCAGGCTGTGAATCAAACAGGGTGGGAGCAGAGGGCAGTGTGGTCTGCACGGTGGCATGAGCAAATTAATCCCTTCTCAGACACACAGCTCCCCAAGGACGCCACATCTTGCTTGTGGCAAAGTGTCAGAGACTCACAAGCCTTTGCCCACAAGCACACTTGTCCCCAAGCCACAAGAAGCTCCACTGGTCTCCTGCTGAAAGGCCAGCTATGCTGGAATTGAGCCTGGGAATAGGACCATGGCACCTTGCCTGTTATCTCAAAGTTATTTCCAGACAACGTTTTCTTCATTTTATAACCAAGCAAGCTACTGGTTAGCACTATTAGAAGCACAACTTGAGATTTACAAGATAGAGTAGTAATTTCCGCAATCTGTACTCAGATCAAGATTTACCAAAGAAACTGCAAAACATTATTTTAGTGACATCTGTGTAGCACAAAATCCCACATCCATTGGGATCACCAAGTATGCCACCCAAGTATTCAGTCATTTAGATAAGAACTACATCTTCCCCTCCAAGCAGAGGGGAAAGTCACAGTGCTACAGACACCACCAGGTTTTCAGCTTTGCCAGTTAGTGATTTTGAGATTCTCAGAGGCCATGGTGGTAAAAGGCAGTGCAAAAGCCTAATATATCTAAAAAGGTCAGAAGTATCGCTATGCTGAAACAGAGAAATAAAGAGGGGTGAGCTAAACTTGAACTTTTAACATATCCTAAACACACGGTTCAGAAAACTAGACTAGGGTTATATTTAATGTCTTAATCCACTGCCTTCAAAAAGTCTAGCATCTTCATCTGTACCATTGGTAGGACCAGGGATGTGACGATGCATACAGGTCACTACCAGTGGTTGCCTCAGTTGTGATCATTTTAATGAAGGTTTTGCGTAATTAAAGTTTCCATTTTGGTGTAGGAATCAGATACAATACTTGATATGGTTTGCCCTGCAGCAGAACATTTCCATCACCTTTAATGGGCATTAGGATGTAATTTCACTGGTCAGGAGCATAAAGAAAATTCAGACACGAGCTACCAAAAAAAGACAGCAGAAGACAAACTTTACTCACTCAGAAACTCAGGGTTCAATGCTGCATCGGTGAATCAGGATCCTCAAGTAGTCTCTGCCCCTTTGGGTAAGACAAGTTGTGTCGACTGCATGAAGATTGCTGTGTTCCCTGGGGAAAACACAGAATTATAGAATCATTTTGGTTGCAAAACACCTCCAAGATCATCCCAGTGAGAGGCCTCGGGACACTAACTAGATCCTTAAAGGGAAGGGGTACCTCCCAACTTCTATTAAGAGTTATTTTTAACATACTTGTGGAGTCAATTAGGGGACATAGCTTGACTTTTCTCCTTCCTCTGATAACAATACAGCTTTGAGGTGTTCCCAAAACACCCATGTGGGATAACAAAGGCACATCACCAGCTGAGGAGCTTTTCCTGCTTAGTGAAACTTTCTTTTCCCATTCTTATTTTCTCAAACTGGGCAGCCCCTTAGAAACTGAGGTAAACCCTTCACCTTCTCAGTTCCTTCTCCCCACAGCACACAGAGCATGGCATCACATCATTTCAACTACTGAAGCAGCCCCTTCCATGAAAAAAAAAAGCTCATTCCATTGGGGGATGTAAGCAACATGTTTTCCTTAATACTTTTCATCTGTTTAAGCCTTCAGCCCATCTTCAAACTGAGATTATTTTTTCTGTTAATGATGCTAAAGAAACATTTTAAGGTTTACTCGAAACAGCAGAACAAGCACAGAAGTGCTGTGCAGGGGCTAAGCCTAGAAGCTTTAGAGTATGAGAGCAAGCTCTTAAACTCACCACCATTTTCTCACAAAAATTGAGAACACCAAAAATGTCAGCTTAGGAGCCACACAAAGGCTACTTATTCCCATTTGCAGGATCTCAATTGATTACTTTAGTATCAGGCAACCCTTAAACTGCCTCCTTTCAAGGGCTACTGATTCTGCACGTTACCTGGAGGACTGCCATGATGTTGTTTACCCTCTTTCCTCTATTTATCTACCAAAGGAGAAGCAAGGCCTGTGGCCCTCTCCCCTCCCAGCTGAGGATGTTTTCCTAACTAAGGCATCTCATACCAAATAACACCACCTGAAAGCCTTTAGAATGGGGTGATAGGCCAATTTACCTGCTTTCTACCCAGCCACTCCAGGAGTGGGTAATGCTTATCTGCTCCAATTACTTCTGAAAATGGCATTTGGAGAGTCCCAGCTGGAGCCAACCCCAGAGATTTTTCAGTTTTGGCACTGGCCCTCAGCGGTGCTCACCCTGACCACTAATTGGGGTGTTGCTGATTAAAGGATGAGTACACCAGGCTGGGCAGCACCCACAGGTTGGGCTCTTCCAGTAGCAACGAGCTGGCTGTGTTAGAAACCACATCATCCAAAAATTTTAGAAAGCATCATGGCCCCATTAAGACCTTTCTTAATGGGGAGCCCATGACCCCCTTGTTGCAATCAAAAAGCCTACACCCAATGGCTTCAGTACCTCATGAGAGTCTACAAGAGCTGGGAGGGAGCTTTTGACAAAGGCATGTAGTGATAGATAAGAGGGAACGGCTTAAATCTGAAGAAGAGTAGGTCTAGACTCGATATTAGGAAGAAATTCTTTACTGTGAAGAGAGCAAGACACTGGCACTGGTTACCCAGAGAAGTTGTGGATGCCCCACCCCTGGAAATGTTAGAGACCAGGCTGGATGGAGCTCTGAGCAAGCTGATCTAGTGAAAGGTGTCCCTGCCCATGGCAGGGGGCTTGGTATAAGATGATCTTTAAGGTTCCTTCCAACCCAAACCGTTCTGTGATTCTATTTGTACTGGAAACACACATGATGCAAACTTTCTCTGCTACTTAGAGGACGCCGATGAGGCTTTGGTAGGCAAGGTCAAGATGTTTGCCTGTTCTGATAAAGCATGAGGAGGTAAATCATCCTGTGCAACTCAAGTCATTCAGATGGTACTTTTGGCATTTCCCCCCCACTCCCGCTTTTGTTCTGTCAGTCTGAAGAGAACAGCTCGTGTGATGTAATTTAGCATGGAGCTTTTTTAAAGCTTTCACTCAGGAAAAGCTTCGGGAGCTCTGGGGGTATAGCTTAGCTCGGAGAAACAGAAAGAAAGCAAGTTTGCATTGACAGCTTGATCCCAGAGAGAGGTGGCTGCCTGCTTGTCTAACAGGTCCTCTGGGTCTGGATGAGGCAGAGACAGAGGAGCAGTCATATTAAGTGAACGCGCGCTGCCAATGTTAAAGGAACAATTACCATTATTCTGCATAGTTCACTGTTTGCTACTGCTATTTCCTTCAATAAAACCTCTTTTCACTTGCCAATTGGAGCTTGTCATGTAACAATATTTCTTATGCACAATACACATACTAAAATGCCCCTGTGTTTTTAATACACTTATAGTTGTTAACAATAGCGGTATAGCGACAGAAAAAACCTGTACTTGCTTTGAATACAGAACAGATTGAAAAGAGAACAAACCAGTGGCCCTGCTCTGAAGGATTAATGGGGGTTAGATTTTGCCTAATCTGTGTTAAAACAGTGACACCTCTTCCATTTCTTCGACACCCACTTCTTCCTCTCAGGGCCTGGGCTGTGACCTCCTCGCTTGGAAGGGGTTGTACACCGGAGCCTTGTGCAAAACTTCGGTGATGGTTTTGATGTCAGGGAGTGCTCAGGAGAGGGTTGGGCTCTCGCTTCCCCTGTGCCTGGGCAGCCCCGAGGGGGATGGCCAAGGGCAGCCACTCCTGTGGCCTGGGCAAGCCCGGCCTGCTGAAGGCTGCCCAACAACCCTTGGATCCTTGTGCGTGGCGCACAGACAGGTGGGAGCTGTGCTACACCTGAAAACTTGGTGTTCACTGCCCACATCAGACTAACAAAACTCCTTGTGAATGCAGGTCCTGGTGAAGCAGGACAAACAGACAGCTTTGGGGAGACTGGCATTTCCCTGGGGCTGTGGAGCTCTACAGCTCTCCTCCAAAAGCTCACACAATGGAGACATTGTGCTACTACTGCGCTTGCCAGCATCACAAAGCCAGGTGGAAATGACCGCAGTGAAGGTGCCACGGTGAGAAGGAATTACGTGTTTGCACTTCTGAGCAGGCTGAACCTCATATTTCATGCACCCAAAGGAACAAGCAGCTGTTCGGAAACCTTTGTAGCACAATCACGAAGGAAACTTTCTTCTGCCGTAAGATTCGTGTTTTCTAAGAACACTATTTTCTTCAGAACAAGTTAATATACACAGGAAAAGACATCTTGAGTGTTCCTGACTCTCCTACACTATCCAGGAATAGTGATAGACTGCGAGTTTAAACACATTCTTCCACTGCACAGTGAGAGAAGTGTGTTTAATGCTGTGAGCAGAACACTTACCATGTTTGCCTTTGCCAGAGCCGGCAAGACTACACTGTTTCAAGAGTACTTATTACATACATAAGTAGCAGTGGATGTCATCTGTCTGCCCCCAGAATAGATGTTCTGCATCTTCGGTACAGGGGGGAAAAGGGATTTGTGAAAAGATGCACAGCATGATACATCTTCTGCTTCAGATATGGCTAATTGCTTTGTCTGTGGCTTTTTCCGAGGAAAAGAGTGAAGAAACTCAGAGAAGGCCACCATATTGGGGGCTGATTTGGATCCTGATCTGAGCTCCCTGGAATTGTTTTCTTTGACATCTGGTGATACAGGATCAAGCCCTTGTGAAGATAAATAAATGGTTTTCCAGCATGGTCCAGCACAGGCTGTTCTGCAACACCTGGGGAGGTGCTCAGATGGCAATAAGATTAATAATGTTTATTACAGTGTGCAAGTCCAGCTCCCAGTTGTGTTCCAGCACGGCATGCAGGCAAGAGAGAAACAAATGGAAGTGTTTGCTGGGAAAGTCTCATAGAAGACATAAGACTCTCACAGATTGACACTCACCACTGGGTTCAAATTAAAGAAAAGTTTTTATACCTTATTAGAAGACATGGAGGGTTGTAGTCATATATTATCATGTGTCAGTTTACCACCAGTACAGCTCTAAGGGCTATCTGTGAGAAATGCTGCATCTTCTGTGATTTGCAGCTCTATTTCACAGCGTTTAAAATGTTTGGATTTATTTTAAGGATATATATGGGTTTGATGGTGTTAATATATGTGGGTTTGTTGGTGTTTCCCCCCACCAAATGAAAATGCTGACAGTCTCGGAGCTGCTCTGGCATTAATGCTGTGCAAGGATATCTTTGTGACCATAACTGTGTGTAATGCCTGCTTTGGGAATAAACTCTTGGCACATAACTTCGGTGTCATTCGGAAAGCGGCACAGTTGTCAAGGACCTTGGGAAATGAAAGGAAGACACTGTGCTGTCTTTTCATTGGAAAGTTCACAAATTCTGCCTAGAGATCCCTCTGATATTTTCACTTTTCAATACATAGTGCTTACCAAAAATAAAACTGAGAATTTTAAGTGCTTTCCAAATTTAATGATACAGAGTTTTACATGGAAAAAAAAAATCTTTTGTAATAAACTCAGCATTTTCTGTCTTACATTACCTATAAATTTCCCCAGCTAAAGAGTGAGCAGTTACACAAGGATGTCCATGGGTGAGACCTACCTTTAGTTACTGTGCCAGTGTGTTAAATAAAGCCCTGTCCACTTCTGGCTACTTTGCTCTGGTTAGGATTTTGCTTCTGGAACTTGACCATATTGGCAGACAAGCTTAACCTCATTGTGGGGTGAGTCATTAACCGTGAGAGGAAGGAAGAGTGAATTAATGCAGCAGTGACATCGAGGAAACAACAACAACAACAACAACAACAACAGTAATGTTTGTTTTGTCTTTGCTTTGAAAACAACAAAATCAATTCAGATGAGACAATACATCAAAACCTCCAGTTTCACACTGTGCAGTGAGGAATAAAGGGAATTTGAGAGGTTTGAACTAGAGCTGCAAAACGATAAGCAGCTGCCCATGAGCACTGGGATGGATCTGCCCCAGCAGCCATTGTGGGGTGTGCAGGCAGCCCCATCAGAGGGTGGCCTCGGGGGCTCTGTGTGGGGCTGTGCATCCCAGATCCCAGCCTGGGGAAGAGGACAGGGACTGGCACAGCCATACGGTGACTGGGGTGACCTACTGACATTAATAAAAACAAACATTGCTAAGCCCTCCCCTTGGAGGGGGAAGGACAGGGCTGTGCATTTTCAGGTTCAGTTTGTGACTTACTTGTTCTGAGTTTTTTTAATCATCCGTTTTAGCAAATGTCAGCAGAGTGCAGTTTTACACAGAAAGAAAGAAACAAAAGAACTTGGAAAGCAGACTTTAGCTTCCTTTACAATGCTTCTTAGGGCTGTTTCATATAATAGGGCCACCTACAAGGTCGTCTCCATCCCTGGAGTGTTCAAGGCCAGGTTCCACAGGGCTTGGAGAAACCTGGGCTAGTGGAAAGTGTCCCTGCCCATGGCAGGTGGTTGGAACTAGATGGTCTTTCAGTCCCTTCCAACTTAAACCACCCTGTAATTCAATAAGACAAAAAAAATCCAGTCTGGGGCTTAAATACAACTTCGGGTACAGTCACTCCATCTCAGTGACTCCCAGAGAGGATGATTCTCTTTCAAGACCTGCTGGAATAACAACAGGGTGCCAGGATGCTCTGATCATAAAACTCAAAACAGGGAAAAGGTTAAAAAAAATTACCTAACAGCAAGAAGCATGTGAAATACCATGAGATCCTGCTGCTCCCTGGACTAATCCCAATTCCTGTAATAGATTTATCTCATGGAAGCCATTTCAAAAAGTCACAACAGCCAGGACAGAAATACAGACCTAAAGAAAAACATGATAGGGAAAGAAAACAGTGGCTGAAGGGGAATTTGGGAGATCCAATCTACAGACAAGTCCTGAGGGCTCTCCTGAAGGATGCACAGCTGTATCCCACATCCAGCCCCATGGGTTTCAGGGATTGCCTTGCCTGTTGACCAGCTGAGGTTGTGTTTCACTCCAGTTAACACCTGATACCAAGGCTGTGAGGTTCCTGTGAAAATTCAGTGATTTATCTCGGTGCTTATCAGCTGAGGGCTCCTGAGAACCTCACACCAAGCTGTGGCAGGGAGAGATGGACAGGGAGGGCTCTGGGCAGGCCCTGCAAACCAGCCACTGAATACACTGTGAATTTTGCTACTGTGGTCATCTAGGGCACGAATTATGTCCAGCCTTTAACACGGATGATGATGTCTGATGCAACAGGGACTTTGGACATAGTGCATAAAAACCTTTTCATAAATTACTTGGTCCCCTCTCTTGCAAAGTCGTTACAACTCCAAGGTGTAAGACAACAGCATAAAATTCACACTGATCCCTTCAATTCTTTTTTAAGCATCCTTAAATCCAGCTTTTTTTTCCCTGCTATACATCTTACTTTTTATAGTTAAAAGTAATTTTAAAGCAAAAAAGAACATAAACAATATACACTGACTCTTGACACTCCATTGCTTTTTTAAACTAGAATAATAAAAATTTGCAAATGAACAAAAGAGTGGGAGGAAGATATCTGATTTACAATGTTTTTGAGATAAAGAACACTATAAAAAAAGATCAATGTGAATAATAAAGCATTGTTAACTGAGTCATGACATTTCTATTCTCAGTGAAGATTTGAACAGTAGAGCTCTGCAAATGAGCACCTTGTGCCATTTTCAAAGTGGGAGGAAGACATATAATTATAATTTTTAAAGTGAAGAGAATTTTTAAAAAAATCTCTGTGAAAAAGTTTATTGAAAAACATATCGACATATCAATATGACATAAATTACTTTAATTTTATTAAACTAGGAGGGGGGAAAACCTCTTTTTGAAGACTGGCTGCAGAAAGCATTCCTTGAAAAGAATTTTCTTTATTAAAAACTCTTTGCTAAGATGAAACAGCACTGAATGTCAGCACTACCGTATATTTATTCTGTAACTCTTCCAACAGCCGAGATCTATAAAAGAAACATATTTTCAAAACAGTTTTAACCTCCATTGTCTTGATCATTCGTATTAACATTTTTCATGTCACCTATTGAAATCCCTTAAAGGAACCTTTTATTCAGTCAAAATTAATGAAGCCGTTTTCTTAAACAGCCTCCAAAAAGTAAAAAGGACGTAATGTTGTGCATTTTATTTGACATACGTTTTCTGCCATTTCACTTATTTGTGTGATGAGAGCAATACTTCATATTTATGCTATCAAATCTGCAGAGAAAAGTGATTTTGAGAGAGAAGAAAACCAACTCTGCTCTTGCTGTGTGTGCAGTTTAAATCCACAGTGAAAATACAGCATTGATCAGATTACTCCAATTGAGTCATTTAGTGCTTTGGCATTCCTGAAGTTAGGGCCCAGCTGTGAAATCATAGTTGGGGCCAAACATTGCTGTTAGGTGAGTGCACATGGCTCCCATTTTCTTCAAAGGGAATGACACACATGGCCAATATTTAGCTTTCACCTCTTCCATTCTTCAGCTAGCAAAGCCAGAACCAGTGGAGTATATGCAGGCAATTTAACAGAATTAGGAATACAATCAAGATTTTCCAGGACTTACTAGTGATTTGGGATATATAATTCAATACACCTCAAAACACAGATGCTCAGCATATTCTGAAAATCAGGCCATCTCGAATGTCTTGCTTTAAGCAGGTAAAATCATAAATTACTCGGAGCATTTTGGCCATTGGATCCTAACAAACTGGGTGTAGTACACCTCTTCAAAATTATAAGCTCCAATTTCTGGCTTGGCTGGGATAACTGGGAGAATTACGACATCCCAACTCATTTTTGTTCCTGTGTTGGCACACAGTTCTCCCCTGCTGTTACGACTACGGGACTTGAACGCAGTGCAGGTGCCCTTGTGCAGCAGGTGGCCCCTAGGGAAAATCCAAGTCCTGGCTCTGCAGGTCCCCTGGGATGGACTGGGCTGCTGGGATGGCCCGCAAGGCCCTACAGAGTAAGTGCCACAGAGAGAAAAATGGATGCATCCCAAAAATCTAGCTGCCCCATGCTGCATGCAGATCTTCATTTCAACTCAAGGTCAAGTGGAAAACTTTTCTACCATCCTTGCTGACTCTCCTCTTCACTTTCTCCTGACTCCATCTGTTCCTCACCCATCTCCTTCGTTCCGCACTCGCCTCCCTCTTCTTCCTGTGTCCATCTGTTCCCTCCTTCCTCGACACAAGTTGGGGAAGGGAAGTAAATTCAGTCATTCACTGAACAGATTTCAAGATGAACCCCCCCCCCTCTCCAGTTCTAACTTCATTCATCATGGTAAAAATTATAATGAATAGAAATGTTGAAGGTGAAAATTTATTAGGGATTGTGTTGCTTTCTTATATGAAAAGCAGTTAAAGCGGCATATAAACATTGGCTTCATTCATTTTTTCTTAATATATGGTATAATTAGTGAGAAATATTAGTGGAAGTGCTTGCTATGCAGTCCATCAACACATGCCTGTCAGAGCTTAGGATCTGGGCCAAAAGTTTTTGCCAGTCCTGTGATAGATTTATAATAAGCCTATAGAAGGCTTTACAGTTAGCTGGGTCACTAATTCATGAAGTTAAAACGTATGCAATGAGGTCAAAAATTCACTATTGATAAAATACCCCCTCCCGGGATTGCACCATTAGCTTTGTTACTGCAACAGCAAAATAAAGTAAACCCAAAGCTCCTGTGAATTACCAGTCCATCATCGTAAATCAGCAGTGAAGCACTTGCACGAGTTCATGATGTCATCTGAAGCCCGGGATGTATTTATAGCCTTGTGTACTATTTCCTGTTTCCTTACGACAAAAATAAACAGTCTAAATCCCCTGCATCCTTATGCCTGAGCTCAGCAAAATGTAACGGGCACGAATCTCTGAAGGCCCCCGTGATAAATCGGTCTAGAGCAGCTCCCTCCCATGGGCCGCGGCGCCTGCGCTCCCGCCGGCCTCTCCCATGTGGGCCACAGCAGTTGCCACGGAGTTTGCTCCATCTGCTGCACTCACTGCTGGGATAGTCCCACACCCCCTCCTAATTTGCCTCCCTGACGCTTGGAGAGAGAAGGAAAAAGGATTTAAGCCTCCAGGCCCTGGGCACGGAGGGAAAGGCCTGGCAGGCGCGGCCGAGGCGCAGGAGCCAGCGTTTCTCCATGTGGGGACCTGGGCTCGCCACCACGGGGACCTTGGGCATCTTGTCCACCAAGACTGCCAAGCCATGAAGGTTGGAGATTGGGCTTAAATTCCCTCTCTCCTCCTTTGCTGGTGATTTGGGAACCTCATCTAAGGTTTCTGGGGTGTTTGGGCATGGATGATGCCCCACATTTCATCTCAGACCTCCCAGCTCTCAAATTTTCTGTACCTACCCAAATTGCTGTGTTTGCCGGTGACCCTCCTCACCTTTTCTCAGGTGAAACTTTCTCTCTTAGCAGTTTGTTTTATTTTTGCCTTCCTTTCCAGCTATGAGACAGAGGGTAACAGAAACAGCGCACCATCCCACGTAACCTCCCTCTGCAAGGAAGCACACTCGCTTCTGTTTGACCTCGGAGCAACAACTCCTGAAGTCAATGACTGTCACTAAGTGGCTCAGGGTGATAGCTGTGCCAAACCACATTTATTTGACATTTATCCCCCTTCAATTTTGTCTTTTTTTTCTCCACCAAGACCGTCGGACCAGCTCCCTGCCTCTACTGGCCCTCCCTGGTGAGACGCCGAGCAGTGAGGACCATCCAGGTAAGCTGCTGAGCCCCTGTATGCAGAGATACTCCCTCCCTGGCAATTACGCCCTTTAAACTAGCTAGAAAAGGTGTTTTGTTTTTCTTTTTACTTTTGCTTTACTTGAGGCACTGCTGTCAAACCCTGAGGTTTGGGTCTCATTGCTCCACGAGTCCTTTCAAACCAAGTGAGTTCAGATCAAGCCTTTACACGTACAAGTTTGCATCCATCGGGTCTGATGTAGCTCCACCCGTGTCATGTGAGGACTGAATGGACGTGGCACCCAGCTCTTCCCTGATGAGCATGTGATACATTAAACAGACAGGCAGCGACAGCAGGGCACGGGATAAGGAATGCCAGGGAGAGCAGCCCAGCGCTCCTTTGGTGCTTTCGCTGCACGGATACAGCAAGAGGCCTCAGGAGGAAATTAAAAAGTTACAGGTCCTAAACTGCTGCAGTTTTCCACACAGTTTAGCATGAACCCTTGGGACTCCTTGCCACAAGGGCATGAGGCAAAGGGCCACTGCCAGGATGGATTGGGAACAAATGCCAGCATCGAGTTGAGCCACAGGCTCGCTCAGCCTTTGTGTGTAAGATGTGAATGAGCCCTAGGAGGGTCAGAGATCAATTCTCCTTCTCTTTCAGGGGCATCTCCTCCTAAACAGTTGCTCCAAGAGCTGCTCTGGCTTACCTGCATTGCTGCAGTTCCTGTCCAGCAGAACAGAGCACCTCTTAAACCTTCTGTTCCTTATCAAAAATAGACCTAGAGCCCTTGTATGCCTCTATATTAAATCTAATTTCAGAAGCATCCAGGGGAACTGCAGACTCCTCTTCTCCAGGACTGCAAGATGCTGGTTTGTGCCTAAAGCCAATGAAGAGAAATAGAGGTCAGGGGGCATACTGCACATGCCAGTCTTGGTATCACTGCTCCTCCCTATTAACCAGAGGGTTCTGGGGCTGGCATCAGTGGAAAGTAAGTGATTTACTTTGTGCTTTCATGAATTTAGACACAGTAGTCAGCCATCTGAACCACCCAGCTCCAGAAAGAAAAAGAAAAAAGAAAATCCGTGTGAGTATTGAGACTA
The DNA here is from genome assembly GCA_013397845.1 of Melanocharis versteri. Classification (NCBI taxonomy): domain Eukaryota; kingdom Metazoa; phylum Chordata; class Aves; order Passeriformes; family Melanocharitidae; genus Melanocharis; species Melanocharis versteri. Next base: position 261,043 of record VZTG01001429.1, read on the forward strand.
TCTTTAATACAAGCATGGGTGAACGATCCCAGTCTTCTACTGCAACAGCCAAAGCGAGTCCCAGCTTCCCCATGAGAGGAAGAAAGTTGCTACTTCATACTATTTAAAAATGGCACATTGTGGGGGTGTACCTTTAGCAGCCTCTGCCTAACAGTCTAACACTGAATAATCTGAGATTTCTTCATCATGATACACTTATTTTTCCCTTTAAGTTCACGTCAGTGGTTGATTTCTATATGTTAAAAACACAGACATATGTGGACATCTGAAGCTGAACACAGGCTCTTAAAAGAGAGTTGCAAAGTTTGACCCTCTTCCCATCTCTAATTGTAATTTAAGGGTTTTTTATATTCTCATTTAGCAGTAATCATAAATAGTATCAGTCGTATGTAATATATTTTTAAAGCCTATTTGGCTACATCTATTTCTTCCAAACTCTCAACCTACTACTGTTCCATCCAGCAACAAACTATAATGGAAAAAATAAAAGTGCTAACCACCTTTTTTTTTTTCTGCTGGTCTAGCACAATCTTTATTTCTTCAGACACTTTGTGCAAACATTAAATTGATAAAAGACATAATGTAGATGGACCCACAGCTGAACTGAAGGTAATTGCATGAAAATGAAATGGAGACCTATAATTGTACACTGCTTTAGCCTCTCCTGCAGTGTTTTCTGGAAGCAAGGATCTCGCTTGTCATAGCAAGTTGCTTGTTACAGTGATTGCATGAAGACTTGATCTAGCTGTACAAGACAAGTATAACATTACTGAAAGGGAGCTTTTCAAACTAAGAGTCTGACACTAAAATGTACTGTATTTTCCAAGATGTAGTATGCTTTAACAAACAGAAGAGTCCCTGAGTGACAGCTTTTGTTACCCTTTTGTTTGATGGTGCTGTATTGAAAAATTCAGGTTATGTCTATGCCTTTCTATTTCTGGTTTTGATTTCTCTTCAACAGCACTTCAAGAATAAAAATTGACTCAAAGTATGAATAGTAGAAGTCGGTGGATACAGTAAATGTTAGTCTGGCATTTACTGATTACTTCTGTCAGACTTTTTTTTCAGTCTCGCTTCTTGAATGCTTAAATGCATTCCGTGGGCCATTGTATTGTTGCAGAACTGGGGAACTCAACAGATACATCGTGAATTTAAGCACATCTAGTTTAGATTTTTGGGCAGATTTTGAAAGTGGAAAATAATAGTTATTCTTGCCTAAGCCTTTTGATCTGATCCGTGTGTGTCCAAAGGCTCAACCTGGGTGTAGCTCCTAGTGTGGACAAACAGGATCCCTTTGTAACATTGGCACCTGAATAGCAGGTGGGGCTTGTGTCTTTTGGACTCACAAATCAATTATTATCCAGTAAATCCAATGCATAAGCGGGACATTGCCTCCTCCTGGGCTCTGCCACTTCAATTAGCACAACTTTTCCTGGAGATGGTTTGTTATTGAACGAAAGTGCAGGCAAACTTGTGGAGTGTTATTGATTTATAAACACTGGAAAACAGTCATTACTGTACATGTAAGGACATCCAAAATACAGGAGTTTTCACATTCTGGACTGAAGAAGCTGGCCAGGAAGTCAGAGAGGGAAAAAAAACCCCGAACAAACTGTATTTGCTTACTTTGGGGGGAAAGCCATCAACAAATCATCGCAGATGGGCAAACCCAGACATGCACAGCCCAGGATGCTGATTTCCTATGCCCAAGGGTACAACCTCAGGGGAGAGCTGCTGTGCTTTGCACTGCTGGGTCACACCCAGCAGAGCCACTGCCTCTCCTGCCCTTCCCATCTCGTCTGTGGCTTTCCTTCATCATAATGCCCACAAAACCTGACAGGTACAGGTTTCTGAGACTCCTCTCTGTGTCACTGCTCTCCTACTGCCTCCATCCCATCGTTCGCTCCCTGCCCAAGGCCAGCTTGTAAACTCTCCAGGACAGGGAAATTCACATTTCCATCACAGTAGACTTTGTTGTAATCACGACTTCAAAATCAAGACAACACCTCTGCCAACACGCAATTTTAAAACAGTGATTTAAAATGAAAATGATACCCTGGTTTTTATGTTTATCTTATCCCAAGGTCTTACTCTACTAACCTCTATCCAGCTTTTCTGCTTCTACATATTTCACCAGGTAAAAATGATTTAAAATGGCATTAAACCTGACTACGAGCAGAAATTTAAATGAATGGCTCACTCATTCATGGAGTCATAGAAATCAAAGAAAATTACCTTGGAAGGGACTCTAGAATCCCCTTGTTTGGCCTCTGTCAGACACCTGCAGTAAGAGCAGGTTGCTGGGGTCCATGCCCAGCTGAGCTCTTCACACAACCGCAGCCTTGCTGGGGTCTGTTCTGGTGCTTTACACCTCCCATGATGAGGAATTCATTCCCTAGGCAGTTCCAGATGCCTTTGCTGCAGCTTCTGACATTGCCCTCTCCTCCTTCTGCCCCTGAGCACTGCTGGGAGGAGTTGGGGTCTGGCTGCTCTGCTACCCTGGCTCTGGAGGGGAACACAGCATCCAGCACCATTCTTTGCCTCCCCCTCCAGGCCAGCCAAGCCTGGCCACCTCAGCCTCTGCTCACACAGAAGGCCTTCCAGACCCCTCACCACTTCAGTGGCCTTCTCTGGACTTGCTCCAAATACCACTCAGCTCTCAAATCCTTGCTTCCCTCCTCTTCAAGCCTAATGGTTCCACTGGCTTTTCACTTACCCTGCAATCCATCCATCCCATCCACATTTCTTCTTCTTGGCTGCAAGGATGCTGGGGGGGAACAACTGCAGTCTCATCAAGGTTTCACTCTCTGTCAGCCTTTCCTTGGCTTTTCTTTAATCTATGTCAGAAGTCAAAGGTACCTAAAAACCAAGAGAAATGCAGGGCCTCTCTTCAGTCTCCTTGCAGCCGAGTGCAGACAAACCATCTTAGAGCACTTACTCTTCCTCTCAGAAAGTAGCATTTGCAAAACTGAGGTGTTTGTAAAGATTGATTTTCTGTATATAGCTCAAGAGCAAGCATATCACAAGATTTAAGTGAGATAAAAAGTGAGGCTGTGCTTGATGTGAGGTGCAGGAGTTAATCAGCTGTAGATAAGAACTGATGAGGTTTTATCATCCCCGCCATGGAGAGAATGACTGTGTTTCTTGGCCTCTTGATCACTTCAGAGAGTGAGTGAAACTATATATCAACCCGTGTTTATCTGTGCCTGAGGAGTTCTTCAAGAATAAATTGAACTCAGAACTCTTCTTAACCTTTCCCCTAGTTGGGGCTTAAAATTAAGCTCTCCCTCTGGTTTTTGAGCTGCCTCTCTGGCACGCTGACAGCATGTGAAGTATCCCATCTCCTAGTTGACTTCCAGGCCAACAACGCAAGTGGGGATGAAGTTATGAAATAAGGAATCTGGATGCTAAACAGAGACCATCTGGCTTTCTTTGCTACAAGATTATGAGCCACGGTGAGCTGGCACATCTGCATCCAGGTACCGCCTACGTGCACATTGTCGGCTGTTAAATTAGGGAAACAAAAGTTGCAGCTGAAAAATAACAAGATAATTGTTTTGCCTTTTTTTATGTCACAAATTGAAGTTAGGATATCAAACTCAAAATAGATGTCAACCGAGGCAATAGTTCTGTTTTCTTTCCAAACCTGATCCCGCCCACTGGAAGTGAATTATTACTTAGCCTCTAACTCCTCCGGGTTTAAGAGAAAACCTTAAAAGGCAAGGTTCACAAATACCTTTGCTATGAATAAACCTCTGTAAAGAGACTGAAATCATTAGGTAAGAAGGGTTAGGCCTTGGAAGTAAACAACTGTAGGTTTGAAAATTCTGCATATGTTATTCTTTCAGATCTCTGCCTTGGTATCACAGTCTTTTTTTCCTAATCCCACCAGATAACCAGCTTACAAATGAAAAACACACAGATGAAAAGCCTATGAAAGGTATTGTTATGAGTTCTGTCGCAGAATTCAGCATCACAGACACTTCATCAAAGGGTACCAAAAATGAGAAGAAATTGTCAGATGCAAGCAGATCATCCATTGCTTCCCTGGAGAAATGCAGAGAATTCACTTACATTGAAGATGATGCATCAGTACATCAGAGAGACAGTGACGGTATGTTTTATAAAACAGATCACATTTGAGCTGATTTCTAAATAATGCCCACTGCAAAAGAACTATGTATAACCAACTCGAAATTAAATGTTGAACAGGAGGTTCAAGAACATCGCCAAAAGCAATGTTAAGTTGCCCTGCAGACATTTGTGTGATAGATGAGAATTTCTAGAAGATGATCTTAAATTGTCAGTGATATTAAAGTCATAGAAGAGGAGCTTAGAGCCTATTGTGCCACAGAGCATTTGTAGTTTAGTAATGAGTGTTTGCACAGAGGCACCAGTGTCAGTATCAGATAAATCTATTCCTGATTATTCCAGTGGATGTTGAAAAAAGGCTCTGTGAAGTATTTTAGAAGCTTCTTTTGAGTGCCTTTTGCAATAATGGATTAGTGTGTTATATCCAATGGAGCTGGGATCTGTCGTGCATATCATTTAACAATCCCTAAATTAAGCATTTCTAAATACAGATCAACACAATAAGGCGCCTTGTTCTCCAGAAATCATTAACATCTCTATTGTGTCACTGATCCTTACAAAAGGGATGTCTCTGATACATCTATTGCAATACACTTAATTTCAAGGAAGGATCTGAAGTATTTGTTTTATTTAGGGGACTTGTCCTCTTGTCCAGACACTCCCTCTTTGTGAGTTTGAGGACTATCTCAACCATTACTGGCACACAGGTGTGCACCATGTGATGCAAATAACAGATTTCATTCTCCTTAAAAAAGCTAAACGTGAAGGAAACTAACAACAAAAAAAAAAACCCAATCTGTGCTTAATTAATAATGTTAAGGGCTGGATAGAAGCCAAGAAAACCAAAGGAAGACAGATTTGTGGTTGTCACTGCATACTCAGCTCACTCCACTCTGACAACGTACTGCTTATTCCACATACACGAGGCCAAATCCTGTTTGCTGGTACTTGGAGAACCTCTGAAGGCAGAGCAATAGATGAGGAAATTGGTGATTATTTTGTTCCCTGTGCTCAGACAAAAGCAAATCCAACGCTCGTAGGTCTCACCAAGGATGACCAGCAAGGCTTCAGCAAGCTTTGGACCAGGGCTGTTCAGAGCATCATCTGTGTGAGCAGATGCCACCAAACAAGAGCAGGAAAGCTTAGAGATGAGGCATGCTAGAAAAATTATTATAAATTCTTCTTTTGTGCTAATTAATCTACTAATGTAGAGACCGAGAGCTGAGGTCATTGTTCTCACTGAGATAAACGCAGTAATGCCGTTTGGCAAACAGCAGGGAAAACAGAGGGGAAAACAAGAGATTGCATCTTCTTTTATGCAGTTTGTGGGTAATTTATTTTCAAATATATAAATGAATGCATAGGAATTGATGTCTAATTGCTAATATCTATTATTTATATACATTACCCCACTTAAAACAGGACCAAAAAGCCTCACACATGCAGATTTTTTGAAATGTGTTACATCCATTATCACAGTTCATGGTGTGTGCTCTGATGGGAATTTAAAAGCATCTTTACTGCACATCACAGAGTCTGTGCTGAAACATTACTTTATTATTAAAATCTTGTGCTTTTTGTGTGCTCTCTTTCCTGGATGAAGCCCTAAGTATCGTATCTATTCTCTCCAGATTACATAAGCACCATTATGGTTAACACATTCAGGGAAAAAAAAACTGTTATTAAAAAATGGATCTTTGGAGAGGGAGAAAAAAAATTGCCAAATCCTTAATTAAGACATAATTTTGAATTCTGTCTCTCACATCTATGTATAGGAAAGAAATTTCATAAACATAAGAGATCTAAAAAGAATAGTCTTAATTACACCAAGGACTACTGGATAAAATGATTACATTTTCTACAGTGTAAATTTCATACAATTAAATGCAGTGGTGTCACCGTATTAAATGTTTCAATTTTATAATTATTTCAGTTCATTTAGCTAGAAAAAAATATAAGCATGAATTTACTAAGTATCACCAAAATCTAGTCATTCTTATTCGACAGAACTGACTCAGAAGTTAGTTGTGCTTGTCTGAACCTAAATACATCTTGACATATTTAAATAAGTATTAAAATTGATAACATTGGTGATGATATGCCACTTAGAAAGAGGTTCAGTCATATGCTATTTGTTCTTGCTACCTGCTGCAACTGCCTTTTTTTTTAATAAAGAAGCTGGAATGATTTTTTTTTATTTTGTTTTTCATCAAGAAAGCTTTCTAAAAAAAAAAAAAAAAAAAAAAAAAAAACTAANNAAAAAAAAAAAAAAAAAAAAACATAATTCTGGAAACTTTCTGGCAGTGAACTTAATGTTACGTGAGCTAGAAAATGCCACAACAGAACCAATGCAGTTGAATGAGTTCACAGTTAGTCATCCTAGGGCAAGAAATGTGGTTATAACCATATGCTTTCCTGAAAGAACCAATGAAAAGGCATTCATATTGTTGAAGGCATTTTTCCTTTCCAAAAACAAGAAGGGGGAAAAGAAAAAAAAAGGAAAGGTCTGGGTCTGTGCTCCAACTGGATTCACACAGTTGGAATCTCACACCTGCTGCACCCGAGCAGCCTCCCCAGATGCTGGAGGGGAGTTAATTAGTTGATTTTTGGAGGGCACAAACATAGCACGGAGTTTTAGTCATGGTGACCAAGTTTTCAGGAATATTCACCGGCTCCAGACACACATCCTACAAAATCTATTTTCCAAACTTTTGTCTCCTTTGGAAAATTGACATTTGTGAACGAAAAGGAGAGAACCTCGTTTGGTGGGGAGTTGGCAGGAGCCTGAGCTGAGACTCGACCAGCACGCTGCCCTCTCTGAATGCTCTTCTCCAGACCTGCTCCCCCTCGCCATCCTTGGTAGTTGTTAAACATTTTCAGTGCAAACTCTCGTGAAAATGAACACAAACTCCAGTGTCACCTGTGCTGGTGCCATGGTTTAATCCCAGGCAGCAACTCAGCCCCACACAACCCCTCACTCACTGCCCCACTGCAGAATGGGGGTATCAGAAGGCTAAAAGGAAGAAAATTCATGGGTTGAGATAAATACAGTTTAATAGGACAGTAAAGGAAGAAAATAATTGTAATAGTAGTAGTAGTAGTAGTAGTAATAATAATAATAATAATAATAATAATAATAAATAATTAGAACATACAAAACAAGGGATACACATTGCAGTTGCTCACCACTCACCAACTGAAGCCCAGTCAGTTATCTGAGCAGAAAGCCTTGCTTGTTTTCTCCCTAATTTATTTTGGTCCATATGGTCTGGAATATCCTCCTAGCCAGTGAGGGTCAGCCATCCCGGCTGTGTCCCCTTCCAGCTTCTTGTGCCTCTCCAGCCTCCTTGCAGCCCAAGCAAGATAAAATTTGGTTTAAAAGGCTTGTTCCTCTGGATTTCACTGCCACAGAATATTTCCATTCAAATTCTTTTCATGCAGCTGTTGTTTTTCCAGAGCAAACAAAAAAGAAAATAAACTTTTCACTCGTCCTCATGGAAGTAGTTATCATCAATGTGTTTTCAGCCCACCCCTCTCACTTCTGTGTAGCCACACTGGCCTAAACCTGGGCAATCCCAGCTCACCTTTGTTCTTACATCTCCCTGCTTTTCCTTTCTCTTAGATGAATGCGCAACACTTATCCTGGCCTGCTTGTTCTGCCAATTTTGGGACTTTCTTATAATGCTGCCTGATACCTGTGAACATTGGCTGATAGATACCTGTTGTCCATCCAATAGATATTACCAGACCTCCGACGAAGACCACGGCAACAACGACTGCAACTGTGACTGTGACATTGATTGCAGCCTCTTTGAGTCCTGCCACGAGACTGGGGAGTGCCTGGAACTCGCCATGGAGATTTCAGAAGTCTGCTACCGCTAATAGGAAACTAATTGACAAAATTCCTCAAAACTACCTGACAGATTACAAAGGAGATTTNTTGATATTGGTCCATACGGTCTGGAATATCCTCCTAGCCAGTGAGGGTCAGCCATCCCGGCTGTGTCCCCTTCCAGCTTCTTGTGCCTCTCCAGCCTCCTTGCAGCCCAAGCAAGATAAAATTTGGTTTAAAAGGCTTGTTCCTCTGGATTTCACTGCCACAGAATATTTCCATTCAAATTCTTTTCATGCAGCTGTTGTTTTTCCAGAGCAAACAAAAAAGAAAATAAACTTTTCACTCGTCCTCATGGAAGTAGTTATCATCAATGTGTTTTCAGCCCACCCCTCTCACTTCTGTGTAGCCACACTGGCCTAAACCTGGGCAATCCCAGCTCACCTTTGTTCTTACATCTCCCTGCTTTTCCTTTCTCTTAGATGAATGCGCAACACTTATCCTGGCCTGCTTGTTCTGCCAATTTTGGGACTTTCTTATAATGCTGCCTGATACCTGTGAACATTGGCTGATAGATACCTGTTGTCCATCCAATAGATATTACCAGACCTCCGACGAAGACCACGGCAACAACGACTGCAACTGTGACTGTGACATTGATTGCAGCCTCTTTGAGTCCTGCCACGAGACTGGGGAGTGCCTGGAACTCGCCATGGAGATTTCAGAAGTCTGCTACCGCTAATAGGAAACTAATTGACAAAATTCCTCAAAACTACCTGACAGATTACAATGGAGTTTTTTTTTTTTGTAATATTAATCATAACCAGAGGTTTTGCCAATGAGGACTGTGTGCATCTTGCTGCTCCCTCCCTGGAGGTCTCTATATCTGTACCATTCTGGTGGCATGATATCACAAACTGCTGAAACCAATAAAGGACAAAAAAGGGTCTTCTCTGCCATAGATGACACAGAATTCCTAAGTGCCCAGCGTGCTCGCTGCTTTACCCACTGTCAATCCAAGGCTTTTATAAACCTTTAATTGCTTTAGACATGGATTTCCCCATTCATAAACACAGAACAAATTAGGACGTTATTTTAGGACTGATATATATATTAGTTCATCTTCCTAATGGATTCATACCTAAACATGTATTACACATTGTTGGTTATTATAAATAATTTATGGTATAGCATCATTTTATAATTAAAAATTTATTTATTCAATCTCTTAAAACACTCTGATATGACCAGTATAGGTAGAAAAAAAGAAATTAAATTAATTAGAAACCATGCTACTGGTAATTACAGCAAATGTCACTAAAAATCTCCAGTGAATTTTGTGGAGGAAGCATTTTCACAGGGTAGTGCAATTCGACAATGTATTAATGTGCTGGCCCATGGTTATGTAATAACAGGTTAAGTCTATTGTTCATTAGTTATAGGAAAGGGCTCCTTAAGTGTAATTAGCCTAAATGGGAATTGACTGCACACTTCCAGAGGAGAATTACCCTGTGGATGGCCAGTAACTCCTTAGCTTGATTTTCACTTGTAAGACTTCTGCAAGAAACAGAATATTGCCACCTATTCTAGTGCAAACAGGCATCTCCACCTGTGCACAAAAGATTACAAAATGACAGTATCTATCCTGGCTGTGCTTTCAAATTCCCTCTATCTCTTTTCTGATGGCAGGTCTGAGTAATCAAAAGGAAATACATGTTGCACATTACACATATGACAGCAAAAGCATGTAAATTCAGCTGCCTGAGGGTGCAGAACACAGGTATTAAGCACAGAAGAAAATACAGAGTTGCTTGCTCACATGAGGTATTTATAGACTAACACCAAAGTCAGTGTTTGCTTTGCATAAGCACTAAAATTTCTCCCAAAAACCCCACTGATCTCAGTGCAAAAATGACTGTGGAATCCCAAACAAGGATCCTGGGCAAAACACTGGGATATTAAGCATTTCTAAAATCATTGAAGTTAGTTGTTTACTAATCAGAGTGGTCCTAATGCACAAATATTTAACAGTATCATGCAAATTTCCTTTCCTTACCCCCCTTCCGGAAAAACTCATGTTTTCAAAAAATCAGAAAGTAAGAATTAGAACCACTAACAACCTTTGTCCAGGTGTCTCACAAAGCTGAGTGACCAGAAGACAACAAACCTCAGCAATGCAGCGAGCAGCCCAGAGCACCTCATTTCTGTGCTCCTCCCAGGACATTGGTGGGGAATAGGAGAGATTTGCTTGTCTCACACTGTCACATTGTGAGCTGTAGTCACCTAAAGGGACTAAATCATTAGTCCTTCATCACCACACAGCCCAAACCCCACAGCACAACCCGCTGCCATCCAGGAGGCACTGGTTTGGGTCACCCACCCCAGGATGGGCAATGCTGAGTTTTGATGCTTCAATTTGCAGTCTCCCACAGACTTTTGATCTTAAATCTTGCTAAACTAAGCTAAACTCTCACTGCTACATACCATGCCACAGAGGCTTGGATCATTCTATCCTTTCTGCCACAGGTTGTCCTTGACAAAGTGGCGTGTGGGTATTTATGAATAAAAACTCTGACCCGAGGCATTCAGGAGTCAGAAAAGGGGAAAGCTTGTTCCAAGCACCATTTCCTAGAAAAGTACCCATAAAGATGCACATTGGCAGTCCTTGCTCTTGGTGCCACTCTCCAAAAGGGGAGATTCCATGTGCAATGGCTGGAAGTTTCCCAAGAGGGGAAACCAGAGGGTGGCATACCCCAAAATGTTGTCAGTGAAGGAATCAGAGATGGGGAACTTGCCTTTCAAGTCAGGATGTCTTGTTCCAGTTCTGAGTCTGCAAGAAAAAAGACATTGACCTCATCGGTATAACTTGTGGCAGGTGAGCTCACATTCAGTGTGGAACTGGACTGGAGACTTTTGGCACAAATATGGAATTTTTTGCAACTCTCTTCCTAGGAATCGCTATTCAAAAGATATTTTTTACGTGGTAATCCATAGGTTGGTGTACTGAGGTCATGTCTACTACAGGGCATGGGTAAGGTCAAAGACAGAATTACTATAGCCCTGATTAGACAGGATGTCCCAGCAATATGAGTGGAATCACACTGGGATATATTGAGAGCTGCTGTCCTAGTGAATGGTGGCGTTTTAAATAATGCAGCATTATCTCCTTGCCTAAAGTGTACAATGGCACATTACTCAGTTTCCTGCTTCAGAAAGTAGATTTTTTGAGACCTTTTTGAGCAATGAAACCTGGAAAAACATGTTATTTCATACAACAGAGTAGAATCAGCAGCTTATGATAACTTTGTTTTCTGTCATGAAGTTGTTAATTGCAACATTGTATTTTCATGACACATAGGAACACTTTAAATAGATTGACACCAGAGAAAGTCAGTCAGACTTTTCCATTAACTATTCCAGAAACTCTTTGAAAAGCCATCCTATTCCCACACTCAACTGACTTCCTAGTGCAGAAAAATACCCATTTATCAGATCTGAGCATGGGTAGACATTCCAGTGAAACCGCAACATTTGGAACAATTCGAGGCTGTCTCTGTATTTTTTTATTTACTGGGAAGGAAGGTCTGGGTGCTTGAGTAGGAGGCGTTTGGGTGGATGGCTGTTGGGAACATGTTGGACTCAGCTGTGCTCCTGGGGAGATGTCAGCGTGTGAAACCAGCTCCTGAGAACAACAAATAGAAGTTCCCATTTTGCAAACGGGAACATCGCTCCGACACAACGCCTCTCCCCGGCACCAGAAATGCGCTGACAGATTGCTTGGGGGAAGAGAGAGACAGAGAGAATAACGGAGAGCTGCATTGCTACCTTCCACAGGAAAGGACCACGGGATGCTCTCTAAGGATCTCCTCTTGGAAATGACCCAGCTGTCTCATCCTTGAGACAGAAATGTCTTTTCACCTCCCTTCACTCTCTTCCCAGAACACAATACAGATTAGGATGTGAACTTTAGGGGAATTGATGCTTGCTAAATATTGGAAAAGCCTCTGGGGGCTTCCAAAAGTTTAAAGATCAGTTATCTCAAAGGATATTAAGTTCTCTGACTGACCATAAGCCCTTCCGTAATGTCGTTCTCGTGCCTTACTCCCCATGTACAATACAAGTCCCTTAGATGTGGGGCTGGAAAAATTATCCCATGTGCACCCCCAAATATAGGGATGTAATATATCATATTACCTCATTCGACTTTCCTCTGCTTCCCAAAGCACTTTGATCATTCGTATTCTCTCAAGCAATCATCGACCAAAACAACCAACATCTTCCAAATGTCCAGACAATGCACAACTCTGCCTTAACTCCAGTGCTGCTTAGGGATTCAGGCTGAGTGCTACAGCTGAGCTCTAGAAGACTTTGGTTCTCAGGAAGAAAGCAAAATACGGGAACAATTAAGATGTTTGCAATTGTATTTCTCCTATTATGCTTGTACAGTATCAAAAAATGTTCAGTAGTGTTGGACTAAGAATGTATGTATCTATTAAATTTTTCTTTTAATTATATGAAATGGGTGGTTCCATTGCTTTCATCTTCATCTATTAGGGTTCTCTTAAATGCAAGGTAAGTTTCCTATTATGCAAGAAAATGAGTTTACCAAGCAGACTGGGATTTCCAGGCACTGCTCCACTATAATTCACTGTAACTGAGCATTAATCATGATTAATAATCTATCATTCCTGTGGTTTAGGAAAATGAAAAGGAGGACTTTATTGAGAAACTGCCCTTTCTCTTAGCATACTTCATATAATTGCACAATGGAACAATTCTATGGAATTCATTATTCTGCTGGTAATGATCTAGATTTCCTTAACATTGCACACGAATGGGAATCGTTGCCATCTGATGGATGTTCCATGGCCTGTGCAAAACGAGTTGGTGGGTGCAAGCCAATTCATAATGGATGTGTGCCCATATCACAAAAAACACCATTATAATTGGTACCCTTAGGAAAAATGCCAAGGTCTGAGTGTAAACAGAGCACTTTCTGTCCCAAGAGCTCGTGCTTCCGTGGTCAGAGTTGAAGCACAACAGAATGAGCAATGCTGAACTGCATCTGCTGCCTCTGTAAAGGGCTTCACTCTCCTGAGGCAGCGCTTGGCATCTTGGACCCTCTGCAAAATAAGAAGAAAACTCACTCTGAAGGGCCACATTTGTGCCTCTTCCCCCACCACCACTAAAGTCATCGTGGGGGCTGTGCAAGTATGAAATGGAGCGGAGACACTCATTGTTACAGTCCGTGATTTGTTCTCTTTCTAAGTGTACCCAGAAAAAAATATGCTGTCACTAAATGAGAAGAGTCTGTTCACCAATCCTTGTTTGAAATCTGAGAAATCTTCCCATCAAAAAAAGCTGAAAGTCACTGACTTACCATCTTGTAGTGCTTCCCAGTGGGAGAAACCATTTCCCTTGTATTGAAGAGGGAGCAGGGACTTCCAACAGAGGAGTTCACAGGTCACTGGAGTACATTGCTTATAAAATAAAGAGAGAAGAATGAAGATATTTCATGGACATTCTATTGATGGCCTGCGCGAACAGAGCAGTTTAAGCAGCAAAGTAATATTGGAAAAGTCTTCTTCCTTATTAGAGAATCCTGCAAATCAATCAGTCATTCACAGGCTCACACCACAGTATATTGAAATGACCATGGTACAAAGAGAGGGAAAAAACCCCACCTTATCCAAATGCATGAAAAAATCACCATCAATGTCATTAAAATGCGGACTCAATTTATATTGCCAGTTTTGCCATGCTTCCTACAAAGTAAAAAATAATGCCAGAGAGCAGTGAGGAAAATATTATTAGATCAGCTGTATAAAAAGCATGAATGATTCCATTAGCAAGCACAGCTGAGAGAAGACAGGATTTAAATCAAATCTAAATATGATGAGATTATACAGCCAAAGTGACATGTCCATTTTAGCAAACATACAGAAGAAGCAAAACAAAAGCAGAATTTCGGTTTCATGCTGTAAAACATGTTCCATCTCACAGACCATTTAAAAACCTGATGGAAGCGTCCTGTCAGCTCCTCAATTTTGTACTGTATTTGTTCTAGGTGAGTCACAAATGTGCAGATAATTTCGGAGAACACCCTTTGCTCATCTCTGTTGCAGTGTATTTGCATCATTCTTCCCTTCAGAAAGTCCCTGTGCTGTATCACTCGATACAGTCATCACACAAACCCTTCTAATGGAACAGCAAAGCTGCCCACAGAACCACAATTCCACTTCCTAAAAACTTTTGGGGAATTGTAACCTGGTGTTGTTCCATGTGGAGGGTGAAGCAAAATGTACCAAATTTTGGTGCTAAATAGGACAGCCAGTAGTTTAAAATAAAAGGATCAGGCTGTCTAATGTGCTCTCTTTTGGAACAGGAGAGTTCAGCCTCCACTTCATGAGGCTTTTCATCAAAAATACAGATGGAAAAAATCTTTCTCTGAGAAGCATTTTTTGGATACTACTGTGTCAGAAAAGTCTCCTTTGTGTATGGAGAGAGAGAGGAAGAGAGAGAAAGAGAGAGAGAGAGGTAAAGGATGAAGAAGCAGAAAGAGATGGGGTATTTTTGGGTAAAGTAACTGAGAGCAGTTGTTCCTCACTTGTGATCTCCAAGTGCTCTGTGAAGTTTTCTCTTTTCAGGTTAATCCTTGTGATTTCTGCTGCACCAGAGGCAAATAAGATGTGGGATGAAAGCAGGACGAGCCTTTGCCCCAGGTCCCAAAGATTTCTGCTTCCTCATGTGCTGCCCACTCCTGTCCTTGTTTACATCCAGGTGGTCTCTCTGATATAAGTTCTATTTGTAAGGGATTTCACCACAACAGAATGAGCACAACAGTTCAAAATCAGGAGTGGAGAAGGACACACATCAGTATTCATCTTCTCAAAGATATAATCAAATATTAATCCATTTTAAACCCCTTGATTTTACTCTGCATTTCAATTTTTCCTGTAATCTATAACCCGTACACACCATAAAGTCATCACAGAGAGGGGAAGCTGGAAAAATCCAGCTACCTTTCCAAATGGAAATCAGAATATATATTTTTAGCTACATTAAGCCAACTGCATGCAGCTCTGCACACTTATGTAATTCCCACATAAAAATAATCCATAATATTCCAGAGGAACAAATCCAATTCTTAGTCATATAAATTTTCATATAAGTCCATCAAAACCTATTCCAAAAATGTCTCAGTCTTTTTGAGTGCTAGAGTTGGAACAAAAGAGCGAGTCCTTTAAAATGCCTTTGGAGCTTCCAGGGATGTTAAATCTAATTGCCCTTAGCATAGCACCGATCCACAAAGGTTTAAGTCATGGAAAATGTATTTTACCTTTATACAAGGTATACTATGCAAAGTTTATCGTGGCACAGTAAAGTCATGTCTAACTTGCTTCGTGCAAATTTCAGACTGAAAGAAATTAGCCTTTGATGCTTCACTTTGACTAACCAGGACAGAAAAATGTGTCTTCTCACTGCAGACACACAATAGTGCCTTAAATGTTATGACACAGCATGGTATGATATGATAAAATGTCCATTTGTGCACTTGGGTCTATATGTGCACATAGAAATCCATATTTAAACTCACAGATATTTATAGCAAAGTCTCTATGTTCCAAGAAACAAGAAAGGATGGAGAGTAGGCAAAGATTAATTGTGATAGAAACCTTCTTAAGACAAAGCCAGAACCAACACTATTTGTTAATACCCTTAGAAGCTGTATAATCATCCCAGCTGAGGCTGAGGATAAATTTTCCAGTGAAAGGGTTGTTCATGACAGAGGGATCACTTGCTGAAGCAGACCTTGCAGCACCATGGGCGTTGGGAGCTGCTTGATTCCCTGGAGAGTTCCACAGGGCTTTGGCAGCCCACAGAAACAGGAATGACCCAGGCCCTTGCCTGGAAGCCTGGACAGTCCTGGAGATTCAGGTCAACCCTCTGTTCCACTTCTTTAAAATATTAAGTGATAACTAGAAGGAAAACCTTCTTTTTTTATTCCACAAAGAGTTCTCTTTGACAATCCTGCTGCATGAAGTCTTTAATTCTCTAAAGTCTATCTGAACGAGTATTTTTCCCCAAACTCCAGAATCTCTGGTAGAATAAACCGCTCTGGTTTTGCCCATAATGGCTCTGTCACAACCCCTGTTTATAAGCATAGAAGTAACTACATCTTAGCCAGAGAGCTCCTAATTCTACAGACAAAAGAGGGAACACTACAAGACTGCACAGTCTGTCATGGGAAAGCAGAACAAAGGGACCAAGGATGGATTTTTTTCCCCTCAGAGAACTTTATTTCTCAGCTAGAAACCTGATCTGCAGCGAGGGGAGCCAAGGGACAAGCCGTGTTCATAACACAGCCAAGGATGCCTTTCCCTCGGTTCAGTCCCCCAGTGCACTCAACACTCCTAAGCTACATCTGCTCTATAAAGGCCCAAGAAAACTTAGGCAGCCTTAAAAAAAAAAAAAAATTTGCAATGGCACGTCTTCTTAACCAGCATCACGGAAAAGTCATGCTGCTCTGCATATAGCCTTCAGGATTGTGTCTGTAACACTTGAAATCCTGCCCAAGTCTGGCTCCGCTCGCGCTAACAGGTACTCTGTGTGCTTCTGCATCTTTTCCTACAAGCAAATGTTGCAACTTTCCCATTGCGACAGCTGTAAGAGGCATTCACTTTACTCTGTTTTTCCTTAACACTCCCGATTCCTTTTATATCTAGTTGGGAATACACTCAAGCGCTAATGGCACTTGTTCAGCCATCCAGGGAAGGCGCAGCGTCGCCTTCCTAGCTATTTGTATTTCTTCATTTTGGCAATCTGAACTTTGCCAAGATCCAAATGCCTGATATTTAACTTAGATTCCTCCCTCTTAAGGTCAGAAGGCACCAGTAATATTATCTGGCAACACAAAATCGACATCTACTTGGAGAATGGAGGTTTTAAATCAGTCATTCCACCCTCTTACTCCTGTAAGTAGGAGGATTCCAGGTGCCAGGTAATTAAGTCACCACTGACAGACGAGGCAGGTGATAGACCCACATCCCTGTGCTACCATTGCTGGTTTGGTAACCTCAAGGGAGGTGGCTCCTGCTGCACGATGGGGATCTACAGCTGCTGGTGTTTGCTAATCGCTCAGCACAGCCTCCTTCTGCCACCACCTGATGGAAAAGTCCCAAGGGGACGAGCAGAAACGTAGCTTTTAAGGTTCCAAAGACACCTTTTCATGGAAAAGGACCTGCTCTGGGGTTTCAGACCATAAACACCTTCGGCTGTCAGCCCTATGGGGTGGTTCAAAGCGTAGGGAACAGCATCAGTGCAGCCCTGCACAGTGAAAAATAGCCCAAACCACCTTGCAAGCCACTTCCGAATCTTTGAATCCATGTGGAGAAAGTGGCTTGAGTGGTATAAGAGGAAATGGCATTAAAAGCCCTACGAAAGCCACTGGTAAGGCAAAGCCAGCAGAGCTGCAGGGGAGCTAAAGGAGCGTGGCGACGGCCAAAAAATTCAGAAACTCCTTCCCCAACCAGGAGAGAGACAAACCACCTCCCAGGCGGGTCTGACATCAGGGTTTTGAACAGGAGCCTTCAAAGTTGTTTTTTTTTTATGAGGCTCCTTTTCGTGAGGCAGGGCACAGCAAATACTCCATTTAAGGCTTCCGTGGAGTAGAACCAGAAATATCCAGCCTTGCAAATATCCTCCCCAGCCAAGCGCGGAGCCGAGACATGCAAAATGAGCGCCCGTCAGCTCCGTGCCAGCGCAACAGAAGGCAGAAGTGCTTCAAGGAACTTGTGACAGGTTCTCTGGATGCACCAATTCGAGATGGGCCAATCCCTGCTTGAAATGTGCAAACTCTCACACTCCTTGGCATGACCGCACAGCCAAAATGCACATTTTTTTTAAAGGATTCAAAGAAAACACGACCAAAGGGACAGGAACGTGGAAGAATTTGGCAATGGGGAGCAGATGCTTCCTAGGGAGGAGACAGGACTTAGTTCGAAAAAGGTTTGAGGGAAACTTTATATATAGAAGTTGAATGAAGTTGCTGAAATCTGTTTTATGGGAGAATATCTAACTTACAGGGAGGACTGTACCCTAAACAGTCACACTGAGGAGAGCAACTCTGTGGAGATTCACCCGGGGGAGTGAGGCAGCTTAAATGGGATAAATATCAGGGTTCTGGTTTACCTACAGCTGCTGCTGCTGGCAGCCACTGCCACCACCCATCACAACCCAGGTTAGCCAGGTTTTGTCATCACTGCCCTTTAACAACCCCTCTGGAACCCCAGGGGTGATGTATCAGGAATGGCTGCAGCCAGAGGGTGAGCTGGCTGTGGGGCTGGAGTGGGAAGAGAGAGACAGGGCTCCAAAATGCATTTAAGGCACAAACAAAAAGTGCAGAGACTCAAGATGAACTCCAAAGTTGCTGGCAAGGAGGAGAAGAAACATGACCAGCAGTCATGAGGAGGGAGGTGGTAGAGCCCAGGCTTGTTCCTGGCTAGTGGGAAACAGATTTTGGTCGAAATTTGCCTCAGAACTGTATCAGTGCCAAGTGCAAAATGGAAAGAAAAGGAAGGACAGGCTGACTTGGGAGAGATGGAATTTCCTACCTGAGACAAATAGCAGGTTTGAGGAAAAATGTCCCAAGATAGAATAGAAAGTTGTGCAAGAGAAAGAAGAGAAAGAGCATCACTATTCTCCTTCATTGCACCAAAAAAACGGTTTGCAACCATAGGCAAGTGTGAAATACTTTATTCTAAATGGACCTCAGTTACATCTTGAGCTGAGCCTTTGTATCCTTCTGTTAAAAAAAATAAGACATTTGAGGTTCTCTGGGGTTCAGCCCTTTTCATACTGGCGTTAATTTTATTTTTCAGGCTGAACAAGATCACTCCTCGTTCACGTTTTAAGGCCTCCTCATAAAATTAGCCTGGGAAAGCAAGACAATTGGACTGAAAGGTTTTGGACTTGCCTTAGCTTTGGGACACTGTAAAAAAACTTATGTTTCCTTGGAAATACTCCCCATTTGACCAAACTAAACCTGCTCTATTTCCACTAAGTGTCACAAGACTATACCTCCTTCCAGCGGGACCAGAAAATTTCCTTCCTATAAAGCTGGTTTTAAAGACCAGCTGCACTCTTGAGGCTCCAGCACAGCCTGCAGCCTCCAGCACACCCCATGCCAGAAACCAGCCTCTCTACAGACTCACAAAGGCTGTAAAATACCTTGTGCAGCGTGGAGAAAAAAACCTAAAAAATGCCAAGGAGCTGTGCCAAACACTTTCTGCTTCCTCACACCTACGCCAAATGCTTTGCAGTCTTTTGGGGGGGACCTCAGACCCTCCCGGGTCAGCCCAGATCTGTCCTTTGGAGAGAACAGCTGATTTTGGGTTAGCTGGTACCCTCAGCTGCTGCAAACTGGCATCCTCAGGCTGGAGTGAGGGTTCTGCTAGTGACTCCCTGGGAGGATGTGGTTCTCCACTTCAGCAGGTGATGCAGAGGATGGACAAGCATCCTGAAGGCACAGGATGGATGCTCCCAGCCATCCCAGAATCGAAGGGTTATCCCTTCCCAGGTCCTGCCCTCATCCCTCCCCTCATGCAGGTATCAGTGCAGGATCTGCCCCGATAAAGAGATCCAGAACCATCACTTCTGACTTGGGCCTGACTTTTGTCAAAACCTATCATTCCATCTCTGTTTCCCCACGGTTTTGAACCTTCACACCCACAACACTGAAGCCTCAGGTTTGTCAAAACACGCAAAGGTGCTGCCAGAGGCTGAGCAACTCATTTTAGTCCCTTTACAAAGCCATTTTCAGGAAAGAAACAACATGTCAGGGCCATGCCAACAACTGACTACCAACAAGGAGAGATTTGACGTACCTTTCTCTGCTGCAGTGACTGTTATAATAAAAGACAGCAGTGCATTAGTGAAAGATTTATGCTCTTATTTCAACAATGGAAAACATGAGCTTTGCTGTATTCTCATTCACACCGAGACAGGCAGCGAGGGCACGTCATGTAACACTATTTCCAGGAAAGATGTTACAATTGAAGAAATGCTGATTTGCCAGTGCAGCAAGACAATTCCTGGAAGCAGGACAGGCTCTCGTGTTATTATCATTGCAGAGGGAGGATTTGACTGCACAGCCTCTTCTCCTGAGCTGTTTAGGAGGGGCGGCTCTCCTGCTCCTGGAGGCTAGGGAGAAAAGGTGAGCCAGGAAGGCTGGGAGAGCTGCCGTGGCCCCCTCTGCGCAGCACCAGCCTCCCTGGCACCGTCAGAGCCCTCCATGCCAGCAGGCACAAGTGCCAGCTAATTGAATTTGCTAATGATACATTCTCTCGAAACCCTTCGCACTGATCCCACCATTCTGCACTTGCAATTAAATTACAAGCACCAAAAAAAAAAAAGAAAAAAGAAAAAAGAAAGAAAAAAAAAGAAAGAAAAAAATCAACCATGTGGTGTCATTTGACATTTAGATGTCAAAGTAACTGATTGACAGGGGAAAAAAAATCAACAGCAAAAGGCCCCTTTCCTGCCAAAGCCAGCGGGGAGGTTGCCAGCGGCGTTGGGAAGAGCAGGATTGGGGCCCTTGCAGGCCAAAAGGATGAGGCAAAGCATGGGGTGAGCAGACAAACCCTGTGCCAGGGTCTCCTGGCCCTGAGAGATGCAGGAGGAAGGAACCAGCCACCTCCTGGAGCATCCTTCCCCATCCCCTGCCCTCCAGCACAGCGGTCTGGGAGCTCTGGGGGAGCAGACCCCAACACCTTCATGGGAGGGTTGCTCTGGGCACAGCCTGGGAAACTGGGGTTCTCCCATCTTGTCAGAGGTTTTGACCTCACAGTGTTTTTTTTCTGTCCCTGTTCAGGAAGAAGAAAGGAGGGATTGTTAAAAAAAAAATATATTTCTGACCACTGGGGGAAAAAAGCAAAGTTAAACAAATCACTAATTTTGGTAATTTCGAAACCTTTTCTTCAATATTTTTTACCTTGCAAATTTTTACTGGTTTTAGCCTAAAGAAGGAAGTAATGAGCATTTCAAAGCAAAACAAAAAATTTAACAGTCAAAACGTGGACAGGTTCCATATTTTTAAAAAAGGCATTTTTTCACCACAAACCTTTTCAAACTGAAGAAATTCATCAAAATAGGCCCCATCCTGAAAAAAAGTCCCATCGATGTTAAACACAGCATTTTTCCCGATGGGATTAAAGGTTTAGTCACCCAGATAACTGGTGGAGGAGGGAGACCTGCCTTAGGGGCAGTGAGGTGGGAAGGGGATTCCATCCACACTCCAACAGCCTCCATCAGCTGGACATGGCCCAGGAGTGCCAAGGAGCATTTGGGTTGGGAAAGGAAAAGAGGGGGAAAAAAAGAGAGTTGCAGGTGTACCTTTCCTCATTCACAGCTCTCACATGGATGTCGGGTAAGTAAATGAGATTTTGGGTCACCACTGCGGGCAGCCCCAGCTCCATCCACACAGGGCTCTGCTTCTGGAAGGGTGCAAGTTCCTACAAGAGAAGAAAATCAAAAAATAATAAGGCAAAAATAGAAGCTCTCTCCCCCTCAGGCTCACTTGCACACTGCCCGTAGCAAACGCAGCACACCAGTGATCCTCCCTGCCTGCAGCAGGGATGTCCCCCAGATCCCTCGGGATGTGGGTTTTGGTGGGCTCCAACTCCTCCCCCCAGACCAGCACTGGGCAGGCAGAGGGTGCTGACATTTGTGTGTTTTAATGGAATGGACGAGGTACGTATGTGGAGTTAAAAATAAAGCTTTGGGGCTTTTTTCCTGCTTTAGATGCAGGTGGGGCTATAAAACCCTGTTAGCATGAGTCAGAGAGCCAGACTTGGCAGAGCTTGGCTTGCCACTTTAAAAACAGAGCACTAATTAAATCAAGTAACAACAAGGGGAAAAAAATCTCTTTTTTCCCAATAACTAATCCAGCCCGAAATGAATTAAAAATATTTTACCTGGACACTATTCATGTACAGAATAAAGCAAAAAACATGCCTGAAAAAAAAATTGCTTGGCAAAAACCTAATGCAAATTGATCTAGCATGAAAGTGCAGACTCTTTTTTTAAGCAGTTTAGATAGATTTAATCGTGAAGCTGAAAGCCTCCTCCTTCTCTAAGGCGAGGCCAGATGAATAACCCTTGCCTGGGTGTTCTTTGTAGGGGAGAGAGGATGAGACTGTCAGAGTCATTCCAAGTATCCCATCACAATCTGACACCAACAGGCAAAAATGTATCCTTCATCTTTCAGTGTACAGTTTACACCCCAGTACTGCTGTGAGTGGGTTCATTAAGCTGAGGTTATGGCAGAAGTTTAGAATTTGGGCTGGTTCTGTACCCCCTGTGCAGGGGTCAGCCTTCACTGGGCGATGCTGTTCTGCCTCAGAACTGTCTAAACAAAAAAGATGCTGAGCTGGTCCTTGCAGGACATCAGAGAGGCACGACCAACCTGGAAGATTTTAGTAGTCATTACAGTGATTTCTTTCACCGAGTGTTCCAGATTCACACCAACTTCAGGAAAATTAGATCCATTTTGAACCCGCATCAATGCAGAAAAACATTCATTCCTCCAGTACTTCACAGTTCCTTGGCAGTATCCTTTACAGATTTTTTTTTCCCAAGGTTTTTTTCCCCCCTAATAGTACGCTGTTTATAAAAAAAACCCCAAAAAACAAACAAAAAAAACCCCTTCAGAAATCTCAGTATCAGTGAGACACAGAAAATTAGTGCGAAAAACACTCAGTAAAAATACTGGGATGTGACAGGAAGTAATCTATTTTTAAAACCAGCTAATTCCTCCTGAGCACACCACACTTGCAGAATTAGCAACAGCCAGACTTCAGGCAGGAGTCATGGGACAAAGCTGTACAGTTGTGCAGGACATCTGATCAGCTCATCACGGGATGCACTTGCCTATAAAATTACTTGGGGCAAAACCCTGTGCAAATCCAGCTCAGTGCACACGACAGCCGTGCCATTAACTCCAATAGAAACCTGCTCGCCTGAATAAAACAGGAAAGACTTGCCGGGGAATTTCTCTCAGCGCAGCGAGCAGTAATAGGTATGGAGCACACAGCCTGCAGTTATTCACTCTGGAAATTTATTTTTATTGGGAGCTATTTACAGAGGTAGCTGCAGCTGCACGTTTGTGGATGCTCGGGCCAGCCCGGACCGTGGAGTGCGATCCCGAGGGCCACCGAATCACAGCAGCTCCTCTCCCCGGGGTTTGCTGCTGCAGGCTGTGGACTTGTGCTCTGTTTGGGCTCACAGCTGCTCCCAAATCTGCCAGTAACCGCAGGGACAGATCTGGCTGCCAAGGGACGTCTGCTCGGCTGGGTGGGTGGAGGGCACACCACGGACTGCATCACCCATGGAGCCTAAGCATCAATCCCATTAGTGGCCATTAAAATTCCCAGCTGGTTGGAAGGAAAGCAGACACCGGTTGGCATGCAGGGGAGTTCAGGGGAGGGAGGAAGCACCATTCCCACATTTCTGCAGGTCAAACCTGGTTTGGGTACAGGTCCCCAAAGCATGGGGACCCACAACCACAGCAGCTCAGTGGGCACCATGCCGAGCTCGCTCACAACTTGTCCCCTCACTGTCCCAAGCACCCCACGTGAACCTGGCTCCTCTATATTTCTGCAAGGAAAAGAAAACTCAAGGACCATACCTGAAATTACAGAGGAAAAGTAGCGTCACCTGAGACTTTCCAAGTCCCATCCCTGAGTCTTTGCAATGAAGGCTTCTCTGGGTTTTTTTCCAAGCGCTCATGTAAATTACATTTAATAAGATAGGCACGTCACATTTTGTTTATAGAAGTTTACTCTTCAAGTCAGTAGGGAAAATAAAAATCTATCGACTGTGGGTTTTAAACAATAAGAACACAGATTTTTTTTTATTAGCACTTCATTTCAGTGCAGACAGAAACATCTCTGACTATCACTGTTGTTTACTGTTAAAGGCACAGCTCCTACCGCCTTTCCACACATAGAATATTCCCATGGCAATCAATGGAAGTTTAGCATAAAGAGCAAAATACACTCCATCATGTTGTCTCTCTATATAGTAAATGCTAATTTCTTGCCAACTACAAACTTGAAAATTTCTTGCAATACATTGCAACACAAACCTATTCTCAGTGTGCAATTTAGATTTTCAGGATGTGTACATTCCCGGAGGAGAGTCATTTGTGTGTGTGTGTGTGTGTGTGAGCACATGGATAGAGGAAATGAAAGGTTAATGATTTCTCCATCTCCGTTTCTTTACTTTTTAGCTTTTCCTATAAGTTTTCTTCTGCCCTTCAGAGTGCTAATTGTGCCTGTAAAAGTCCAGGAAATTTGTGTCATAAATAGTTTCTGCTTATTATAGCCAATGAAACACATACTGAGACAAATATATGGGACTGGATCACAAGTTATTTCGCTGAAGTCAGTGGGGTTACTTTGCATTTTGATTTCGATTTGGCAAAGCATGTGGTCTAAAGTTGGTCTTGGAGACAGGAATAAAATTAAGCACATGCATACATTCTTGTCTGGGGCTTTTTTTTTAAAAATTGATTCCATACAGGGAGCAGAATTTAGCTAAATATATTGAATATAGCTTCCTTCTGATTTTCATCACTATAGATAATAGCTTGTATTAGGATAAGTGTGCCATAAATATCACACATTTGCCAGAGAGTGGGCAAATAGGAAATAGTGATGCTGCTTTTGAATCAGTAGTAGTGCTGATTTTGATGGCCATGTTACTGCCATCTGGCCATTAATTTTTGTGGTATGTTGGAAAATAATTTGCTTTTCTGTGTTAACTAATTAGTTTTTTATTCAGGAACAACAAAAAATTCTTTGGATTCTCAGGAGTTCAGAAGTATAACTGTTTCTTTGCCTGTTCCCCAGTTTTCAGGGTGTGTCACTCTCTCTGGTGGGTCTACTCAGCTCTTAAATGTAAGTTTTTCTTTTTTTTTCATGTGGTACAGAACTGTGTGCATGTGTGTTTTTAAACAAGGGCACCTGCATAAAAAATGTCTATCCTCATTAGATCCATTTTCTCAATTAAATTCAAGTTTCTATGTCCGAAAGGCATAAATCTGGGTATCGATTTAGCCATAAAATAATGAAACTCCCAGCAGTCTTCTAAACCCATTTTACTTGGATGAGCGTATAAGCTTTTAAAATATCGAGTTATTCCAGTATTTAATACACATAACTGCTTCCAGAGGTCTGAAGGCAATAAGGCATATCTTCCCCACTCCATTTGAAGCGCTGCAGTGAGAGCCAGCCAGTCCCTCACTACTGGTTTTAAGGCTTTTGACAATTTTACTCAGTGTGAGTTTGATACTTTCTCAACGGGGGCTATATCCCCCGAAGCCAAAATCAATAACCTATCAAATCAAATCTCTATAAAATACCAATGGGCTCTTGGTGGTTTGCTCCCATAAATACAATTCAGCTTAACTCTACACTTTCAAAACAGGCTGATTCCACATTTTCTGGCCTCTTCCAAAAGTTAACTGCATCAGTAACAGGCACTTCCAAAAATTTCTTTCTAGGCAACAAATAATGAACTGCTCCTTGTAAAGTAAAGAATTAAAACCAATTCCACTCACTTGTATTCAGGGGTAACTCTTTGTCTGGGTTTTTTTTTTTCCCAAATGGGACAGAATTTTGCTCCTCTAGTGCATCCTTTACCTGGTTCAAAGGACATCCACAGCTGAGTAAGTGTAACCTCTGTGGGGATAGCAGGAGGATGGTAAAGCATTTAAGCTCCTTGTAGTCCCGTTTCAGGTTAAACTGGATTTCACAGTGCTTAGATAAATGTTGCTAACCAAGCTGTAAAGGTACATTGGCCTCATGCTCACCCCTATCTGTGCTCAGGGCAGTTTGAAAATACAGAAAGAATAGTAAATTGAAGCAAATCTTTTTAAATGTCGCTTTGTTTTACTTGAATCTTTTCCACTTCTCACACACATGTTGAGGTTGCTGCTTGATAAAGCAAAATCTCACAGAGATGAGCATTTTATGAGCAAAGAAACCTTCTCTTCTACTGCAAAAATGTAGTAGTGCAAGGCGTAACTTACCTTGCTAAATGAAAGCAAATTCCCATGCAGTGTTTTTCCCCAGCTGACAGAGTTTAACAAACAAACCTGCCCTCCATAATGTAACAAATATCCTTCTAATAAGTAGGAGTAACATTTCAAATTCAGTGGGGTGGGAAGGTGTTTGCTCTGTGCTGCAAGTTGTGGTTCCTTTGCTTTCCTTGCCTTCAGCACCACAAACTCAGTTCACTGCCGGATTATTCCAGGATTTGCACTGGCACGCAACTGGGGCAAAGCACCTGTACTGGAGGTTTTCAAGTTATTTTGAAAGAATTGAACTCTCAAGTTTCGCTGAAACTGCACACACCAAAAACTGGAGTAACATAGTGATGAATTAACCTCCAAATACAAGTGTTTTGATTATTAATGAACGCGAAATACACTTATTCCTAGAAGTTCCTTGTATACTACCTTGAGTCCTGCTCAGCAGCAAGATTGGCTTCTAAATATAGTCTTGAGGTCAGCATGTAAAAACTGTAAAGTGTGGCCACATTTCAAATGTGGTTGTATGTCATAAATCAAAATTAATGCCAACAACTTTCATTCAAATTAGTGTCTTTTGGCTCTGCCTCTCCTCTCTTCTCTCTGATTAATGTTTTTCACATAAATATAGCAAGGTAGTTGCTTTTTTTTCCCCTCTGGATGGCATTTACATAGTTCCCTCACAGCGAACATCACAGGAACTTATTTATGTGTTGATCTCTTGTGTCCTCCAAAAAAACATTTCCCTAATGCAGCATTATTCCAAACGGGTTATTATATTCTTGACTCTATTCTACAGAATTAATAAACATGTTTTCTTTTATGTTAACAATGAAAAAGTTAGAGCGGTTGTTCAGATTGACTGATATTATCTGGAATATTTCCTCCCACTATCAATCCCATCTCTGCAGCTAGCAAGGACAATGGCCAGATTTGGAGGGCTGAACAGCTGCCGGGCAGGACCACAACCTTTGTTTCATGCCACCTCTTGTTTTGACCCCTGCTTTCTGGTCACTGGAGAGATGATTGACTGAGTGCACAGCAAAGTCCATTTTTAGTGCGGTGGACTGGAGCACGGCATGACAAACTGTGATGTCTGAGTTTTGTGTTACACCATCTGGCCTGCCACTTCCAGAGCCTCACATCAGAGTCCTGATGATGTATGTTTAAGCCTGGCACTATCATTTATCTCGTATCTTGTGTTTAAACAGATGCAAGCTGAATATAACAGGAAAGGAGACCTTGGTGCAGGAGTCGCTGAAGAAAGCGATGCTGTTGAGCTGTCTACAGACTCCAAGATTAAGTGTAAAATCTGACAGGGAGGATATGTATTAAAAAATATGTGTTGACAGAATGATTTAGCTAATATTTTAAAGGCAAAACATCAACTGAATTTCCATATCACTTATAATGTTAGTGAACAAGGTACTACAAAGCAGGCTATCCCCTTCTGTCACCAGCATCTTATTCGCAACTTTATTTTACAGATCAAGAATGTTTTAATAAAAGGAAGCTCTGGGGCCTGATTTTCAGCTGTTGTACATCAACCCAGCTACACTGATAGCACCAGAGTAGCCACATTAATGAAGTGACACAATTTACATCAGCTGAGAATCTGTTCCCTAGTTCTGATACGAGTTTTTATACGCAGGCATAACCTGCTGCATTGCCAGGAATAAAAGATCTCAGTGATCAAAATGAGCCCTTAAAATGCTGTGGGTGGGAATGCGTGGTCTGACCCAGATGTGTTCATCAGCCCAGGAAGAGGAGGGGAAAGGAGAGGGGTCTGCCCTGTGCCACGAGGCCGTGTGGTGGTGCTGGGTGTAGAGTTCCTGCTGTCCCAACTGGGCTCAGCTCTTTTTTAACTTCATCCCACATTAAAACTAGAGAATCGCAGAATGTTTTGGGTTGGAAGAGACCCTAAAGGCTGTCTCGTTCTGCTCCCCTAGCATGGGCAGGGACACCTTTCACTATCCCAGGTTGCTCCAAGCCCCATCTAACCTGGCCTGCAACACTCCCAGGGATGGGGCAGCCACAGCTTCTCTGGGCACCCTGTGCCAGGGCCTCACCACAAAACACTTCTCCTCCCAGATCTAGCTTACAGGAATCAGCAAATCCAATGGAGGAAAGACATTTCACACCAGCTCTGGGTTCAGCCTCTGAAGCCTACACAAAGTTCAACAAACTGTAGAAATTCAACTAATGGCAATGTTTAAATTAGCAGTCCAAATCTGCACTCCTAATCCACAGAACGAGGAAGGCACAACCAGATGGGGGTGCAGCCCGTTTTAAGATATGAAACATTAACTGAGGGATGAAAACCTCAATTCTCTGACAGCAAGAAAAGTGCCAAGCAACTATGCTGTGTCTTGGACAGCCATGTCCCAACATCCAAAAGAGGAAATATCCCAGGGCAAACAAGCTAATTGATGCTGGCAAATTGGAGCTCTGGGGGAGAAACTGGAAGCTGGAAGGGGAAGAAAACCTGACGAACTGAATAAAACAAGTAGGTAATTGAGATGTGAACAGTTTGGGAAGACTGAACGGTACAAAACCTGGATATCCCTCTTATTCCCCCAACACTGCTGCAAGTGACAACAGCACTGCTGCAGGTGACAACAGCACTGCCATGATGTCCGTGGCACACCCTGGTGCTGAAACTGGACCAGGAGCAGCCCCCGTGCCAGGAGAAGGAGGCAGCAGCCCCCGAGTGACACACACCCTGCAGCAGCTCCTCAGCAGACAGTTTTCAGCCCTTATTAAAACGTTAGCACGTTATTTTGTGAATGGAGCAGTACTTTCATTGCATGCACAATTAGCCTTTTCGTATTAGCAACTTCCTAGCAACTCTGTTTCTTAAAATAGGGACTTAAAGTGCAAGCTTTTATCTTATATAATCCCTTAGAAAAAGATAGCTCAGACACCTTTTGGGGGTTTTATACATCAAACCTTCAGCTTGAGACCTGTCTTTATCAAAGGAACTAGCAGCTCTATCTAGGGTTTATGTTCTTTAGAGGAATTCCAAATTGCCTGTTTTTTATAGACTACCTACATAACAACCTCCTACAGTATTTAAATTTTTGTAATTTTCTACTCCTAATGTGATCTTCACATTTAAATGCACACAGATTATTTTACATTTATCTATTTAATATCATAGTTATGCCTTTCTTTAAATGCCTGTTATTCAACAACTTATTAATAGTGAGCTGGTTTTTTTGAACAGAAGCCATTTAAATTTAGTTAGTTTATGGTGATTTCTCGAATCTTTTCAGCCAGGAGAAAAACCTTAATAGCCTAGAAGACTATATTTATAAAACATATTTGTCTATTTAAACTCAGATATATCATCATTATGAGAGGACTAAAGTATTTTTCCTGACTTTTCTCTATACAGATATTACATGGCAGTGCATTAATAAATGTGTCTCCTCTGAAACAGACTTGCTGGCTACCACCAATCCGTGCAAAGCGTTTTGGTGTTAAAAAAGTCCCTCAAAGAGTGTTTAACCTGTCCTCAGAGACAAAGGTCACAGCCAGAGACAAAAATCACAGCAAAGCAGTGCTTACCTTGGCTGTCACATTGTGGGGTCCAAGTGAAACTGTCCCTCAGCCATCAGCTGCCAGAGGTGACTCCACCCGTGGTGTCACAGAGCACCCCGAGGCCTGGGCTGTGCACGGGGCTGAGAGGGCTGGACGTGGCTCCAAGAAACACCACATTGTTAGTGAAGGGTGTCTACCCTCTCCTGGGCAGGAAAAGATAAGGGAGGAGAAGAAATGTGGGGTCATTTAGCACCACACTCACCCCTGCAACCTTCTGAGTCACGTGGACTTCGTTTTGATGCACAGGTGGGACTCGTTCTGGGCAAAGCCTTGGCATGGGCTGTACATGATGAGCAGAAAAGCTCACAGGGTTTCAAAAATGCCCTTGGCTACTGCTCAGCACGAGTGAAATGTGAGTTTCCCCGGCTCTGCAATGCATGGAGAGGAAGAGAGGAGGGCTGGGGCAGAAATGGTATCAGTGGTGTTTGTAATGCCTGCCCAGGACCACCAGTGGCAGCTCCAGCTGGCAGTGTCACTGCCTTCACCCACACTGTTGACTCCAGAGCATCTCCCAGGCAGGGGGGAGGTGATCCCCTCACTTCTGATGGGTGTCTGAGCAGGCTGAACAGAAGGAAATGAAGGGTTTCACAAGGGTGGGACCAGCCCAGCTCCTTGCATTCCCCCCAGATGATCATGAGAAAGGTTTGGCTGTAGAGGTGGCTCTGAGTGCAGGCAGGGCCTTGGACCAGGAGCATCCCACCCACCTCTCTGGGCTCTCCTCCTCCCTGCAGGACCTGATCTGCTTGCAGGCCATGCAGCTCCTGGCTCCTCCCCTGCTGTGGGTACCTAACAGAGAAGCTTCAAGGAGTCCTTTTTCTCCTTTTTATTTATCCACTGAGCATACTTCGCAAGGGCTAATTTATATTTGAGCAGCAGTGTGGATGAAGGTCCACACAAGGCAGCTCAGCCACCAGAAAAGTTAATATGTGCTTTGCATTTGCTGTCTCTAATTACAGAAGGGAAGCAGTGGAGGTACAGCCATGGCTCTGCACGAGCCCCTTTGCCTATTCGAGAGCTAATTAAATATGTCTCCTGTATATAAAATATATCATCTCCAGATAACAGCATACTGTTAAATTCTTCATCTTATTAAAAGCTTGCATTAATGCTTTTCCAACATAAATTTTAACTGCGGACAGGTACTATTTGAGGAGCCTGACAATAGGACTGACCTAGATTAGGCTGACAGTGCCAAAAGATATATCACCTCTAGCTGTCTGGGGGAGAAGAAGGATGAGGAATACATTCCCCATTATTGCCTAATGCTGATGTGCCAGCATTATCTCCAGAAACTCAGTGCTGCTTCTCCTTCTGCTCCTTTGGTGGGGTAGGTGGCTACACCACACTGAGGAAAAATCTCTGCTTGCTGTCTCTTATTTCCCATCTTATAACTCAGCTGCGGGGAGATTTAATGGGGCATTGGGTAACGATTTTATAGCCATTGATAAGTCAAGTTCCCCTATAGTTTACAGAATTACGGGAGGAGTCAGATAATTCCAGGTAGTTGGGTCTGTGCAGTGAGTTTTGCAGGCATTTGGGTCAGGGCTGTCTGTAGAGGGGCAGAAAGAAGAACCAATACATTCTTCTCTAAGGTTGCTTGGACTCTTGCTTACAAGGGGCAGTGATGGCAGGTTTAGAGACCTCAGAGTGTTTCACCACATAGGGAACATTTTTTTTTTTCTTTTAGCATATGTGCACAGAGCTGAGCAGAGATCTTTTCAAGGCGTCCTTGTAAAAAAAGGAGACAGCAAGTGGGCTTATAAAAAACCCTTTACTGTCACACAACTTCTAATGCAGAAAACAAGACTGCTGAAGAGCAGCAATATTTCTCACACGCATTACTGAATATTCAAGAGATATGAAAATAGCTTTAAGAGTCTAAGAAAATAGAAATTCCAAATATTAATAGGAACTCTGCCATTGATTTTAGCACAGAGCTTGCACTGACACTGTGAGATTGCTCTGTGTTAGACACTTGATTGACACCGTGATGGCTCATTCAAAGTGTATGCAAAGTCAGTGCAACTGTATTAGGCTTTTCTCTTGACTTTGGATTTTTTAACTTTTACCACTGACATCCCAAGGGCCATTGTATTGACAGAATAATACTTCTTTTGCAAAGCTGCTGCATGAGACACTTTCCATTTTGGGAAGGGGGAAGGGAACACTTTTCACTGCTGTCCTCCTCTATGGAGACCTCAAGATACAGAGAACGAGGTGCAGCTGCAGAATCTTCAGCCCATGAAATTCTTTTTGGACTAATTGGTGGGCTGCACATGCAAAAATTCAGTGAAACCCAGTGTGATCTCCCTCTACAAACCAGCACCTCTGAACGTGAGAGTTTATACATTCTGTGCTGTGTGGACAATAAGGACAAGGATCAGTTTTGGAGCCACTCTTTAAGAGCTGCCTGGGCTGTGTCCCAGAGCTGGCTCAAACCTCCTCAGCAGGAGAGAAGAAACGGCCAGCATTGTCACGTTCCAAAAGAGGACAAAACTGCTTCCCAGGACAAGAATGCCATTTGGCATGTCCCTTCCCCACGTACCCAGCCAGTCCTCTGCTGCAAGGGATCCCTCCTTTTCCCAGGCAGTGAGCTCAGGGTCCCTAAGTCACTGACCAAGATACCAGGCAAAAGCGACCTACTCAGAGGGGAAAAAAATCCCATTGCCATCGGCTTGGGCTGTACGAATGAGTGAAACATAAAAGGAAGGAAGAAAAACTGACGGAGGAAAGGCCTCTCTTATTCCTCAAGCACAAGGACAATAAAGCAAAATTTATTGTGTCTGGGGATTCTGTCTGATTAAAAGAAAATTCAGCGCAAAGCAAAACTGAGGGTTGGAAACACAAGAAGTGGAGGGTCTCGGGATCACTTCCTCAGCAGTAGTAAATGGCTATAAATGCACTGGATTTAATACCAAGCAAGAATATTTCAGGGACCTATCAAAAATGTCCT
Organism: Melanocharis versteri; assembly: GCA_013397845.1. Taxonomy (NCBI): domain Eukaryota; kingdom Metazoa; phylum Chordata; class Aves; order Passeriformes; family Melanocharitidae; genus Melanocharis; species Melanocharis versteri. The sequence continues at coordinate 293,614 of VZTG01001429.1, forward strand.
ACAGAAACAGATGTTTCCACCTACTCAGAGATATGGACAAGAGTTTCAGTTACCCTAAATCCCTCTCATGCTCTTCTAAATATATACCCATCATATGCCCCTTAAAGTGTGAGAATGATGCAAGACAGACTTCACGTGTATGAAAATTTTATCCTGGATTTTTACAGGGAAAAGCATAATTTATCATTAAACTTTTTTCCTAACAGTTCCAGTGGCTGTGGAATTTCACCTCCTCATTTTGGAGTGTGCATACAAAAATCTGTCTAACTCAAGGCAGAAAAATGAAAAGCAACAATGAACCATTATAATCCGCTTGATCAGCTGGAGTGCAGAAATAAAAAATGCTACCTCTTAAAAGAGTAGTTGGAATTATCTTGATTTTTACATAGAAATAAGTGACAACAACCTCCAGATAGCACCACTTCCCACCCGCATATTTAACTTAAAAGTCAAGGTTGAGTGAAAAAATATTGCTGCCTTGAAAGATAAATATATTACTTATATTAGCTATATCAGGAATATGTGCTAGAGTATAAATATTTAAATTTAGATTTGGAAACCATATATTTTGAAGAAACCTAGGCCAATAAATATTGGATTACAAATTCATATTTACAATTTTCTTTAAAAAAAACCCATTATTTCTGTTTCAGTAAAATGGGGTGATAATAATTTATCTGTGTTGTACTAATGCTTTTATTTGCACTCTGTTCTCCAAGCTAACATTTCCTAATGCCTTTTCACTACCAGAAAAAGTGAAAACATTGCCCTAAAATATTTCCATTCAAATTTCCTAGATTAAATCATATGCTTTTAAAGCTCACTCTGTGATCAACACTGTTCCTGCAGCACTCCAGCCCAGCTAGTTGAGAGGCATGACAAGCAATAGAGTTGTTTTAATAGTGCAGTGCTAGTTTGGAATAGATAAAACAGGACGGTTTCACAGTCGGCAGCTTATAAAGCCCATTGCCAACAGAAAGATCCTCTTGAAAGGAGGATCTTTGCAAATTTTTAAAAATAAAGAGTTGGGAGGAAGAGACCATTGTATATAATCAGAGCAGAAAGGGCTTGAAATGTCTTAAAATATCAGACATGCGCCAGCCTGTGAAGAACACGAGCGAGGAGGAGGCATTTCCCTTGGCCTGCTCTTTCATTCTGACCTACTGTAAAGATTACTGCATTTAGCTCTAGGGCAGCTCTTATGGGTCATTTTACCTACAAAATTATGCCTCTGTAGCCTGAGGTCTCATATGATCTGATGGTTCCTGCATTAATTACTGGAGAGCAGGTTGGTTCTTCCCTTCTTCCTCGGATAAGCAGCTGTTGGTCTCTGCTGGTGCAGGCTTTGAATCAGAGGATTTGTAGCTGTGTCATGGCAGGAGCTGGGAAACGATAAACCAGGAGTAACAAAGGAAAGACCGAAAATTAACTTGTCTAAAAGCACTTAAAGTTTAAAGTTTGCAAAGGATGTTGTTACAAAGTTTAGGAAGAATATAGGCTGCGGTCACATGGATTGCGTGGAATGAAATGCTTGAGTGGTGCTAACAGTAAAACAGTGAAGGAAGAAAATTATCTGATTGTCCCGTCCTGCAAACCAACAGCTGCAATCGTTCATGTTGGGTGAGATCCCAGGGGCTGAAATATCACGTCACTGAACCTAGACTCGTGTCCCCTGGTGCTGGACCCCCATTTTCAGCACCTCCAGGCTGGCATCCCAGAAATGCTGAAATCCTCCCCAGCACAGATGATGGTACAAAGAACAGCACATCACCCTGGATTTCACAACGAGATTGCTGGGTTTAGTTGCTCTTTTTGGGTGGCTGCCCAAGAGAATTGATTGCCAGAGAGCAAAGACTTGGGCTGACTGTGAATCAGGAGCTAATAAAACGTCCCAAGGGACAGGTGAAGGCATGCCAATTGTTTTTGAAAGCTAGGCTTTTAAACATGACATGACTACCAAAAAACCCCAAAAAACCAACCCAAGAAAAAGGAGAAAAAAGAAACTATTTTTTTTCCACAACTAGCACAATGAAACATCTGATTTCAAGTGGAAAAAAGTAAATAAGGGGGGTTTTTTCTGCAAAATCTGACTAGAAAACCATCCAGTATTTGAGCATCCACAATGCTGACTCAAATAGGTAAGACTTTTTTTTCCTCTGGGAAAACATCGTTACCTTTTACATTCTCCTCTTTCTCTTTCTAGAACTGACTGTTGTGACAATGCAAGGTAACTCTTGCCCGTTACTGGACCAATGACTGCACCAAAGAAAATGCTGTGTACAGTTAGTGCCTTGATCCAAAGGGAAACACTCATGACAAAGGAGTTTAAAGAAGCCTTGGGAAAAATTCAACTTCACTGATTTAAGTTACTTTACCACTCTTTCCACCAAGTTTACCTCAGCACTGATCACCCACTGCATTCACATGGAGTGTGGCCATCACATAAAATGAATTTTGACAATTCATGTCTCTCTCTCTGGGACATAGCAGGCTGACCACTGCCTCTTTTTTTTCTCCCCTTCTCGGGAAGTTTTAACTCTTGTTCATTAAAACTTAGCTTAAAGGGCAATTTGCTGCCCACTACCGTGTGGCCAGCATTTTTAATAAATAATGCATACTGTGTAATGAGGACAATAAAGGCCAAGGTAAAAAATGTAAAACATTTTAATGGGATGTCTTGACTAAATCTTCCCATCATCTCCTCTGAATTCTTTACTAACGATCTTCTAGCTTGGGGAGATTTCTTTTTCCTTAGGAAAAATTCATAATGTACTAAAAATACACTGTTAATTGTTGAAGTAGCAAAGTTCAGATGTGTTACTCCAGCTTTTCTCACTGAGTAAACGTGTTTGTGTCACACACCCAAAGGTTGAGGGGGGTGTAAGAGTTAAATGTCTGGGATCCTCTGCAGCCCTTGCACTGTCTGGGACAACTTCAGCCTCTCAGCACCAGGGTGGATTCCAGTTTTGAGTGGTGGAATATGGAATAATGAAGTGAAATAATAGCATTAACCAATACCTAATTAACACACCATCTATTTAATTTCTAGCTCCACCATTAGGTTACTATTAAAGTATATTTAGTCGGCCTGTGTAAAACCACATTATGGCAGCTTTTCAGAGTCAGGCTATTCACAGGCCATTTGCAATGTTCATTTCTCTTCTCTTTAATGTCATAGATTTAACTTCATGAAGGTCTAGTGCAGGTTAGTGCAGAAGATGGACGATTACAGCCTAATAGGTTTTTCTCTTGGCCCCTCCAGAGGGTGTATCAGAAACCTGCACAGATTCAGAGCAGAAATGTCTCCTCCTGGCCTTCCAAGCTGAGGGGAAGCTGCATTTTTAGGCAAGAGGAACTGGGATTTTGGGCAGAGCTCTGTGTTTCTCTGCTGGGCACCAAAGCATTTCATATTTTTGGATACTCAGGAAGGTAAACACGGCCAGTGCCTGAAAGAAGACTCTTCACCCGATGAAATGCACGCTGTGTAAGGTCTGCACATTCACAGCTAAACTTTTCCATCTCCTCCAAGCCTGACTGTGGTCACAGGTATTATGGCCAGCAGCTGAGACCTTGGGGAGTCACAGTCCCACGTTCTTCCCTGCCATGACACCCTGCAGTGATGGTCCATATCCTCAGCTGGTGACTTCAGTAAATCATTCAAAGTACTGCCTAGCCCACAACATAAAGGACAGCTGTGATTTACTAAGGCTGCAGAGCAGAGCTGTCTGTGTTACCTCAACCTCGAAAAGGATGAGTTTTCAACAGACCTCCTCAGGATATTTTAATTTGTGTAAGTGCATTCAAAGCATGAAAGCAGACGGACAATATGTGAATTATGAACTAATTGGGGGAAGATGGAAATGAGAAGGTAAATTTCATTTACATTATCTCCCTTTTTATGCTTGCTAAGGTCTAAGGTAAAGGCTTGGTCTCTTTCTGGTCCATAAAATATGGATTGCTATTTTCAAACTACATCAACACTGCTAATAGCCATTCCCATTAGTCAGCCGTATAATAGCATTATGATGCTATGAAATATTGACATGATAAAACAATGTAGCCAGAGGTTACTGACAGTGCACACTCTGATATTGACAAATAAATGCTGATTTTTAATGCACTCCTTTTGCCACCTTTCTACCTGGCTGGCAGTGTATAAAAAACATTTTTCCAGATCCTTCACTCACTACTGTTAATAATGCCAGCTGACGGCAGAGAACCACTGAAATTAATGGAGCTGTTCCCACTGATGTTTTTCAGGGTGGGAAAAGGATTCAGGAGTTTGGTTAAAATGGGGCCAGCACTGCAGATTTTATATCCCAGCCAATGTAGTGAGAAAAAATCCCGTTTGTGGAGGCAAAATGGGGGTGGAGGTTCAAGGAACCAACAAAGGAGTTGCAAACTTAGTGGACAACATCCAGATTTTGGGAAATGCAAGCACACAAAAATGATAAAGGAAGGACAAAGTGACAGACCTGGTTGCTCCAGCACCTCTTTCCTGCATTCACATGTCTTCTCTGGAAAGGAGCTGCCCTGCACTGTGTCTTCTTCAGCTACTCCTTGGATATCTCCTTCAGCTACCTGCAAAGTCATCTTTGTGCAAAACAAATATATAAATAAATATAAACACACATCCAGCTACCCCAAGGGAGTCTTCTGTTGGGCATTTTTAAATATTAAAATCAATTATATCATCCGTTCAGTGCCTAATTTTATATGCTAAATCATATCTGCAGCAGTATTTATTTTGTTTGGTTAGGCAAATTTCATGTAACAGCAGTATAGATGAAAGGGAGAAGCCAAGTTTCCAGAAATAATGATTACTAGTCACCTACTAGAATGTATTCCAGAAACATTGAGCCCGAAATTATATCTTTGATTGGAAACATATCCTCTGTACCAGAGGCTCTGTACCATTCATTTGTGTTTTCTCCACATCTTGTTTTTAATTATACCCAGTTTCACTGTGTTGACTCTTCCTTTGTAACCAAAACACATCCACATAAAATTGCAGATGTGGCCATCTTTATCTGTCAGTCGTTTAAGTGTTGTCTCCTCGTTTACAGCTTCATGTCCCATTAGAATTTGGAATAAAGACTCTCGTTAGGCAATGATGCTTCACCCACTGATGTTTGTAGAGCAGTTGGGTGTACCCAGGTGCTAAGGTCCAGAGGACCTTTCCTGCATCTATTTCTGCTTCCTTTACACCCGAGAGGAGCCCAAAAAAGGTTTTTGTGTCTGCAGGACTCACTCCCCTCCTCCCAGGACTCCACCCTCTCATTCCTCCAACCCATCTGGTTTAATGATGACTAATTTCCACGGCACATAAATCACCAGCTCCCCCTTGTTTTCCTGGAAGAATCCTTATTCTGTGGTACATACCTCCTTATCTGTTCCTGTAACCAGCTGTCCTTCCTTTGATGGTTCCTTCCACAACTGCTACACAAATCCCCAGACTATATAAATCCCATCCTGTGGAAATGTGGTGGTTTTGCCACCGGGGTGTCCAGCCCACTCCTGAGATGACAGGACCCGAGGAAGGGTCTGTAACAAGCACTGGCTTTGATGTTGCCTTCCCACACACTCTGTCGCCTCGTGTCTGAGGCTGTTTGTCCCGCAGGAGGGTACAACAAGGGCAGCCTGAGGAGAGCTTGTCTGGTGGGGCTCGTTCCAGGAAGATTCGTGTTTCTGGTCTCCATTATCTGCAGGAGTCAAACAGAGGACATGTCAGGGCGAGCTGCTGGGGAGTGCTGAGCTAGGGAGAGCACGGCTGCCTCTGAACGAACACAGCTCCTGTGCGCCTTTAACAGCTTCCACTTCACAGGCGAGGTCTGGCTCAGACAGGAAATTTCCCCAGCAGATGCTGTAGCCCCTACCTGCATCGCAGACCACACAGGGGAGCGGAGCAGCGCCGGGTGAGGAGCAGAGGGAGGGAAGGATGGGGTCACTGCTCATCTCCTGGCACTGCTGGGGCAGCGAGATCTCCTCTTGCTTCCCACCAACGCGGGACACATCCTCGTGCTTAAGACACAAAGAGTAGCTTTGGGGTACAGAGGCACAAGGATGCTCCTAACTGCTGTACAATAAACACAAGGATGAAAGAGAGAAATAGCAGCAATTAAGAGTTTGCAACGGTGGCTGTTGTAGTGCCACAGGGCTGATGGAAATCCTGGAGGAAGCCTACATCCCTGCTAATCCCAGCTGCTTTCCCTGGTCTTATTCAGGAGAAAGCTCATGAGAACAGGCACTCAAAACCAGACTTTCCTGTAAGACTTACCATTACCAGATTTTAGCACAGGTCTGAAACCTTGCTCAGACTAGGACAGGATGCCTGGAATATGCTCTCCTGAGTTAGCACATTCTTTGCTGATCTGGCTCCTTACCTGAGCGGTGCTTAATAGCCGTGAAGTAGCAGAGAGCCTCCCAAGTTTTGTGCTACACTGCTGAACTGGTGGGTGAAGCGTGAGCAATTAGAAATGCAGTCAGAAATAAGTTTTCAGTCACAATAGATAAGATGAATGATATGCAAAGCAGTTGCTTGTCCTTACTGTTTACCTTGGTTTAGAAGCTGATGGCAACCCTCCAAAGAAATAAGTTTAAACTGAACACTGAACTCAGTTTAATTAGTTTTAAGGTATTGACACCACAGCAAGAACCATCAGACAAAACGTCAGTGCTGGATCAAACATACGGCTTTATCTGTGTCCAATGTGAGGCTTTTGCTGCCTAAACCTGAAAACTTCTTATCACTTAATGGCTTGGCTAAAAAGAAAGCTGATTTGGGATGGTAAGTGGATTGACTGACCGGTTTGTGTTTTAAGACTAATCCACATGTGCTGTACTTCACAGTGCTCCTTGGTGAACTACTCACCTTGTTCTGAAGCTTTCAGTATAAGCTATCTTCTGTGACAAGTGCAGGGAGATGCAGTGAAGAGTTAAAAGTGAATCTCCTGCCTCTTTGAACTGTTTTCTCAGTACTTCATGTACACAGATACACTTTTGATGTGTTAACTAGAAAATCTGACTGAAAAAGAACAAAGCAGCTGTCACTGAAAGGAAGACACTGACGAAGAACCACACAGCCTTTTATTGAAGAACTGTCAAGATTGATCCTACAGCACTCAGTTTGTCTGTAGTATTTATCAAAGACCTAGATCAGATGAAGGAAATTAAAAAAAATAATAAAATTCTATCCACTGGACATTTATAAATGATATCTGAAAATCCATTACATTTAAAACACCTATGAGAGTGGGTTTTTTAACAGTTCAGGGACTGGAATATAAGCATACTGGCATTTTTCACCGGTCTTAGAAAATAATAATTTGCCATTGTTGAGCAAACCCCCTTAACTGCTCGCAGAGTTTTAAGCAGCAAACTTGATTAAAAATCATTCTGTGCTAGGAAATAAATGAACTCATAGAAAGTTCAAAATCTCTTGAAAAGAGAAGCAAAGCAAGCAATGCACTCTTCTAAGCACTGATGTTCACGTCACGGTTGCGCTGCAAGAGCTGAAAACAAGATCAAGGTGCAAGAGTGCCAGAACCTCCCCAAATATCTGGGCAGGGTGCAGATGGCCACATGAGCAGAGGGATTCAGGTGTTTGCCCAAGGTCACACAAGGAGGCCTTTGGACAATCCAACCTGCATCCCTGAGGATTCCAACCCAATGCTCCACCACAAGGCCAGCTGCTAACTGAACATCCTTGCTGGCCGAGGGGTGAAGCATGTAGTGCATTTCTCACAGGACTGTCAATGAACAGCATTGAAAGGATATTGAAAGGCAAAACCTTCTCTGGATCAATACCGTGAGTCCTGATCCTGAGCTCCTGGAGGAACCAGCACTCCATGGTGGGTAGCACAGCAAAACCTGTGGTTACTGCATGGTCTCTTGGCAAATGCTGACAGTTTAATGGTGTCAGCTCTGGAGTTATCTCCAACACAGAGACAGCAAGACCTCAGCTTAAAAGTAACAAAAAAACCTTCCTTTCTTATAATAAACAGCAGTTGCTGCACAAGGTGCTCTGAAGTATTATTCAAATGTTGATTAACACTCAGATTCTACTCATCTACACACACACACACTTCAGGAGAGGAGGACAGATTAGGGTTTCTGTCAGCCATGGACAGAAATTGCACTAAATGGAAGTTGCACTAAGGAGACATAGAAACCTGCTTTAAAAAAAAAAAAGTGTTTTGTGCCATTGCCCTTTGTGAAAATGTACCAGTAACTACTGGAAATGCTGGTGTGGAATTCTGCTTCCTGGGCTTTCTCTGGCACTGTTTCACAAAAGGGGTTGCTGGTCTTTCTTTAACCAAGGCTCACCTGAACAAGTTGTAAGAAATCTGCACCTCACTGAGTCCAGGTCCTGACACCACCCTCACAGATTTTCACTCATGATGGTTAACACCTCCGAGCTCCCAAGGCTGCCAACGTTCCCACCTCTCCTCCAGAACAGCAAACCCACGTCCCCATTCAGGGTAGGGCGTATGGCCAAGAGAGGCAGATATATGGCACATCTGAGAGCTGCCCATAGGGGGGTCAGGCACTCTCCTTGCACTGCCAAGAGGGATGTTTGCTAATAAGGTAGTCAGGCCTTCATCATTAATTCATGTGCCTACAGATGAGCCCAGCCCTGGCCTGCCTCTCCCGTGAGAAGCGGCCCTGGGAGACGTGGCAGTGGGTTAGGCAAAGCAGGGGTTAAGGAGTTGGATTGGGAATAGACGTGTGTCTCAGTTTGACAGTCATACGCTAACTGGGGATGGGTGAACAGATGCTCTCCGAATGCTAATGTCACTCATGGTGTTCTACTTTGGGCAGACTTTCTCCACCAGCACAAGTCATTTGGGAAGCAGCTGAGCTTGGAGGAGCTGGTGGCCATTCTCCTGGGGCTCTGGGGCTCTGCCCAGCCAGAGCTCACCCCAGCACCCTTGGCCAGCCTAAAACACTTTGCTCAAACATTGCTTAAGTGCCTTAAGCCAGCATTGCCCCTTTTTGCCAGCCCTTGGCAAGAGAGGGTAATTTCTCTAAATCACCTGGGAATGGGGCCTTAGCCATTCAGATACTCTTGGAGGAATTAAAAAAGTACATTGGACTTGCCATGTACACTGTAAAAGACATTTACAAGTCCTTAGCCAGCATATCTTCATCGATTTAGACACCAGTTCTGTATTCAGACCGGCTCCTGCTCAGACTCCACTTCTGAAGCACCTTTTGAAGCTGAAGTGTCTGTGCTATCAAAGCCAGGGCACGGTCAAGACCTCGAATAACAGGCTGCTTAGATTGAGGATGTACCACGGGGACCTGTGACATTGGAGAGTGATCATTAACGAGGCTGGCTTAAACTGCTCTGGGAGAAAATATTTATTTATATAAACTTTGAGCAGAAGACCCTGAAATTTTAAAATCACATTGGAGCTGTCCATAAAAAACAAAATAGCTGAGCTCTTCCCTAGCTCTACCCATGCAAGAAGCAGGCAGAGACTTGCTCACATATGATGCTGTCAGTGCAGTAACACTGATTTACACCACTGAGAATCTGTCCCAGAGATTTGACTTTTTCTGAAAAACACTTCCCGCTGTGGCAGACATAACGCCATATCAAAGGCATGTGCTGTAATACACAATAAAGATATAGCTTTCATAATTTTCAATTACACTTCCTCTGCAATGATGTTAGTGAATCTCACCCAAAAGTAAATTATTCAGTGCAGATGATATAGAAATCGTTTGATGAGTGTCACTTTTCCATTTAAAGTTTTACCAAGATCTTCTTGGATAAGGGTCTCTTTTTTTTTTTTTTTTTCACATGACACATTTTATATTTTGTTTCTCTCCCTCACCTTCATTCAGCAGGCTTTTTCAACTTTTTAATATACTTTTCTTACAAAACATTGAGTAGCCATTCAAATAGGTCTATTCAGGAGAAGTGCTCTTTCATTCTGGCAGAAATACTAATATATATGTTTTATTTAGTTTTAAGAATACTATTTTTTTCATTTTGAGAACTTTGAAAGCTGGAGCCAAATATGAAAAGGCAACCTTCTTTCAAGGCAGGCTTGGAGGGAGAAGTATTGTGGGCTGCACTGGAAATCCTTTTCTTTCATGTAAATAAATAGTTCATTTACAAGAGCTTTTTAAATGGAAAAAACATATCCAATACACCAATACATTTAAACTCACTCATATGGTAAAATATAGCAAACTGAAAAGCTGAATTCCAGAATGTTTTTATCTTTCCTTTCATGAAGTTACAGATACATTGAAATCTAATTCCAAAAAAATTCAATGTCCCTTCAGCTTCACAGGGTTTTTTCCTACTTGCTGTGCTTCAGAGATGTACAACAATTAATCATTTCACTTTTCAATCATTTCATTTTTCAATATGGCCTTTCTCTTCTAGCAAGCTATTCAGAATCCTGCCCATGTGACATGGCCAGTAAAGGATGTCCAAGTAAACTTTTTATATGATGCAAACTCCTACTTTCATGTCTGGATGACTGATACACTCCTTATTACCTCAATTATACTGGTCAAGAAACACCAGGTACCAGTCCTGTCAGGGTTCTGTCAGTTATTCCTGGTTGGAAAGGGGTGGGTAACCCTTAACTCCAGCCATAACTATTTTCTCAAGCATGGAAGCAAGGGAAGGAGCTGGAGGAAGAAAAGGAAGCCTGTTCATTATTACAGTGTTGAACCAACAGACAAAAAAGCCTCTGTACCATTATATTAAGTCAGAAAAAAAAGCCCTATCTCTATCTGCTGGTGGAATGGTGGAGTTCTACTGATGAACACATAGGTCAAGAGAGACCAATAAAAGCCTTGAATAGGAAAAGCAGCAGCTTGTGTCCGACACAAAAAGGGGTAACAGAAAAGGAGATGAAAGGTGATGGAATTCTGGACAAGAGAGATTTAGCGTGTGCTGATGTACAGGAAAGGCTGCATCAGCCGTGAGGGGAGGAGAGATGACTTTCTTCACTGTTTTCCTCCTTCTGCCTTAAGCACTGCGCCTGCCTGCATTTCCCTGACTCTAAAAAGGGCCTGGATCTCTCTGCAGCTCATGACAGGTGACACATACCCATGAAAACCTCCAGGCTGCAGCATCTGTCACTGAGCACATCCAAGGCTTAGCAAAGTGTACCTGTTCATCCTGGCGTTTATCCTGCACTTGCCTTATTTCTGCACTGCTCAGGCAGTGCAATGCGAATCTGGTTCCAGCTTCTTGTAAATAGCCCACAAGCAAAGGTCAAAGGCAGACTTTAATCGTGTGCTTTATATTAATGGTGTCTTCCTTAATGCTCTAGAAAAAGCTTCCTTGAAGATTAAATATTCTCACTAGTGCACAGATACATACAAAATTTTGTCCTCTAAAGCAATAATCTGGCAATGGAGACATGAAACACCTTTTGAAAAAAATCAGGGAGTTTTTCAGTTGGAAAAACACCACTAACTTCTGTAAGTCCGACTGAAGTTCTGCATATGCAAATGGTGCACAACTTTGCCGTAAGAAACCACAAAATTTGATGAATAGTTCCAGTGTATAGTTCAGAACCTGTGTTATGGGCTAACACACTGGTATGACTCAAAAGTAATTTATAGGTGGGTGATAGAATAATCAAACCTGTGCAAAAATCTTTATAGGAAGAGCTGGAAATGGGTTGGATTATTTACCTTAAAGGAAAGGACATACAAGAGAAGCAGGTAATAGAGATCAGCTAGGACTTTTGGTCTCCCTGAGTCAAAACATAAAGGGAACATTATAAATGGGAAATTAAAAACTGATAGTTACTTGTATTTTCCCAATTTCTTCAAGCGCAACAGAAAGCCCTTGATGCCTACAACCTTGTGAGATTCATGAAGAGACTGGACATCTGGACAAACTTCACTATCCAGAGAAATTTTAGCTCTGCTTAGCAGCCCTTTGGTAAACACAGCACATCATCATTTTGGCCATTGTTAGATTTCAAATGGCAGACCGGCGTGAAAACTGTAAATGGTAGACCAGTCTCCCTGTTGCTGGGCTTTACAACACAAATGTGACAGCTCCCAGACTTCTGGGGCTCACTGACCACCACAAAACCACTGATGTCCCTCCAGATTGCCACCCTAGCAGTGGAGAACTGAGAGACTTGCTAGTGCTGCCATCCAACACAGATCCACGCATCAGCTACAGATCACATCCCCCTGCCATACAACCAGATTGACAGCCCATGCTGGGAAACCTGGTACAAACTTTGACTACTGTTGGCGTGCTCCTTGTGCAGACTTCGATTCCAATGTGCACAGTACTCAAAGAAACAAGGCCACAGCCCAAAAGACAACGGGACACCCCTTTCTGCAAGCCGGCTTATCTCCCTAAGCCAGTGATCTATCAGGAACGTGATTCCTCCCTACCACAACCCCTCATCTCTGAAAGAGGATTTGTAATTCCCATTCTTGATTTCTTTTCAACCTGTTTCTCTAAAACAATCTTCCCCTCAGGCAACGTGAGTCTCCAGCCTTTGTTTGGCTGAAGATGTAAATATTTGGGCACTCACTGATTTGATATATATACATATTTGTTGGAACATTTACCACCTGCTATTCAAAGTTAAATCCATAGATTACAGAAAACAAGTTCTTTATCACTTTTTGTCTAATGCAAAATTAAAGACAGCTGAAAGCCTACAAGCTTTCTCTTGCTTGTGAATCACTTGTAGCATAATTACCCCTCCAAGGCTTGAATAGCAGTGAAGAGCCAGATCTCTGCAAAGGCCCATCATCCCAGCAAGAGCTTCAGGAGTTTCTCTGCTCCTGAGGACATTAAATCAGAGGTCTCTAAAGCAGAGGTCACAGACTAATGAAAACTCCTCAGCTGTACTCTGTGTGAGCTCTCATCTGCCAGTGCTAAAAGCTCCCTCGTCTCCTGAAGCAGGGAGACCCAGGATCTCCATAAAGCATCGTGTGCCTCCTTCTGAGGCCAGTGCTGATACCACTGTAGTGTTGCTTTGCTTCGCACAGGGTTTTCTCAGCCCCGTTCCCAAAGCTGAAAGGAATTTATAGCAGTCCATTAGATCTTTACACAGCCAAACCCTGCCTACATGTGAGGTCAGGCCTACCAAACCTGCATTGCTTTCCCAGGGTTGTTTTTCTTCCGTAAGGCACTGAAGCAGTCCTAGGAACAAGATCCACCCCTTGCTATGGGCAGGTTTTTCCTCTCTCCAGGTTTTTTGGAAACTTCCCCTAACTCAGAATTAGCTGAAGCATCTGGAGACATTGCAGTGAGGTTCTGCCAATGCTCAAAATCAAACTAACAAAACACCACCAACCAAAAATCCAAGGAGATGTGTTTTCTGAGAAAATTGTGCTGGGTTCTTGTGCTTATTGTTTACAGTAGGTTTTCAGATGATGATCTGGGGTGGTGTGAGCAGAGGAGAGCAAGTTACATAGGAGCAGGACATGTGTGTGGAGTGTAGGGTAAACTGGTACCAACTGCAGCAAAGCCATGACCTCCACTATCAAACTTGGCTTGAAGGTCAGTGCTACACACAGGCCTCTTTAGGCTTGTTTCACTCTGGAAGGTTTTAAAATATGCTTCAATAAATAAATTACGTCCCTAAAAGACACCAGGCTTACTTCAGGCATTTCAGAATTTCCCAGTCTCTTGTGACTCCTCCCAGCAAACAGGTACCAGTCCAGCTTCAATGCCCACATCCATCCAGACTCCAAGCACAAAACCAAACTGGTCACCTGGTAACTGCTGTTTTGCACTTAATTGTATGTGTGCCAGTAGTTTGGAATACCCAGCTGTGTGTATGAGACTGACACACCACACACCTGACAGGACACACAACAGCACAAGCAGTATCCTGCAACCTGGAAGAAGAGAAGTCTGAGAAGCAGAAGAGCTGATGGCTGGTCATTAAACTGACTGTTATAGGAGAGGAAAGGTAAGTCTCTGCTCCCTAATGAAAAGGATAGACAGATATTGAAGTGGAGTAAGTTGGACTTTAATTACTGTTTTTGATGTCTGATCTATAACTCCCTAAAAGTTTTGTACGGGAGTAATAGGGAAGCATCAGAAAATTCCACTGGGATAGAGATGAGGTCCAGTTTGCAAAAATATCCTCTTCATAAAGAAGCTCAATGCCCTCTTTTACTTGGCAAACCATCATGAATTTATGATGCATTGCATTTGGAAGGCAACACGGCGCACAGCTGAGGCAAGTAACTGAAACGCCGGGAGAGTAAAAGCAAAATGTTCTGAGAGTGAGGGTGCATATGGGGATGTATTTGAAAAAAAATTATATCTATATAAATATACACACACATTTGCTAGAGAAAATGTATATGTATTTATAAAAAATCTAAACTTCTCACCAGTCAAAAGTTAGAAATGATGCAAAACGCATCTGCTTTGATAAGTCTGTTATAAATCTCTTAGCTTGAAGCTTTTAACTGACCCTTTCCAGTTCATGAATATTTTAAGGGAACCCAGTTTAATTTAAAACAACCCTGGATCAATATATGCATTTATTCTGGCACTGTCCAAATTCCAGATCCTTGTATTATCAAAAATTGTATCATACATCTCCAGTTTGGCTCCAAATATAGGGTTCATTCAAGGCTGGAGCTCAAATTAGGGGTAAACCTAACTGGATGGAAACCTAAAAATGTCTGTATGGAACCTGGGCAAGGAAGACAATTTGGGAAACTATATTTAGAGCAATCCCGTGACATAAAGTCTCCCCTATTGCCCGACACTGACGTTCAGAGAAGCACAAAAGTGTCCTGGGGAATGGGTGGTTTCCATTTTCACTTTGGGACAGCGTTCAGCTTGGGATAGCAGCATTTCTGCATGCAGAGGAAGGCCACGCTCCCCAGCTTCAGAAACTTGCCTGCTTATTCCCCAGAGCACTAATGGGGAGAACAGACACCTGCCCCACCAGGAACTGGCACCTCCAACCTCACTGGGAGCACCTTCCCATGTGAAAATAATCTCAACAGCCCAAAACTGCAACTGCCCTGAACGCCCTTTGGATGAAGCCCTCCTGCCTGACATCAAGAACTGCAAGAAAGAGGCTAAAAACTGCAAGGCTGACAAATAATTCTTTGAAGATTTTTAGGATCTTGGAGCCCTGGCATGACTTTGCAAAGCTTGCAAAAAGCAGCTATTTATAAGAAGAACTCCAAACGTACTGTCCACTTTAAAATATTAATGGCATTAACAACTCTTCACTGTCCCACAGATCAGTGTTCTCCGCCTCTCATCTTCACATAAGTAAGAGGCATTTCTCAATAACTACAGTGAAAATTAAATCCTGCCTTCCTCTGAAAGTCAATGAGAGTTTTGCTCTGAGTCATGATTTATTGTGTACTTATGTTTTTCCTTCCTAGCACTGTTCATTTTTTAAAAAAAAAGTTCTCTTGAAAGACACTAGCATATATCCTACTGCAATAAATATGTTTTTCATTTTAGAGCCTCTCTTTCCATACATCTCCATCCACTGCAAAATTCATTTGGTGCCACTAATACAACACAGATCCTGTATTAATCCAAGCAGGATACTTCTATCACCATTAGGTTTTGTAGCAGTGATGGCTGCCTGGCAGGCACCCTCTCACCTGGAGCACCTCCTGCACTGGGACACCTTTCTGGGCACAGCACCCTTCAGAGGCTTCCCAAAAGCATGGACACAGATTCACAGGTGTCTCAGGGAAGGGCTGTGGTGTTTTTATTTCTTCTCAGGCATCATTTTGATGCCTGAAAAACCTCAATTTCCATAGGAAGGAGAGCCTGAATCGGCTTCCAGATGCCTTGGTAAAAAGAAAAGCTATTGGTCATTTTAAATGCAATGAATAACAGATATTAAGTCAAGACTGCATCCCAACACCAACATCTCCACCTAATCACATATCCTACTGGTGATAAAAAGGCAGAAACACGGACTGATTTTGCATCTGAGGTGTATCTGTGGGGGTTTATTCTGTGCACAGATTGTGTAACCAACCTCTAAGGAAATACCTACATAAACATCCAGGCTGTGACTTCATTAAGCTGCTCCCTGACTCCATGGGAAGTCCGGAATAATCTCTATAGAAAGAACACGATCAATATGTTATAGAGAAGATAAGTCAGTGTCAACGCTAATGTTTAAATATTCATCTACTTGTACCAACATCTTGTCTGTTACCGAAACAACAGGAATATTCAAAGATTAACTCTACATAAAAGACTCGGTAATTTTTTTCTCCAATTCCTTGTTTTTCTCTCGTCAGTTCTACGAACAGTTGTTAAGTAGAACAGGTTGGCATTTTTTCATCAAAACGTTACTTATTTGAAAAATGGGTCTTGGAACAAACCAAGACTTTTGCAGGAAATTTTCATTTGGGGAAATTTTTCAGCTTGTTGTCAAGAAAAGTGAAAACTGAAAAGAATTCCTTTTCCAGGATACACAATAGTTCTGAATATATAATCAAAAGAGCTAAAAGAACCAGACGGTATTTGTTTTAATCCAAAGAATTTGAAGGGAGAGAATATAAAAGGACTCATATTAACTGCAAGCACATTTATGAGGAGCTTCGGAAGAGAGAAGATTTGCTTCTTCATTCAGGACTGCTTAGACTAACTCCAGAAAGTACCGGAGGAGAGAAGGAGGGAGGATGACTCCCGAGCATCTGCGACCCACTCAAGCCATTTCTGGCACTGAGAAGAGACTTTCCAACATTTCTGCAGTGAAAGATCTGTTTAAAATTAGAAATTAAAAAAAAAATCTATGTAGACGATTCAGGAGCATGTGAAATGCTTGGACAGAAAGATGCTGAAGTTCATTGAAGCTTGTGTTCTGCGTGGTGCTGCTTGGAGGATCTAAATATAACCAATGTTTCTGCCACCAGAGGCAACAGTCCCCTGCAAAGGAGGAGAAAAGTGGTCTCCCAGATGATCATCACACTGCCCTGAGAATTCCTGCTGAAAGGCATTGACGTGGTTTCACACAAGATGCTGGGTACATCTACCTGAGGTCTGGAAAAAGCAACATATAGTGGTGAACCAAGTCCCACATCCGATTCCTCTGTTACAGCAGAGGCATTTTGCAGCGTGTCAAAAGTAAACCAACACTTCCAACACCTTATTCACAGGTAAGCATTAAAGTAGAGCCTGTTACCATTTCTTAGGTGGGATTTGAACATCAGAATTGGATGAGTGGTATGACAATAAGAGAGTAACAGAGATAAACCACACTGTCATCAAGGGAGGCTTGTAATGGAACAGCATAACTTTTGCCATTTTGCTATTTACCAAAAGCCTTGTTTCAATCAGGGCTGTAATTAAAGCCCTTAATCATTCTGAACAGTTTCAAGTGAATGGCTTCTCTCATGCGTTAACATATCATTTATGCAACAACTGTACATGTAAGGTAGTGTCAGGAGCCTGTCTGGACATAGGAAGTAGCCTACAGAAACATAAATCTATTTCTCAGTATTTTAATACAAATCTGAAAACGTCAGTTTACACATTTAAGAAGCTGTTACAAACTGTTGAGAAAAAAAATATGTATCTTGTGAATTAATGAGGCTTCCTAAAGACACAAGTTGTGTCTGTACACAGCCTGCTACGCCGGAGAGAGGGGAGCAAATAGAGCATGGCAGAGAGCACTTGCAGCTGCAGTGTGGGGCTGTGTTCCAAAGGACATCTCCCAGGGGAGGGAATATCGTCCCCACACCCAGCATATATCCAAGAATACCTTCATGTTTTCAAATAGGAAGGAACTGAGGTGGGAGTTACCTGTACTCACCCACCAACAAGAGCCTTCCTGCTTTTGCTACAGCTGATGAAGTCCTGGTATCAGAATCTACATGGATCGTGATGGAGTCGTTTGGGGGGCAAGGAAATGAAGGTTAAATCCAGGCCTTGGCTTTGAGAGACATTTCTGGGCAACCTGCACCCTGCTTGGTCCCTCTCCAGTGTTCTTCTTTTGCCTGGTGTGATGAGGTGGCAGCGGCAGCGCTGACAGCAGAGCAGGGGAAAGAGGTCAGGTAGGACACGTGGGGAAAGGAGAGCTCTAGAGAAAGAGGAAAGAGGTGTGAATGGGGGAAAGACACCAGGTAGGCGAGAATCTAGCAGCAAACACTCTCTGTTATTCAAGAATTCTGAAGAATTCCAATTTACTCTGGTGAGAAGGCATATGCTGTAGGACTGCATTAGGGTTCTCCGAGGAAGAGCATGTACTTCCCTTCCCTGCTTAAAAGAATTGAAACAGTGTGGAAATTAGTATATAATCAGATTTATAATTACAGTGTAAAACACTTATGATACTAGGCAAGGCTGGGAAAGTTATCTAATTTTCAGTCCTCAGCTCCTGCTGTTTCCCCTCCCAACAACTGTTTAACTCCCTTGAAGTTCATAACTTTCTTGTAACTGGGTGCTACAGCTCCATTTTGTTCCTCTGGACAGTTTCTGGAAAGGCAACAAGAGCCTCCCAGAACTTCCTGCTCCCTAGAGCAGTGGGAAGGGCAATCCCTTTCTAACTCGCTAGCCAAAGGTGTGGGAATTTGCCAAAAAACCTTTTGCCCTAACAAGAGCACTGCTGATTTCTTTAAGAAAACATTCCAAAGTGGGTTTTGCTGAACTTCCAGTAAAACACTGGCATGTTTCTGAGGAAGAACTGGTAGGCTCACACTGCTATGGTGGACTTCACAGGGAAGTGCTGGCAATGGGATGGACTCCACAAGGTGGGCATGTCAGAGCCTGGGCCTCCCAAAAAGCAGAAAACCAGGAGGATTTGTGTCCTCACAGCACCTGGTAGGTCCGGTTCCCTTCACAGGCAGCAGCAAGCCCTGAGAGCCACATCTCACAGTGCAATGTCTCCTCTCCTGCTCCACACTGGAAATTTGAATGGTTCCCCCGACATGTGCTCCAGTTCTGTGCTGGAGCAGAAGTGTAAAATGCACCTGGATGAAACACTTTACCAGCCTGCTGCCCCTGGCATTTCACACCCACATCCTTGAGACATCCATCTCCCAGATGTTTTAGAGCACCAGAAACATTACGTTGCACTCCGGGGCTGCAGCAGGGGGTAGGATCAGCAGGTACTGCAGGTCACTGTCCCTGGGTCACCAGATGTCACCCACAGCAGCTCTGCCTTCAGAGGTACAACCTTAAAACATTTCCTTCCCAGTGAGCAATGATGGACGGGCAAGCTAAAGGTATAAAATCCCTCTTTTTCTCTCAGAGACCACAGTAACATTCGGCCCCACTTCCATGTCAAGCTCAGGTCTGCATTTTAACATATACATCGGGGAGACCATGTAAAAAAAAAAAAAAAAAGTCTAATATTATGCTTTTGAATAGAGAATTTACCTAAGTAAATAATTATTTTTAAACCCAAGATTTAAGCAGCTTTAGTATTCTACATTATGCTAATGTTTGACAATTACTAAGTGTGGGTATCAGCCAGCTTTTTTTTTTTAAGTTTAATTTAAAGCAATTTGACATGGAAAGGTTATTACTTTAGTTGCCAATAAAAGCTGTACTTTTAACATAAGTGTACACCAAGCCCTAGGGTATGTGACTATTATCTTTTCTGCAATTATGTGGTGTTCTACATAAACGTTTAAAAAAAAAAAAAAACTTAGAAATATCAAAAGTACTAACTTAGCTGCAATGTAAAAGTTGAATAGCAGAGCCGGGAAGCCCGGCTCCCGCAGACACAACACAGGTTGAGGTTTCCTCCTAGAGGTACCGCCGGGAACGGCGCCTCCGCCTGCACAGCATCGCATCCCCCGCACCGCATCCCCCGCACCGCATCCCTCCTGCACCGCATCCCCCCTGCACCGCATCCCCCGAACCGCTTCCCCCTGCCCTGCATGCCCCCACACCGCATCCTCTGCACCGCAGGTCTTCCCCTGCTAGTGGGGGGAAAGGCTTTTCTCACATTCTTCACGGAATCGCAGAATGGTTCTGGCTGGAAGGGTCCGCAGTGTGCCTCCTGGTCCCACCTCCGTGCTCAAGCAGGGTTATCCTAGAATACATAACACACGACTGCGTCCAGGAGGTTCTGGAATGTTCCCAGTGAGGGAAACTCCACACCCTCTCTGGGCCATCTGTTCCCATGCATGGTCACTGCACAGCAAAGTTCTTCCTCCTGTTCAGGTGGAACTTCTGGGAATCAGTTTCTGCCCGCTGCCTCTTGTCCTATTACTTGACATCACCACCATCCTCTCGACACCTTCCTTTTGGATACTTCTAGACATTGACATAAACCTCCTGAACTTTGTTTTTCCCTTTAAAGTGGAAATTGGTGCTTCCACTTGGCTTTAGGGCTGTGTCTCCAGAAGGGACCCCACGGGTGGGGCAATGAGCCTTCCCCTCGGCACAAGGCAGAGTGTGGGGAGCCCCATGCCCAGGGAGCAGCCACCCCACAGCTCCCAACCCAAGCCAAGTTTGCTATCAGACAGCAGCAGCACGGCATGGTCCCAGCCCTGCCTTTGAGTGGAAATCAGCCATTTCCCTCAGGAAGTTCTGTGGGAGAGAGGGAGCAGCCACAATGCCATTGCCGGAGCCCCCAAATGGATGAAGCCCTGGGTTCAAGGTCGGGTTGCAAGGGGTTTTGAGCAGCCTGGTCTAGGGCAAGGTGTCCCTGTCCATGGCAGGGGGATTGGAACTAAGAGATCTTTAAGGTTCCTTCCAGCCCAAACCATTTTGTGACTCAACAGGCCTGCGGAGGAGAGAGATGAAAGTGTTTCCTTAGGAAGAGACAGGCCAGCTCATACATACAGGGGGAAAGACACTTCCCTTCTGACACATGGTCTCCTCCAGGAAGTTTCTTTGGCCAAAGTGAGGATGCCATGAAAAACAAAAAAGCTGTGAGGGTATGGCCAATTAGCTTGGGGACTTGGCACCAAGCGCTGTGTTCCCTTGGGCTGCTTGGTCCTGAGCCCCTCCTGTGCCACCGAGTGACAGACAGCCCCTTCCACCAGCCTCTCTGGGCCAACATGGGGCAGAGCCAGGGCCCACGTGGGCACACAGCAATGTCCCCAAACAGGAGCCAAGCCCCACATCAGCCTGCGCAGGTAAACTCACTCCTCTGCTCTGCCCACTCAGCCCTTCAAAGGCAGAGCCTGGGGGAAAACAGAGCGGGCGAGACAAGCTCTAGTCCAAGCACCAGAGGCTGCTTAGTTAAGAGATCATTTTGACTTTTTTTTAAGTCTAGGTGAGGGTTTTTTTATGTCTGGGTTTTGTTTTTAACTTGAAACTTGTGAAAATCACAGCATGACCTTTGCTGGCTGAAAGTCTTCCCAAAACCAGCCAGCACCAGGGCAATGAAGTTCAGCTCCCTGCAGTGCCCTGCCAGTGCCTTTTGGTGCTGAACTACAACCAGGCAGGGAATGGGAGTTCAGCCTCAGCAGTCCATTCAGTCCTTTGTCTTTCTGCTGAGAAAGTGAGAACACTGCTCATGGTTCCAGTGCCAACTGCAGTTCGTGTTTCAAATTAACTAAAATTCATTATTTTACACTTTAGGTAGAAGCTGCAACAAACTGTTCACCAGCAGTCCAAGCAATAGTATACAAGCCCCTCTAGGATCCCTTGGAAGAGCTCCTGGTGAGTTCACCAATGTTTGCACATTAACCTCTGGATGAAAAGCCAGCCAGAGGGATGTGAGAACTCCGCTGAGCCCTCCAGAGCATGACACAAAATGATGCAAGTGTGGGAGCTAGGAGAGAAAAGGTTTTGTGAGCCCAGAAAAATAATAAAACGTTTAAATCCTTAATTGTTTTTCTTGAAGATTTATCCAAAATCAAGCTCCACTTAAGCCTGTGAGTTTGCAGAGCATTGTCAATAAATTAGATCATGCACACAAGGCAAGGATTTCGAGCCAAAAAGCTCTAGCCCTGAGTCGCTTAACAGCAACATTCCCCAGAAAAACTACTCGAGATGAAACATGAGATATGTATTAATTATCAATGGTCTAATAGAAAATTTAATGAAGACAAGTATCTTCTTGCACTTTATCCACGATAACGATGATAGTACGTCAGCGAGGCGCATACCTTACAACGTAGCAGTGAATGTCAAGTCTGAAGCCATTACAGCAATTCCCCACAATAATGGCCAGCCAATGCATGGGCTTGTAGCACTTAATCAAAGTAATGACATCCATCCACAATTATTTATGTTATGGTAACAAAGAGCTGCCAAATGCAAAACAAATGACATGAGGATTTGCAAGTGAATTTCTTCCCGTAAATTCTCCTTAGGTTATGCTTAAGGGCCCTCAGGATGCAAACCTGTGTATATCCACAGCAATATCAGAACCGTGGGGTTATTGTGCCACATTTTACTGCCTATAAGCAATGAACCCAACGCTATCACCAAAATGAGCTCTTCAGCCAACAGAACTGTATCAATATCACTTGAGCTGGCCTTGGTTTACACCCAAGACTTGTCTTCAGAATTTCACAAGAGGAAAAAAAATGATTTGGAAGACGACCTTTGCTTACTTCTGTCTATCATGGAAAACAAAGACCCAGTTGTATCAACACTTAAACACGCATTTAACTTAAAGTATATGAGCAGTCCCTACTTACCTCAATGGGTTTGGATTAGAGCCATTATAATTTCCAACCATGAATCTCTATTAAGTGCAGCACTGTTCTTTCAGGGGCATTTATGTGGGTGTTTGTATAAAAACACTGTCAAAAACTAAAGAACACCAGTAAATATAAAATGGCAACATTCAGGTTCAAATGTAATGAACTAATTTATTTTTTTTAACACTACATCCAACTGTTTTTCACCACTCACAGATGTCACTGGAACAACTTGAATACAAAAAAAAAGCCTAAGAACAATAAACTACACAGACCAGCTAATATTGATTGCTTTAAAAATGCCCCCTGTTAAACTTAAATAATAGCCAAATCTCACTGCAGTAAATGTACTTTTATATCATTAAATACTAATTTAACAGAAATGTGACTGCGCAGTGAAAAACACAAAAACGCTGGAACTGAAAGATTGCCCCTTTTTTTGCCTTACTTTTCCTGTGCATTACACAAATCTCCAAATCAACACCCAAAAGAAGAAAACAATAGTTTCATATTAGCTGGCCACGTAGTCGCACAAACTAAAGCTAAACACTAATACGCACTTTCCAAAGCCCGTGAGAGGGGAGACTGGAGGACACCCCTCACCACAGGCTCTGGCCGCCCTCGATGACCAGGTTATGGCCCGTCATGTAGTCGGAGGCTTCGGAGGCCAGGTAGACCACGGCAGCCTGCAGGTCGGTGGGTTTGGCCAGCCTCCCGGCCGGAATGTCAGCCAGCCAGCGCCGCACCAGCGGCCGCAGCTCCTGCGAGCGGATCAGCGGCGTGTCAATGATGCCCCTGCAGCGAGCACATGGACCGAGGGTTTAGCAACGAGTCCTGCCCAGGGGGAAAGGCAGCACCTAGAGGTGTTTGAGATGTTGATTCAGAAGGAAAGCAGTGTGATAGCACAAAGGAGATGAGCACATCCGGCCTGCTCTGCCCTTGCTGAAAGTCGTGGTGCAAACTTCCATAGCACTTCTTTCCTATCATCACCTTTCGCTGCCCATTTCGTTTTCCTTTCAAGTACACACAGACACACACACAATCTTCTTAGCTAATAGCATAACCCCCTTACTTTGAGGTTACTCATAATCACCAGTTTAAATTTTTTTCTAGAAAACAAGCGCAGCATTGGAAGCAGAAGCGCCTTGAACTGGGTCTGTCGCGGCTCTTGGGAGCTGTTGTCCTTGTACCAATTTCTCATCACTCTACAGCTAATGTCACACAGCCTGCTTGTGTGCAGCCCAGAAACTGAAAACAGACCAACTCCCTGCATGTCAAACGACGAGGGGAACAAAAGCCAGCACCCTTGCAGGCACCAGACTCTTTCCACACAAAAAAAGGAGAGGCAGAGATAAGCACAACACACCCAGCGTGATCCCCCTTAAACCAACACCCAACAAATCACACTGATTTACCTGACTTGCCTTTTTTACGTTAATGAGTGACTTCACCATTTACTAAAACTCTGCTAAGTTTGTTTTTGTTCAGGTGCCCCAAAAATGATGCTGCAGGAAGCACAATGCAGGGCAAAGATTTGGCTGGCTTTTATTACTTTAACTGCAACTGATTTGTCATACTCCTCCTTAACAACATATTTGTATTTTGTGAAATGTATAATTTTTTCAGCCCCTGAACAAATATATTTACATAACTGTGTCTAACGAGAAATTACATTTAACTTCTCAGAAATGACAATAACTAAAACCTGAACTGCCAATTCCACTTCATTAGTGTGGTAGAAATGCATTCCAAATGTTAATAAAAATTCCAACATGCTGATAAATTAGCGCTTCTAAGGAGCATGTGACACCTTGGTTAACATATTCAACCTCAATTATATTTCTCTTCAGCACCCTGTTATCTGGAACCTTTGCTGGCAATCAGAGGTGCTGTTTTTCAGCGGCCAATTTTCTAGATAATGTAGCTTATCAACACTGTGGGTAAACTTGCCAATGAAATCAGGCTGCACTGAACCACACACACGCTAATTGCATCTCTTTTTTATGCATATTTACAGACTGTCACTTCAAAGAAATCAGTGGCCCATTGAGGCAGCCAGTTAGCTGGAAGAATTGCCTCTTGCAAATGAAAATTAGCAAACAAGCTAGTGATAAATATGAAATGAACAAAGTATAAAAATACCCGTTTTGTTCTGAAACTTCATCGGCATCCCAATTTAGACTTCCAAGGAAACAATTTTTTGAGACAGACTGGATTCTGGGTATGAGATTTACCTTTTGTTTTAAATGGAGGCTGAAATCCACTATTTACTCTGTTATGAAGTGGAACTAATTCAGATTTTCCCCCAAACATTTCTGTTTGCACTAATCAGGCAGGATTTAAATATCGGCTTTATATTTTATTGTAATTGTCAATAAAGAGCAGAGCAGTTCAGAAACACTGAGCACTGCAGCTCACTTCAGTTCTGGCAACGTAACAAAATCAAGCACATTCCAGTATAGGACTGCGAATGGTTTACTTATTTCCTTCAAGCACAGCCCCCTGCTCTCCCTCCTTGCTTTCCCAAACTCCTCAAGAACTGGTTTTCTTCAGACAGAAATGTGCTTTGAGCAACAGACATGAAATATATTGAACTCCTTTCCCTTACGTGACTCTCACTGTGCTTACAAAGCCATCACCATCATCATCATCATTCTGGTTTTACACTATCAGAAACCAGAATAAGATCCATATGATTTTCTTTTTTTTTTTTTTTCATTTACAGATATATTTTAACCCCAAGGGAATGCAGATTAGAGAATAAAACACACAGTCCTCCAGCACAACAGATTTTGCTAAAAAGAGGACGTTTTTCAATCTGTTCAGAAAAATGATCTTTGCTCTGATCATTGCAGCCTGCGAATCATCGTGCCGTGCTTCTTGCTGGACCTTTCTTTAGGTTCACTCTATGTAGCAAAAATTTAGATGTGTAACCAAACTTCACTACAAATTTTTGTTATAGAAATGAGAAAAAAAATATAGCGCAAAACTTAAAAGTTGCAAACACACATACTGATGGCACTATAAATATTAGGCATGTCATTGATACTACACATCTTCTGGGAAAGCTTTGGTGCCAAGTTGGGCAATTTAATGTTGTCGAACCCTTTTAGGCAGATTTTAGTTGGCTCCTAACCAGTTCCAGCAAAGACAACTGCCAATGCATTAATTCCCTACCTCATCTCGTATGCAGTGCTGAGCCTATCAGTACTTTCTGTTGCATGTCAATGTAATATCAAACTGCTGGTTCCTTAATGTTAGATATGAGCATCAATATTTCATTATTGATACACAGGACAATTTGAGACGTGAGGGGGGAAAAAAAGGCCACAAAAAAAGAGGAAAAAACAATTGCCTAAAACATTTCCACTTCGAGAGACACATTAGGAAAAATATCACTTACCAGATACTTAACTGGAATTGTTACGTGCACTCAATCCCCAAATGAGAGCAAAAAAAGATTCCATCTGTGTGTAACTTGATTTCTTTCAGATGAGTTATTAATTTGAATGAGTTAAGTACACTCCACTTAATCAGGAAGTGTTTAATCACAAGATCCACTTAATTGGGACATCTCCCAAGGAATTAAGATTTAAGTCCAAAGATACTTACCAGCAACGACTGCTGCTTAATGGGGATAGTAATGCTGCTTAATTGGGATGCCTTCAGGTGATGCTGGGGTGCTCCTTCTCCTGCCAGCTCTGCCTCTCCTTCCCCCTTATGGGGTGTTCCCCAAACCTGCAGTGGTCCTGCCCTGCCTGATTTCTGGGGCTGCAAGCCTGGTGCAGAGGAGCAGGGCAGGATGCAGGGCACACAAAGGCTCTTTGCTCATCAGCCCAAACCCAAATCCCTGCAGCCCATCAGTGGGGAACATAGTTCATCCCCCAGGGCTGCAGACATGAAATGTCTGGCTGCAAGTTGACCTTAATATCAACTTCCAGCTGCCCATCCCAAAGGTCATCACATGATAGCATTTCATGTCTTGCTAATCAAGAAGAAGGCAGTAATCAGCCAAAAAAATGGACGTTGATTCAGTGTAATGGCTGCAAAAATGACGTGTTCTAATGCTGCACATGCCAAAAACCAGACACTTCCCAGAATCCCCTCTTCCATCACACATAACACACTTCCATGTCCTGGGACCAACAAAGAGACTAAACCCTGTGGGCAGCTGGGCATCAGCCACCAGTCTGTGCTTTGTAAAGGTCGCTGTTTACACCCAGGTACCCTCTGCAGTTCAACCCCCACACCCATTTCAGGATGACTCCAGGACCTTCTTCATTTTTATGGCATCAGCTGTGCAGCAGGCTGTGAGGTGATGGCACTGCATGGTGGCGCAAGGACTGAGCACATTTTCCACGATAGCAACAGCCTAAGTCAGCCAAAGCTTCCAGGGAATCTCAGCCACTTTCTCTCCCTGGGCATCAGGTTTGCCTGGCCAGCAAGAGAAGCCTGCATGTTCGATTTTATAAATGCAATAAATCATCCTAAGGACTCTGTCATAACATTTTATGCATTGCTAACTTTTATGCATTGCTCTGCATAAGTTTTATGCACTCATTAAGAAATTAAGTTGATAAAAAGTGACCAGATAGGAAGAGGGGGAAAAGGCCAAAAGGTTTGCATGGTGAAATAATGTCCAAGGCCAGACTGGAGCATTTGGAGCTCCAGACAGAGGCAGGCTGAGAGTGCCTTAAAGCTTTAATGCAACCATGACTGGGAGGTGCAAAGTACTTAAGAACACAGATATTTTACTTATCCAGAGCTGATCTTGGGTACCATCATGCCCTGTATCTACATCTGTTCTCCTCAGACTCCTTAAAATCCCATCCTGTTATAAGATGACACTGAGGCTCCTGCAGGTGTTGGGTACTCAGATCAAGTGGGTTGAAGGTGTCCCTGGTCCCCGGTGAGTCACATCAAGAGACAGTGACACTGGTGGGGTCCACAGTTCTGGGGATGGGTCCAAATGTGCACTGAAATGCAGGTTCACACCTCACACAGACAGAAATATAAATGTGAATAGTTATTCACTCAGAAGCAAATGTGGCTTTTGCTCATGTGATGAGGGATCTGAGCTCTATGAACTGCTGCAGGCTCCTTCCTCCTGCACAGAGCTCCCCGGGCAACCCCACCATGAGGGGCTCAGCCAGAGCTTGGAATCTCTATGAGGGAAGTTCTGCTGGTCTCCAGAGCACCTCAGTCCAGGTTCCTACCTGCATTAGAGAAAACTGCTCTGTCCAGAACTGGGGACCTCAAAGACAGCAAAATATTTGTTCTTCATGCTCCCTTTCCGGCTATTCCTCCAAAAAGGCAACACACCAGCCCCTCCTGTTGTAGGATTTTGAGCCCAGAGCTAAAGTTTAAGACAGGTAGAGATGATCAAGATGCAACCCTGCGTTGCCTTGAAAAGTAGAAAGAGAAGCTGTCTATTTTTTCTGCATGCTCTGGCAGCTGTCTCCAGAAACATAACTTCTCTAGATGCGAGTGCTTGCTTCCAACTTGTACAAAACAGTGAGTTTTGATCATTCCGTGCCTATTTTTTAAATTTATGTAAGCCCCTAAGAAACGGGTAATTCCTCCTCTAAGAGCCTTCTCACCTGTAATTGCTGTGAATGTGGCACAACTATCCCACCTCTGCTGGTGCAGATTACCCGTACGTTTTCAGGCACAATTCCTGCCAGGTCCTGCTGAGCTTCCCTAATTCCCTTCATCTCCTCAGCTCCCGAAAGCCAGTGGAAATTCACTTGCGCTAGTTGTGGGAACACCATTACACTGCTGCTAGCATGGGCATGGGGAAAATCCCATTAGGAAGTAAGATGCTGTTGAAAGAATCTGTAGATCACATGGAGAGACGGCTGGAGTCACTGGTATAATTAGTAATAAATAATCATAAGGAAGACAGCTAGCACAAGCAAGGGGAGAGCAGACCAGCAGTAAAAACAGAGGCACTTGCCATTAAGCTCTGCGATTTTTTTTTTCCCCTCCACTTTGTGGATTAAAATATGTAATTTGTTTTCCCTAATTCGATGTACATTATTATCTTCATTATTACAATTTAACTCCTGGGTTAAAATCCTGCCCTTCTTAGTTACTCTGATTGACTTCAATGGTCTACAGAATTTGACCGCTTCCAATTAACGCTATCCACTTGGGTTTCTGCTCAGCACTATCATGCACTGCTAATTGTTTAATAAAATGACTGGTTGGGCATGTGTGCGAGAAACAGGGAGAGACAAAGTGGATCTGGTAGGAAAACTTTTCTTTGTGAATAAATACGCTTAAACATAGAGCTTGAAGTCTCCAAAAATAAGGAAAATATAATTTGTAATAAAAATATATATGTATTTACAAAACTACACCTGGCCTCCTGTGACTGCCAGAGCTGAACAGTAGCTCAGTAACAGCAATAAAATGTAGCTTTTAAAGTGCCTATATATTTGTCTCAAGTAAAAAGGGAAAAGAAGTATTGTCTATTAAGTGTCAAAAACCCTTTCTTTAAAGGCTTGGACAGAATAAGGAAATATTTCATCTGGAAGAGAAATGCTAAAAACTACCCTTCACATTATTGGAAAACCTATTATCAAATGCTAAAACCTCTCCTTAAATCCCTGAGTATACACAGCAACAGAGCAGGCTTGGTTCTAAGTATTTAAACCTTTGTTAAGGAAAAGACAACGTAAAAAGGGATGCAATCCACCTGCTAATTAGAAACTTTATTTGCTGAGATAGTGTTCATTTGAGCTTTGTAGAACATTTCATTCCCTCTGTAGCTTCAAAATGAGACTACATTTTACTTACGGGGAAATGCAGTTGACTTTTACTCCTCTGTCAATCCACTCGGTTCCCAATGTCTGTGTTAATTTTACGACCCCGGCTTTGGAGGCGTTGTACGCCAACTGCTTCTGTGGGTGAGGGACTACAAGGGATTCAGAAGGAGAAAATTATTTATTCTTCCCAAATTAAAATAGCTTAGGCACTACACAGACAACTCTCTGCATTGAGATGAGCTATTTGCCCTTTCCCCAGGTACCAGGCAGGGAGCAGCAAGAATTCAACCACCTCCAACACAACCCCCTAAATTTGTGTTTTGCCATCTCACAATTTTGTCTCAGCAGATGAGCTACTGGAAAACAATGGTGAAAACAAAAATAAAAGCATTTAAAAGATCCCATATTTGGGCAAAGACAAAACCAATGCATTAAACATATATATGCAGCACTTGACTCCTCTGAAGAAAGATAAATAATCATATACACACATGCACATTCATCTATTATACACACACGTATGTTTGTATACCTGTACACTTTAATAATAATAAAATATAATATAATTATAAAATATTATATAAGTAGTAATATAATGTCTAATATATTATGTATTCTATGTTATGTAATATGTTAATATTGTTTATAATATTATATATGATAGATAATATATGATGTGATAACTGAGTGTAACTAAATTGTTTGATATGACATTATATGATAGAATATGATATAAGTGCGTAACAGATTTTATATAACATATTATATATAGCTTCTTGGAACAAATTATTCTCCCTAATTTTTAAATTATCCATAGTCTGAAGCAAACACATCTTATCATCTAACTGGTGTTTGTGTGGATGTGATCGCAGGTGCATCCCAAAATTCAGAACACCCACCACTTTCAAAATCTGAAGCTTTTGAAAATGTTTCAGAGATGTCACATGTCAGTCAGAGACAGAAAATGATCAGCTTGCTAATTACAATGTTCAAGCTTGTTAGTGCCGTGTGCTCGGGTGGCTCTGCCCCTCTCCAGCTCAGTGAAAGCTACTTAAGGACAAATCCCCAGTGGGTGTAAAGTGCTTTAAACCCACGGGAGTCAATCCAAGTCAGTCCAGGTGTTGGGATTTACTCCCACAAAGTGTCTCTCCTTGGGCTTTTCTGGCTGCCATTAGGACTTCATTAAACAAATCCAGTGCAAAGCATCCATCCATAATTAGCTCTGTATCAGCACCGAGCTTCACTGAGCTGCTCACTCTGGTGGAGGGGGAGTGGGGAAAATCAGGGCAAATATCAGCAGTCACAAAGACAGGCAATTCCAGCCTATGGGGTTGGATAATGCTGAACCCTGGAAGAAAGGGGATCACTGGGTTTGCATAAGGTTCAGCAGCCAAACCCCAACCCCCAGAATTTTGATAAAAGCACATAAGCAGCACTGGTAGCTGGCATTAAACTGGTCTTAATAAATTAAACTGATGCATCAGTTCTATATCACTCCCACCCGTGGCATCCCAACACACCCACTACTGATTTTATTGACTTGGGTTTGGATTTGTCAATGTAGAGGGTGGAAAGAGGGTGATAACTGTGTTACCCAAACTCTGAAAGAGCCAAAAGCCCTGCTGCAAATTAGTGAGCATGTGAACAAGGACCTTCGCCTTGGACAGAGGTGTTTGTGAATAGATTTAAAGCACACACGTGATGGGAGCAACAATTAGAGGGTTTTTTCCTGCATGTGCTGCAGGTTTGCTCAGAATTCAGAGGCCTTTTCCTTGCTGAAAGAGCGTTTCATACCATGGCCCTCCTCTGCCAGCATTTATTCTGCGCTCTTTTTTGTTCAATATGAAATGATTTGCATTTTGACCAGCAGCACTGCTTTGCCCTCAGTGTGTGCCTGTTGCCCCCTGACGCAGCGCGCCGTGGGGGCTCTCAAAAAGATGTGGAACGTAATTTCTTGATTAATTGCCATGCATCAGCTCTGAGTTACATACAACTTTGGTAGTTAACCTTGTAACCTCCCAAAAGCAGTTCTTTGCTAAACTTTCCAAACATGTCTGTCTGTGATAAATCATTCTGGTGATCACTTGCTAAGAGGAGAGGAGTTCTGGCACAGGCTCTGCACCTACAGTGCTTGTGGGTGAGAGCAAGTTGCTGCAAGCCACGAGAATCAGCTTCTGACTTGGGGTGGGTGATGAGACACAGTTATCAAAAGTCCTTCCATGGACTTTCGTGTTAATAAGAATGTCTAAGGAAGGTAATTAGGAAGATGACATTTTCACCTGCTGGGACACTCAGCCCCTCTCAACTGGAAGAACTCAAGGAGAAGAAGCCAACAGGTACTGTGAATCTCTGGCGCTGGAGGGGATTTCTGCAGCTGAGCACCCCATACTACCTCCTCTTCCTTACCTAAGGTGGTCTCTTACAGACAGAACAGCAAATCTGTGACCCTCCAAACCCATCCAAAATGGGGTTTGTGAATAAAGCTATGCCTCCAGCAGCATCTCCAAAAAATCTGCATTGCTAAGGCTTCTGGGAAGCAAGGGCACTCACTCCTATTCAAGACACATGATAGGAGAAAGCAGATAAAAATTCTGCAAACATTAGCTGCATTATGTTTTAAACACCTTTGTTCTGACTTTGGCTGGGATAGTTGGGGTTTTTTTCCCAGTAACTGTTACAGTGCTGTGTTTGGATTTAGGACAGGAATAATGTTAACACACTGATGTTTAGCTGTTGCTGAGTGTGTCTTACTCTAAATCAAGGATTTTTCAGGGCCTCATGCTGCCTTGCTAGTGAAGAGGCTGGGGGACGGGGAGGGGACACAGCCAGCACAGCTGACTCAAACTGGCCAGAGAGATAATTCAAATCACATGGCATCGTGCTGAAAAATATAACTGGGGTGAGTGTGCTGGGGACACTGACTGGGCATCGGTCAGTGGGTGGTAAGAAAGCACTGTGCACCACTAGTTTTGCCTGTTCTTTTATCCTAATTATTATTTGCCCCTCCTTTTCTGTCCTAATAAACTGTCTTTATCCCAACCCACAAGTTTTGCCTTTTTTCCTAGATTCTCTCCCCCATCCTTGGAGGGGGGAGGGAGGGAAGGGCTGCTGGGGTTATATCACAACAACCTGACACTCTGCTTTTGCACCCTGGTTTGGTGCACCAGGCTCCCAGCCTGACCTTGGAGCAGCCACACAATGTTAATGAGAGGTGCACACAGACAGAGCAGAGCAGAGCAGACCACTTCCCACTGAAGATATTCACTGTAAAAATTACAGCTCTGAGTTACACCTGTGTGAATCGCCGAGCCGCCGCTGCTGGAGCGTGCGCCTGGAATAATTCCAATGGAATACCAGAATCAAAATGCGCATATGCAAAATGTATGCAGCTTATCTTCAATTAATTAAAGCTGATTCTGAGCAGTGGATCTGGAAAAATCACAAACAAAAACCTCCCTATCCTGCTAAGTGTCTCCTCATTTTCCTGTATCTCTGAGGAAGGACTCAACCTACAACAACAACAAAAAAAATATCCCCTAACTATTTCTAGAAACATTTCATACTATGCCAGTTGGCCAACATACTTAAATAACCAACCAACCAACATATTTATTTAACATTCAGCAGATGGACATGATATGAACATCGTGGTTTTCAGTCGTAGTTTCATAACTACTAGATTTTTTCAATGCCAAGATTCAAACAGGTTCAGAAGGTAAACACATCTCTCCATCTCTTAACTTCTGGCCCAGCATGCATTAACTTTCACTGACATTTAAATGCAGCTTGGGGTGACCCTTCCGGGCTGCTCTCAGGGCTGCTTTCCAATGTTCCTTCCTGTTCCAGGACTGGTACTGCCCTCAGAAGTGATCCCCAGGTGGAGCTCTGGGCTTGGCTCACCAGCCAAGGAGGTGCAGCTCCAAGCTGGGGCTGGGACGGAGGCTGTGCAGGAATGGCATCGCCACCCAGCTCAGCAGAGCTGTGCCAAGCCCCGCTGGAAAAGTTGGAAAATGCCTCTCCTTGAGCAGAGCAGACCACTGCAGGGCTGCAGCAAGGCTGGGAGCTGTGTGCCAAACCAGCAGATCCCCAGTTTGTGCCAATTCCCAGAGCTTCCTAACTTTCTTTAGGATGGACTGCGTCCCAGGAAATTTTGCTTTGTGACGATGATGTGGATGGTGACAGCCCAAGCACAGACCAGAGCCCGACTGCTCAGAGCAGAGCAGGAAAGCCTGAGGTATTTGAAATTTAAAGCCTCACAATCTTTTCAGAACTACTTTTCTTGGGGAATTTTTGTAACTTTACAAAGCTGGGATGGAGGGATGGTGCCTGTGTTTAAGCACAAGTAAAACAGCTGGTAAAAACACTTGAAAAAAATATTAACAACAACATTATAAATGGATTTTTGAAGAACTATTTAAAGTTACTGTGCAATAAACTGAGTAGAATGTCATAGAATGTCAAACTGGGCATAGTAAAAATAAATGTTATTCCGAAGGAAAATAAAAAGACTGCATATTTATGTAACATTCAGCAGATGGACATGATATTAATACAGGGGTTTTCAGTTGTACTTTTATAGCTACTAGATTTTCTTGCCTAACTTGGCAGCCCAAGGCACCATTTGATTTTTGGATTTGGACAATACTGCAACAGATGTCCAGACCAATAAAATAAATTCCTAAAGGGCTACGCTTAATTTGTGTAATTGATCAATTTTTGTTACATGGGCTTCAGCTCAGCAGCCTTCCAGATTAGCTCAGCAGTAGGGATTTCATTCCATATGTTACAATGGTTTATTGGTGCTTTTGATGACACTGCTGATTCAGCAGCGTTGGTGCAGGCACCTGTTGGCAATGAGAATGTTATAAAACCCGTGGGCACCAGGGCAAATATTGGCACAAAATCCTTCGGGAGGCTTGTGGGCTCAGCTTCCCACTTGCCAAGGAGTTTGCCTGGAACAGCATGGAGGGAACAGCACCTCTCCTGTGGTATCCATGCGCCGGAGCCAGAGAAGGTGACTCCGCCTTTTCTATAAAAAGTAATAAGTGCTCTAAAACATTGAGGACAGATAAATGTTGAAAAATGATATCAATAAAAATTTTGTAGTACATTTCCTCTAATACGAAATGTCAGTGATTTACTCCTTCCCAATACAGGTTTAATTGATTCAAATAGCATCGGTAGTAATTAAAATATGGATTCTGAAGCACAACTGTTAGCTCTCATCACTCACCTATTAAACTTGCCATAGATGCTGTGTTAATTATCTTCCCATATCCTTGATTCAGCATAATGCGGCCTGCAGCCTGTGACAGAAATTAAAGGAAAGACCAGTGACCCTTTCTGTGATTGTGCTAATAATGACATGATAATAAATTAGTCTTCACTTTTCAGAAGAGTTGATGTGCTAACACATTTTTTTTTAAGCACTTGATATAAAAACTTGGTATAAAAATGGCTGATGCAGGAAAAAATCCCATTGCCATTTCACACCTCTCCACTGTCGGCAATATTTTTTCAAAAAAATTAGAAGTGTTGGGAATTCCCCCCTCCAAGCCTTCTGGTTTTCAAATAACCACCCTTCAAAAAAATTTTGGCCGTTCTTTAGTGCCTGGACTTGGGTAGCCAACAAGTACCAGCTGCTTTTGAATGTATTGACCAAAATCTGTAATGGATATAAAGCAAATGTCTCCTAAACTCCACCAAAACTAGGACCAATTTTATTGTGATAATTATTAATAAAGTGTTATTAGATCTTCAGATAAAGTAAATACTTAGGATACTAATACCCATTTGCAAAGCTAACCAGTGCAGTATTTCACACTTACTTGGCAGCACAAAAATAATCCTCGTAAATTGACATTAAAAGTTTTGTCCCATTCCTCCAGGGAAGTCTCTTCACTTGCAGAGTTCAGATTGATTCCTGCATTGTTGCATGCAATGTGGACTGTGCCCCAGCGAGCCACCACTGCATCCACCATCCTTTGCACATCCTCAGGCTTGCTTACATCTGCTGCCAGGGCAAGGCTTTTAATGCCTGCATCGAAATAAGAGTGATGGAGTCAGCACGGGAATTCACAGGGAAAGAAAAAATTCTATTTTATGATTATTTTGAATTAATGGAGATATTTTATATATGGCTGTATTTTATACATATTAATATATTTTTATATACATATATTCCACCTTAATTCATTGCTCCACAAATAGTAGCAAAAACGTGCGTTTGTTACTGCAACACCATCATAAAGTTGCTGACTGGTGCGAGGTTTTGCTTGCCGGAGACCAACCTGGAGCCCAGGTGCGGGAGCCGAGGCTGCCGCTCCGGCGGGACGAAGCTTGGAACACTGCACCATCTTCTGTCCAAACCCTCAACTGCAGCTTCCCCAGCTCCCGGCAGCTCTGCAGGGGCTTTCCTCATGCCACGTCCCCCACAAGACGCTCCAGAAATCAAATTGATTTATCCCAAACTGCTCTCTGGATGAACTACAGCATCCAGGGAGCTGGGAGCCTCAGACGAAACCGGAGCAGTTTTAGGTGGGAGCTGAGTGGGAATAGCTGCAGGTGCACAGGTGTGGTAGGCACAGTGCCTTATTTATTGCAAATCACACTGCCAGAGTAATGCAAACATTTGGAAGTGAAGAGATTTACCAAATTTGAAACATGCAGAAGCTTTGCCTTTTTTTTCCTAAAATAATCCAGCCATTGACTTTTGCACCAGCGCTGATCCATATATAACTTTATTTAATTTATTATAAAAATCAGCTTTAAACAACCTTATTGTCAAACAACATAAGAAGCCTGCCGAGGCATCTGATGCCACAGATTATACCCATCTTCAAAGCCAAAAAAAAGCTACACCAGTAAGGGCTGTGGTGAAATGGGTCTTAGTTAAGGAAGGAGGGAGGCAGCCACTGGGGTTGGACTATGGATCAACAGTCTGGGTAGGAAGTTGCAGCTGTTAAAGCAAGATATTTTACTTCTGTATAAATGACAAATTTGTTCCACATTGGTCCCTCTTTTAGGTCATTCTGACAAAACATTTAAAAGAAGGGATAACCCTATTCTAGGAGGAGACTCTCCCAAAATGAAGCTGAGATGGAGGCTTCCAGGAAAGCAAGACAAGGCAGGAACTGCCCAGCGGCCTGTGAAGAAAATGGCAGGAAAGAGGCTTTTGCATGGAAAAGCTCCTCCTCATCTCCAGTGCCTTCAGGAGCCTGTCAGAGTGCACAGCCTGAGGTGAGGCCTCTCTGGGGTGCTGGGGTGTGGGAGCTCCTGTCCCCTCCAGCGATGACACCGCTCCCCTGATTTCCATGGCAGAGAAAAAATACAGACAACTAAAAAATGAATGCACCCTCTGCCACAAAACAAGACCTCTTATTTTATCGCAGGTTTTATGCTAAATATGCTGAAAGAATAAGAATAGCCAGATGGCCCCTGTTGCTCCTCCTAATTGTTATGAAGACATGTAACGCACAGGGAGTTGCTGCAATCTTTCTTTTTCAATTTACAGACAAAATGGGTGCAAGCGTGTTACTAATGGTAACAGAAAGACTCTTCACCTGCCCTCCAACTCTCACCCCGTTTAGAGCTTCATCTTATGGGTCAGTTCATAAAAACGAGACAAAAGGTGCCATGTGTGAGTGTCTAGCGAAGAAGCAGTGAAGCCACGCTCACTTCGAACCAGAGCCCCACACTCGACCTCAATCAATTCAGCTGATATCCCTGCACTCTGAAAGGGGGGAGGAAACCACTCTCTGTCTCTCCACTGTCCCCCCAACCACCTGTTAAAAATAATAAATAAAACAAACTGTGGAAAAATAGCTTCAAATCCACAGACACAAGCGGAGGCAAGACACCCAGCACAGGACGGTGCTGCTGGGTGCGTGATGGTGCCAATAAATCTCCACAGCACTCAGTTCAGTTTTGCGGGGCTCGTGGAGGCAGGTTTGTGATGAGAGGGGCAGGAGAGGAGCCCAGGGGCTCTGTGCTGGAGAGAATCACTGTGCCAGGTACACCCGAGGTGTCCTTCTGCAGGGGCACACACACGTCCCCCTGCCACGGGCTTCGTCTCTGGTCTCTCGGTGTAAATGGAAGTAACATGTTGCATATAGACAAGAAGATCAGGAGTGACATTGCACAAGGCATTTGCATAGCTTACAGTGAAAATGCACATTTTAAAAATCCCATCAGACTAATTCTTCCCTTAGGGTAGAGGCAGTGATTCCCCCTGAAGACAGAGGTGTGTGTAGTGGAAGGTAACCCTCAGGATTTTTTGGTTATGTTTCATCATTTTTGGTTCTTCTGTCAGGATCCATTAGCAACTGTTGAAAAAGGTATTCACACAGGATCTAAAAACAAAGAGCCCTGTAGCCAGGGGATGTACACCCGAGCTGTCTAACAAAGCTAAAACTGAGATCACAGGCGTTCTGATGTTTGAAACTCATCATGAAATGATGGCACCATCCCAAAAGGCAGGAAAGGGCTCCTTGGTATAAGAAGCAGAGCAGCTCTAAGCAAGCTAAGCAAAATGTTTTGAAAAAGTATCAGTATGGGAATGACTTGGGGCACTGAGCTCCCAACTTTGAGTTAGAGATCTACAGCCATAGAGGAGAAAAAAAATCACGGCCCCTTTGTCCTCATTACAGCAGGAAAAATACGTATTAATGTTATGATTGCTTCAATTTACTCATGTGAATATTTTGAGAGTAAAGCTAGCTGAACCTTTTTGTCAAAATTTATTTCCAACAGAGCATGATACTTCTTTGAAGCCAAAATGTTTCATGGAAACCTTGATTTCAACAAAAAGTTTTCAAGGGAAAACTTCTGAGGTCCAGGCTAGACTCTCTAGTTACCTCTGGAGAGAAAGAGATTGAAAACCTGACCTTTTCAGATCCTTTCCAAAAACGGGCATTTGGATATAATTCCCTTTCACAAAAGCTTTACAAAGTTTGGGGGTTGTTCCAACAGGGAACGACAATAAATTTGAAGCCTCAAAACCCATCATGAGATGGAAGAGATGTGCCCTGACCAGCTGCACTGGTCAAATTGAGAGGTAATATTTGACCTCAAAGGATAAAGATGTGTAAAGAGTGAGAAGTGAGGTTTTCTTTACTTTAGACTGCGATAATATTTGCTATGCCTCATGACCTCTCCGACTGCATTCTGGAACAACCCCCCACCTCCTCCAGGCTGGCAGCCCACTGCTGAAGGAGCAGAGATGTAGGGCAGCCATTGAAGGATGGATGATCAAACTCCTACTGAAAATGCCCTGGAGATGAGTTAAGTTCATTTTCCAATAGGCTACTGGCATCCAAAGTCTCATGGCTCTATCGAGTAGCCCATTTCTATCCAAATAGCTCTGCTTGATATGCAGGATCTCACAGGGAAAAAATGTCCAAAAGGAGAGTTAAGGTGTAGGGCACAGCTACTTTGTGCCAAAACCATATGGCTCCGGTGCACAAGAGAGTGAAAAGCTTCAGGGAAGGAGGGACTGGATGACTCAAGAATTTGTAATAGGAACTGGACGCTTCTAGGTCATTATTTGGGATCAGGGCTTTAACCATTGCACTGACACTCAGTGTAAAGTGTCTGCTGCTTAGCGGAGCTGGGATTGTGCAGACAGGGATGTTTTGTTTTAAATGTTCTCCGAGGAACCTCAGGATGGTACCCAAACCAGAATGACAACATTCGGAGCTGGGATTGTGCAGACAGGGATGTTTTGTTTTAAATGTTCTCCGAGGAACCTCAGGATGGTACCCAAACCAGAATGACAACATTCGGAGCTGGGATTGTGCAGACAGGGATGTTTTGTTTTAAATGTTCTCCGAGGAACCTCAGGATGGTACCCAAACCAGAATGACAACATTCGGAGCTGGGATTGTGCAGACAGGGATGTTTTGTTTTAAATGTTCTCCGAGGAACCTCAGGATGGTACCCAAACCAGAATGACAACGTTCCTTGCCACTTCCTGAGACCGGGTGATATAAATACATCTGCAGGGGCTGGTTTTGCTGGAGAATATGGTTTCTAACGACCCAGTCCCTTGCAGAAGTCAGAGTGGAAACAAATACTGGCAACTTTATCCATGTGGGAATGTGAAAATTTCCTGCGTAAGTGTCCATCTTTAGAGACAATGAAGCACTGAACTCCAAAGAAGGCTCAGGTGCAATCTCACAGAAGGAATTATAAAATGAGTAATACTTCCTTTCTTTTATCATTAAAATTATATTTCCAGTTTTCTTTTTCCTCTTTACAATTGCAGTTTAGCACAGCTCTAGGGGAAAATTCAATTTTATGTTACATTTTCTCGTTTTTACTGCTAAAACAGGAGTAGCTTGTGGAGGATTTTACCTCTTTTTTAGGATTTTACTTATTACATCTATTAGTTCCCATATCTGACCTTGCATACATGTTTGAAAGAGGGCTTGAAAAATTTCTTGTCTTTAACTTAAAGGATGCAATGAGAGATTCAGACTGACAATACAATTACCTTTTTTTGGTGTTTTGGCTCATGGTACAGACGTTAGGTCTGGAAGAGGGGTAGGTGAGTTTGTAGGCTGTATCTGTCATTCGCCCCTAGTGAAGCCTGAGGTGCTGCATGATTTACTTTGAGCAGCACCATCTCTGTTCAGTGCTGGTTACACAGATCTCACTTGTACGAGGTGATCCTTCTCTGTTCCTGTCAGCCACGGCTCAACACCTCGGACACTTCTGGCGAGGAATTTTGTTTGGATCACTTTGCCTCTCTAGTAGAGTTTATACTGATAAATAACTCTCGCAGGTGGTGTGGTATCAACGGCTGCTGGGACAACACCGACAGGGCAGGAGAAGCTTTGTGCCCATGGCATGAAAATCCTCTGCTCTAACCAATTCCCCACCAGGGCTGGATGGGAGGGGACTGCACTAGAGAGCAGTGTCAGGTTTGAAGCAGGAAAGCCACCCTTTACAGCGCCCATCACACTCAGTGCTTACCTTTGAGGCTGAGCTCACACGCCACCGCTTCTGCCTTGGCAAGGACCAGATCCACGACAGCTACTTTAGCCCCAGCTTCCCCCAGGGCGTGGGCAAAGGCCCTCCCAATGCCCTGCCCTGCTCCTGTGACATAGGCGACCCTGCCATCCAAACGCAGCCGCTCCAGGATGCGGCGCCGGTCCCGGCCCCAGAAGACGTCGTCCCTCACCACTTCTGTCTGAAACAAGAACACAAACACGCTGCACAGGAAGGGGCAGAGCCCACTGACAGCCCTGAAGGGCTCTGCTGGCGAGAACGAGGTGGGAGCATGAGCAGGGATCCATGTCTCTTGGCCCATTAACTAACACAGAATTATCACGAGTTCAAACCAAAAAGTCCCTTTATCTCTACAGATATTAATCTCAAATAGAGCACTAAGGTGCCAGACAATGGAGCAGAAGGGCTGTGCTCTGGGGAGATGCTACAACCCTTCCACTTTCAGGAGAGTAGGATATGGCATTTCCTAGCCTGACTTCCCATGGCAGATGGATTGGGTACAAAGTTTTAGAAGGTGACTGATTAAATCTTCCAGTTATTTCATCCCCAGGGCCCAGTCTTGCCCTCAGGCTCAGCTGAAAGGCTAAGAACAAGGTTCCAAAGGCAGGACTTGGGTCGAGTGCAATCAAAATATCTTCACAAGGCTGGTGCACAAATAAAGATATCAGCCAATAACTTAAACCAAGCTGTCATCTGATCAGCTGCCATACATCATTTCCCCCTGACTGGAATCAAAATGCAAAATACAAGATGTTTAAAATACTGAGTTTGAAATGCCAGGAATTACCAGTGGATGTAGCTTTGGGAGTGCTCAAAAACTGCAAAACAACCGGGATGTTTGGGTCTGGGTTTACTGAGGTAGGCCATTAAGATTCCAGATTGGAATTTCATTACAGCTGGATGATGCCCACTACATAAAACAGAGAAAGATAAAAGCACCATCTTTTCCTTAGGACAAGCAAAATATAAGGCCATGAAAATATCCAGCTCAGAGAGCACAGGAGGGCATCCTGTGCTGCCTTTGGGCAAAAAACATGAACTATTTCAGAAATGTTGTATTGGTTCATTACAGCTGGTCCTCAGCTCCATCTTTCCACACTCCTCTGCATGGGAAGGATGGGAGAGCACCAGGCACTGACACCTGGTGAGCAGCACACCAGTCACTCCAGAGATTCATCACAGGACCAGCTGATCTCAAAGACTTTGCAAGGAATCAGCATTTAACAGCTTTAGTGTAACCCTGGACTAGTGAGGCTTAGAGGTGCCAAGCCCTAAGCTGCTAAGTCCATGATCACAGCACCACATGTTTGGGTTCTTGCCACCAAACCCCTGAAAATTATTTTGTCCTTGTCCTTGGCAGAGTCAAAATTTTCCCAGAAATGCTAACGGAGAGGAAATACCCACCTTGGATTCAATCACTGCATCTGGAGGCACAGGGCTCCTTCGAATGAGGCTCAGTCCACTCTGAACAGGCAAAATCACCTGCAAATATAACACAGCTCTCATCTGCCTTGTACCTGGCTTTCTGTCACTCAGATTCCACTGACATGAAGGATAGTCCTCAGGCCACAGTAGCTTTTCCCCTACTCCTGTTCTTTAGCTGAAGTTCCCTCCGACACAAACATGGCAACAACAGGCCAACACAGGCATTTGTATTTGCTCACATTCCTCTTCCAAACTCATTGCTTACACAAATGCCAGGGGAAAAAATG
The DNA here is from genome assembly GCA_013397845.1 of Melanocharis versteri. Classification (NCBI taxonomy): domain Eukaryota; kingdom Metazoa; phylum Chordata; class Aves; order Passeriformes; family Melanocharitidae; genus Melanocharis; species Melanocharis versteri. Next base: position 335,675 of record VZTG01001429.1, read on the forward strand.
CAATCTTGTCTCTCCAGTTTCTAAAATCACAACATATTGTTTGTGCATCCTATTACTTCTTCTTTTTATTCTCTTTGCTGACTCCTGTTGTGCTGGTGATGCCCTACAGCCCCCAGAGCCTTTAAAGCAGAGTGGTGATGCTTTAGTTGTGCTGTAGAGCTGATTATTCACTCTTAAGTGCTCTCCTTTTATCTTGCCTTTAACACTCTATAAGATGTAGACAAAGTAGGGACCACTCCTGAATATAGAAACTCATACCTAGAGCTCAAGTGAGGTGAATTATAATAAAATCTGAGTTCATTTTAGGTCCTTTGGATAATGGCACCAACAAAAGAAGCATTTTAAAGAGTACTTTGCAAAATCCATAGATACAGCACCGCGGGCACCTTAACCAATGGCATTGCACTAACCTGCTCAACGCGAGGATCTGAATTAATCACTGAATTTAATTTTCTGACAGCTAGTACATTTTCATCTGATACGTTCTCCAGGTAGACTTGTCCTTTCATGAGTGTATTCTCTACACAGATCACTGCATCCATGCTCAGCAAGTGGTTATCCATGACAAAGCTGTAGTACTGAACAGCATTCCTTTGATCAGCATCAATAAAGACTATATCAAAGTGCTCGTCCTCAGCATGTAATGCCTGGAAAAAAATGATATTGGAGAAAACACTAATTATTTACCAGAAAGTTAACATGTTGCCATTAATTTGTCCTTTATATAAACCCCAAACCAGAGGAAAACTTGTTCTTTTAAGGTAACGCTGCTAGAATTGCTTCTGGAGATCTTGGGAGTTTTCCATGCCTTGCAAACAATTCTTCAGCAATGAATCTCTGGACTTCTCGAGGAAAATCAGGGTATAAAAGAGGATGGCTCATCTCAGCTTGTGGTGTTGAGAGTCCCAGCAGAAATATCTGCATATCCTGAGTCAAAGCAAACTGATCTATCAGGGTAACACTGGCAGCAAACCCTGCCACTGAGGTGCTGCAATGAGTTCTCTCTTCTCAAAAGAGCAACTATCACCAAATTGAAGAGTGGCAATTATATCAGTCTGAGGAAAAAAAAGAGGCATAAGGCAGATCTGGGAATTGCAAACTAGTGTGTCCCACTTCAGTAGCAGGAAAAGGGTTGAAATCCCAATTAATAATAGAATTATAAAGCACATGAAAGAACAGGTCATGATAGAGATAAAGCAGCACAGCCCCTGTGAAGGAAAATGATGTTTCTTTAATCTAAAAAAAAATGCTTTGGATGGCTCAGCAACAGAAAGGATAAAAGAGAACTGGCTGCTATCATCTAATTGGATTTTCAGAAATGTGGCACACCTTCCCTCCAAGCAGGCTGCTGATGATAATGTATAAAAGTGTTGATGGATGACCAGATGGGAGCCTTTACAGCCTTCTCCTGTGGCAGTTAATGCACTCGCTGCCCAAGAGGCTGCTACGGAATATTTCAGATTCCATCTGGGACTATTTAACTGCATCTGTGTGCGTCGCAATGAAACAACAGCTCATCCACCTATCTCGGCAAGCAGAAACGCTTTCAAGTCTTTGCATTTCAAGGGAAAAGAGAAACAGTTCTGTTTTCCAGAACTTGCTGTCTCCACCACAACTTTTAACAGTGCTTCTTTTGTCCAGGTTTCCCTTTTGTGTTTGGAGACATTGTGCACAGTGAGTGATGAGCCATCCCTTGGGATATACCAGCAAAAGCATCAACAATGGCAACAGAGTGTGAAAAACTGGTTTGGTTTCAGGAGTAAGGTTAATGGCTCCCAGAGAAAGATTTCAGGAGCCTTTCTGAGGCAGGGAGTGTGTGGATCAGACAAGGAAATAGAGGAAAGCAGATCACTGAACCTCTGAACTCCTCTGTTGAGCAAACTGGTGTCATTGTAAGCTTGTTAGTGGTGAGGGAATTAAGCTTGCATAGTCTCATTTAACTGCAGATGCTTGATAGGACAGAAATTCTGCCAAAAGCATTCATGAGTCCACATTTAGGACACCTTTTGATACTACACTATAATGAAAGAAGACCTTAAGGCCAAATATATGCTGGTTTATAATAAATGTAGCAGAAACTGGGACATCTGGATTCCTGGGATTCATCTTTTCACGTAATGACCAGCAAGAAAATCTTGCCCTGGTTCCCTCTTGAGCCACATTGGTGGGAAGCAGCAGGAACATTTTTGCTACTGTGGAAGAGTATCTTAGGTTGCATCTCAATCAGTCTGTCCAATGTAGATACTTCAGGAAGGGTCAGAAGATGAAAGCAGGGTGGAGGAGCCCATCACGAAGAGAGATTAGAGGTGTCATTCCCCAGGGAGAAGAGCCAAAGCCAAATTCAAGTAATTATCATGACTTATCACTACTTTCTGACTTGTAACCTTCCCGGGCGGAGGAGGTGGGGGGCAGACATTCAGAAACAGATGTGGCCATCGCTGAACATATGTTACTCCTGCTCCGTGGGATGGCTCCCTAATGAAAAAGAATCTCACTTTTATGCATTGACTTCATTAGGTCCATATGGAGTTGTGCAGCTCTCTGGATATTAGCTGGACTTCTCATTTCAGCCCTCTTTCTCTACCGCCCACCGCTGACAGCTTATCTCTTTCTTATCTGTCTTCTGATACAGATAAACCACCTTTTAACACCACAGCATCCATCCCAGGGGGGTGCCTGGGTTGGATGTGTAACCAGAGCACACCTGGCTTGTCCTTGCTCTGCCTGGGTGTGCCAGGCCATGGTTTCCAAGGCATTTCTCCTCTGCCACTTCACTGAGTCCTGAACGGCCAAACAGAAGGGTCACTTGGGCACCTTTCCTGTCTCCCAGCTACTCAGTGCCTGACACATGTAAGGAATGGCCTGAGTTTGCCCTGGGACCTGCCATCATTTGAGCTTCTTGTTTCCACAGCTCCATAATTGCTGCTGGGTTTTCCATACTCAGCTAGAAACAGCTCCAGGGCTGTAAGAGGAACCCAGGAAATTCCTTGAACCAGCCTTGCCTCTAGAGCAGGCTCTACACAGCAGGATAACAGCCACAGGGAGAGGAAAGTGTCCTGTTTCCTGGAGCCCCTTGGCCAGCAAAACACGGGTCACCCAGGCAGGTGATCACCCTGGCCAGGGCACCATCCTGGAGAGGGTTTCCTCACTGCTAGCACCCACTGCTGAACCAAGACATCCAGAAAGGAAAAAATCTGCTCTGACTGCAGAGCCAAGCACTGGAAAGATGGGTACAGTGATGGAGAGGACAACTCCATGCTGTCCAGTACGGATGAGGGGGTTTAAATTGAGGGATTGACCACCCTGGCCCTCCCAGCACAAACTGGGCCAGGCCCTGCCTGGGACCTCACAGCACTCTGGAGATGCCATTGTCCTTTGCTTGGAGAGGCAGAGCCCAAATGCCTCCAACTGTGAGGAAAGCTGAGATCCAGAAGGAAATAATCTGCCTGCAAAATATCCTGCTGAAACTAATTTCCTGAGTGTTTACAGTTCAATCCCTGCTCCTTGCTACAGAGTCATCATAGATGGTAACAGATGGCAATAAGAGTTTTAATTCAGAGCAAACTTGGCTAAAATTAATGCTTTTGCTTACAGTGAGTCATTAACTTCCTTTTGGGTTAAAAAAAAAAAAAAGTGTAACACTGCATTCCATTGAGGAGATGTGCCAAAAGTGACCATGAGAAAGGGCACAGCAGCACTGCTGGTGGATACAGCAAAAGATCAGGGAGAGGATATCCTGAATAAAAACATGAATGAATCTTCTGCCAAAGCTCAGAGAAAACCTAATTGGAGTCCTGATCAGAGACAACACTCTCATAAGGCACATACAAACTCAATCAGAAAAAAAAAATGACTGCCCAGTTCCTTTGATATGGATCATACAGTCAGCATATTTGTAATAAAGATGTACCCAAAACTTATTACCTTTCCTGTGCCTTGTTCTTGACCTAAATGTAATAGCAATCCATCCTTGGGGTGCACAGAATACATGAAAAAGTACAGTTTCCTTTTAAAACACCATTAGAATATTTTACTGCATGTGGACATACACTCTTGTTACTCCTAAATGCTATTCTATTGAGTACAGTTTATATTCACCGGCAAAGCGAAATCTCTAGGGAAGCCAGAGAGGGAATGCAATTTCTAGTAATAACAGCTCACAACAGTGAATACTATCCACTTATCCCCACAATTTCCAGCTATTTTGGACTCCTTTCTGAATTAACCTTTCATATCAAAAGGAGCAATTCTAGAGCACACTAGAGACTCCGACACAATTTCATGCATAATTTATTCACTCAGTTCAACATTAAACGCAGAGTCCTTGACTTTGTCAAGGTGGATTCTGTTGGCAGACTTCACAAGCAGCAAAACAGGAGAAATGAGATCTGCAGCTCAACCTCTTCACCTATTCTGTCTGCTAACAGGAGGGAAAAAAGAAGAAAGCAAACCCCGACATGCTTCCACAATGCCCTGCAATCAGTAGAATCGGCTGCAAACACCGTGTTATTTTTTTGTGTTGCATTTTCAATTTTAAAATGGAAGAATCAAAATAATGGATGGGAATAATTTCCTGATAGTTTGCATTCCCTCCAGACTCAATCCTGCATCCACTGTTCATCAAAACTCCACTGGGAATTGAAGGAAGCTCTTTGTGCGGGATCAGGCTCTTGCTGGAAGAAGATCCACGGCAAGGCACATTTTCCAGGCACGGCTCAACAGATTTTAGACTTAAGGGAAGATTTATTGGGAAATGTTTTTAAACACTGGCCCAGGACGTGTTGAATAGGCAGCTAACTGAAGACACCTGTGCCTGTGACTGAACCCAAAGAAAGGCTTCTCCTCAGTCTACATTTCAAAATATTGTGTAAAATTCCTGAGGTCCTTGGGCACAGAGGGTCGTGTCGTGGTCTGTGTGGGCTCTGTGCTCTGGTGGGAGCTCACCCAGCTTGGCAGTGTCTGTCCCTCATGTGTGGGGAAGGTGGAATTCTATCATTGTGCCCTCAGGTATCAAATGAACCCTACCATGTATTTGAGCTCTCTGGCTCCTGTCTGATACTTAGCATCCCTTGAGAGGCCAAAATCCCAGATATTTTGTGCTGGGTGATGTGGGACAGGAGGGAGGGAAACAGGCCAACCCCACCAGTGCTGTGTGATAACATGAGGGAGCATCAAGAGGCTTCAGAGAGCCTTGTCAAGGTGCTGCCATGGGCTGCTGTGCTGCCTTTGCACTGCTGTCCACTCACTGCCAGCCCTGATGAGCCATGGATTTAGGAGGAAGAGCCAAAGCCACAGGGCTGACATAATGGCCCCACTGTCTGAGGAACACTGGCACAGATCTGCTGCATCCTTGTGGCAACTGCTGCCAGATCTGCAAGATTCCTTGTAAAGGGTGGCAGAAGAGTTGTGGGGATAGCACTGGACACATCCTGCAGCACCTGGATGATACCCGGGGCTGGGATGCAATCCTGGGTGATTAGTTTGACACCAGAAGGGAGAGATCATCCTCCTTCTGTCAGTTTGGACATGCTGAATCATAGCTTCATGCAGCAGAGAAGGAATTCCCTGACAGGCAGTTAACCTATAGATCATATGACATTTTCTTGCTTTAAAAAGGGCCAAGGCAGCGATGAAAATCCTACTTCCAGGGGTTGTATTACTGCAAAAACTTGAGGAGCAGCAGAGAAGCAGAAATCCTGCCCTGTCACAATCAGCTTAGAAGCAAGATTCAGCCATCATCACCAAGCAAGAAAGCTGCATCAGACACCTCCAAAGAGCAATTGGTGGGTGACCATCTCTGCCTCCTAGTTTCTACAGAAAAAACACAAGCCTGCTCAGTCTCCAACCTACACTGGCCATCTGAGAAGGAAAAGGCAGCACACTGTCCACAGCCTGAGCCTCTTCCACATACCCAGGCATCCCCTGCAGCTGCCACACTCCAGCTGAGCAAACCTCAAGAAGCCCCAAATGCACCAAAGACGCCAGCAAATTCATTGCTTCAGCATTTACAGCCGTTGTGGCTTAGACCTGTAGGACAGTCCTGATTGTCCTGATACCAATGACAAAATGCCTGCCACACTGAACAGCAAAAGTTCAGAGCCCAGTGCAGAAATCCTGCACAGAGAGGAGTCCCCATGCTGGGATTTCTCCTGCCAAACACGAGCATCTCTGTTCCCAACAGCTCCAAGAGGTATTTGAAGTTCTGAGCACCTGCAGAACTGGGGTCAGGATGTGCCTTCATGTTGCAATTGGAGGATATAAAATCAATTGCAACATTCTGTTTTAAGGATTTAATTTTCATGTCTTTGCTCCCTTCTTTAATCTCTACACAGCATGTACTCTGCCTGCCTCTAGATATTTTAATTCAGTCACAGTAAGTCAGTTGCACAGAATGGGCACTAGAGAGCAACAGCAATTCAATTAATTTCACACTCACTGCGGGGAGCTGGGATTTTAAATGCTGCACATTGCAGGTGATCTGTAACATTTCGTTTTTTCGTATACTTGCAAAGCTCTTTGTTTCTTTCTTATCAAACTTGGAGGTCATGAAAACCAGAGGTCAGAAAGCTCCTGGCCATTTCATTTTAGATATAAACATGGTACCTGCTAATGCAAATAAAGTCACAATCGAGCTCACACTGCCACATCCAGATTGAAAATGAAATCAGATCAAATTGATTTGTATTAATAATAGAAAGGCTTTTTAATGAACCTGGTATGGGCACCACCTGTCTCATGCTGGACCCGCAGCAACGTCCTGGAGATCCATAAGCTGGAATTAAACATGAGTCGCCGGCAGCCATAGGATTTCTCTTTCTTGGGACAAAGTCACCAGTCAGAACAAAACAAGTACAGCTAGGGCATTATCTGTCTGAGGCTTATCACATTGCCCTGGAAGTGAGAAAGTGAGGTCTAATTCCTCTAAGAGTTTGCAATGGGAAAAAGTAGTAAGAGGTTTTGGCAGATTTATAATCTTCTCCAAGACTTTCCCAATTCTTGTGAACATTGGGAGCAAGCTGTCCTCCTCAAAAGGTGGCTCAGCAGGGTACAGATACACTCTTCCTGTTTGTTATATTTGGAATTAGGGATCCAAAACAAAGCCAACCCACGTTGAGTTAAACTGCCGTTGAAGCCTATCGACCTACATCGAGAGCCTGTGATTCCTCTGATCAAAAAGCTGCAGGATTTTAGTTAAAAGGGAGAAAAACTGTCTTGTGTGACAGAGCTGCCCCATCACAGATTGGAAATAAGAAATAACCTCAGGGCAAGGGTGTGTTCACACATTTGCAAGCAAACCAGAGCCACCATCCAGCATCTTGTGGGCAGGAAATAGGACCTGCCTGAAATTCCTTCATGTGCTCTGCACAAGAACTCCCAAACTCCCCTTCCAGCTGACTTTACCTCCAAGGTGTCTGCCACTGGTCCCACTTGCATGCTTATCTTTTTGCCATCTGAGGAATAATCAAATGCTTCCTGGCTGTTCACTCCGAGATATGGCGCTTCTGCACAGGCAAAGATTTTGCCATCATCTGGCAATTCCTCTGCAATAGCAAGGATACTGTAACCTTTAAGCTTGCCAATTAATAAAATCTTCCTGGCTCTGATCATATGAACAAACATCCTAAAAATTTGGCCTGTGGAAAGACAAGAATGAAAATTTGAAAATATAACCATGAGAAAGACTATACTTTGTTCACAATGAAAATTAGATGTGCCTTTTAAGTGATCATTAAAAAAAACCCTAATCTTAAAACACTCTCAAATAAGGATTTAACAACAGAATCTGACAAAATTTCATCTAAAATGCAGCTAAAAGACAACAGGATAAAAGGACTGGTTTTAAATGTAGAACCTTTATCATCAATGCTGCTATTGTTCAAGTGCTTGTTAAATAGTGCTTGAAATATTGCATATTTTAACATTCCCCCCATGTGAAAATGGCTTTGAGATGGCTCCATATTCTTTCTGGAATCCAGTATAAAAAAAAAATCACTACATTACCTTGCATTTGCTCTTAGAGTCATTATCCCTAGACAGCACCATCATTTAAGAAATTTATCATCAGTGGTGTCCTTCGAACAATGTATTAGTGTAATAGATTATAAGAGTACTTCACTGGGATGATATATTACTCCAAAGATGAGAACATCTGGGAAGAATGAATCTGGGAATAGATTTAGTGTAATAGGCTTTATAAGAGGATACAAGCCTGGGCATTGCTACTTGTAAAGGTGCAGTACTTGGCCACAGCCACCTCCACCACAAAAAAGCACATAAACCCCTATCAGACATCCCAAACCCAAAGCAGAAGGATTTTTCTGTCCCTTTCCCTTCCAGGAAGGGTGATGATCTCTTTGCTGCTCTCTGAGGGATGGAGCTGGCACTGTGAATGAAAGCATCTGTGTGCATGGGCATGTGTGTGTGAGTACAAGGGCACGGGAGGCAGGGTACAGGAAAACTCGTGCCAAAGGAAGATCAAAGCCTACAGGAAGCTAATATCTTTCTTTTTAAGTAATTTCCCATATTTTCTGAGCATTTCCATGGCATTCACCCTCCCCTTACTCAAGACAAAGTAGAGGGTGATAACTTCAATTTCAGTGACAACCTTTACACCACTCTGGTGCAATTTTACCCTCTTGGCTGACCAACTTGCCATTCAAAGAGCCAGAGGCATGTGTTTCCTGCAGCCTGACTCTGCTTTCAGCTCCTTCAGCTTCCCCTGGGATGTGGTCAGGTGAAGTTTTTCTGAGAAAAAAAAAAAAGACATTTCGATATTATGATAACAACCAATATCTGAGAGTCCAGCACAAAAAGCAGCAACCAAGAGGGAACTCCTGGAAAAGCTCCACCTGTGCATGACCATGAAAAATTAGCCCAGAAGCATCACAAGTATCCTAAATTCCAATCCTAGGAGGATCTGGCTTGGCAATAAGCACATCTCAGTGCTGGCAGCCACCCCAGCCACAGGGGCTCGAGAAGAAGAGGCCATGGGACTAAAGGAAAGAATTCCCCACTGTTCAACCCCAAACCTTTCCCGTTTTCAGCTGGTCCCAGACAGGTCTCTATCTACCTGCTGGTTTGGAGTAAATTACTCTAGTTACCCTGGGCAGGTTTTATTTAGCTCTACAATGATTTTTTTTGTTTCAGCCAAAAAAAGGTTTCGTTGCAGAATAGGGGAAAAGATATAAAATCTATATTTTTTTACAAGAAAGGAAAAAAAAATGTTTTTCCTCATAAAGTACTGAGAAAAGAAGGGTGCCTCCAGATGCTATTTCACAGAAGCCAGGCCTGTGACAATGTCTCTGGATGGAGTGAGATGCTACCTATTACATAGGGAAGGCAATAGGGGACTGGAAGAAGTCCATAGCCTCCAGACAGGTTAGATTACCCTATCTGAAGAAAGTAACCACCAGAAATGGATGGTGATCATCCTTCAGGCCAGAATTTAGAGCCATTTCAGTGGGTTTTTTTCCTCCAGATCCCCCCCTCCACTCCTCAGTAAAATGAGAAAGAATTCATAACCCGTGTCAGCCACAGTCAGATAATCCAAGACTTAAAGAGTAGAACATTTCATATAACCTCTTTTCTGCCCCTCACAAATGCTTTAACAACTTTAATAAGATAATGTATAGCTATTATCCTACAGCAAGTGTAAGTCAAACAACTACCAGCTATTATTTCAGCAACAGAGCGAACACTCAGCGTTCCCATAATCCACAGCCTGGAACAGTTTACACATTGTCAATTTTAGACAGAACTGGCTTTTTCCACATATCGAAATGTACACTGATAGATGGGAATTGTTTAGCAGACCCCACATGGCTGGGTAATATACAGTAGCTCAAAAAAGAATAATGAGGGTATCAGTTGGACTTCTGAATTAATGATACCTTAAATTAGTTTAATTAATTAGTTTAGTTACCAGAGTAATTTAGTTAGCAGATTAATTAATGTTTGTTGAGTGCTTGGAGATAAAAGCCACGTATAAGGCTGTTATTAAAGGGTGGATCCAGAGGTGCAGGTTTGCCTCACTCTTTATTTATCCCAGCACCAGCTGGATGCAGGGGCTCACTCTTCGAGCCTTCCAGCAGGCACTGTGTGGAGGCTGGTGTTCCCCAGGACATGCTCCAACTCAGACACTGCCATAGCCAGCAGTCAATTGGGAGAATATCTTCCAAAATTAAGAGTTAAAGCTTTTTGTTCTCACCTCCTCTCCTCCAGGCTGTGGGCTCACACACACATCCATGCACATCTTTCTACACGTTTGGGTGCAGCTAAGTCTCATTCCACTTCCTCCCGCTGTTCCCCATGTTTCTGGCATGTTCTGGACAGAAAATCTACCAACACATTCATCCAATCACAGACAAAACAGGAGGTTACAAAGGAGAATCTGTACCTCTTGGAAGTTGCCATCGCATCCAGGTAAGGGTCTAGTCCAAGAGCAACATCAAGAGCTTTTTGTAGGTAATTCCTGAGCTGTTCAGGTACACGAGAGTCATTGAGGGCTATTTCTTTGGCTTTGAGAAGGTTCTCAGCAATGTGCCCAGCCGGGGTTTCTGAAATGGAAATTAAAAGGAAGAATAATGTTTTTGTAACTGCTCAATCAGTGGAAGTGGAGTTTAAAGTACATAAACACAGGTGTGCTTTTTTTTTATATACAAAATACAGGGTTTTGAAGGGCTATGAAAACAATCATGAAAACCTTTTCAAACTGAAAAAATCTTATACTTCTAATAGATTTTTGTCACATGCATTCTCCTTTTTTCCCCTCAGAGCTGATCAAGAATAAGAATGCTTTAAACACATGAATTTTGCTTTTAAACCTCTAAGACAAATACCAAGCAACTGCACACAAACCCCACTCCTCCAGATATAATTTTCCTTGGAGGAAACGGAATGCTTCCAAAACTGCTCTTGCCAAACCAGGCAGGAGATGCAGGCAGTGGGTGAAGCTTTGTAAAAAAGGAGGATCTGTGTGCCAATGGGATGCACAAATGTCCTGAGCCGTGTCTGTGCACCACACAACATATCAGTGTTTCAAAGGCTGTGGAAACATCTCCAGGATCCAGATCACCTTGCTCTGGGGGCCAAAGCAATGCTGCCCGTGGCACTGAACCTGCTCCTAGAACCCAGAAAACCCTTATGGCAGCAATGCACTGTGGATCACAGCAAGCCGTGGCCCCAGAGGGCAAGGCACGGTTCAGAGAAACTCCCCCACTCCTCAAGTGGAAGGGCACGTGCTGGGTTATGAAAGCACCTGTGAGACACAGGCCAGGAGGCTGTGAGTGTAACTGGGGTGGAGCAGATTGCCCCTGGCGGGGTTTCATCGCCTGTGATAGAAAAGCTGCAGAGAACTACATGGAGTGAGTGAAAACAGGGTTTGCAGTGGCTTTCCTGTACCTGAAGGGAGCCTGCAAGAAGGATGAAGAGAGGCTATTTACAAGGCATGCAGTGACAGGAGAACAGGGAATGGCTTTCGACAGAAAGAGGGTGGGTTAAATTAGCTGTTAGGAGGAAATTCTACTCTGAGAGGGTGGGGAGGCCCTGGCACAGGGTGCCCAGAGGAGCTGTGGCTGTCCCATCCCTGGAAACATCCAAGGCCGGGTTGGATGGGGCTTGGAACAACCTGGGATAGTGGAAGGTGTCCCTGCCCATGGCAGGGGATGGAATGAGATGCTCTGTAAGATCTTTTCAAACGCACCCATGCAGTGATTGTGTGATACGATCCTGTGATTTATATCTCATCCCAATTTCTTACCATCAGGGGCAGCTTGTATCTCCTCCAGCAGTTTTATAAATAATTGCAATTGCAGGAATAACCACCCCCCTCCCAAACCATGCTGGTTTGCTGACCTCAGCCCAGCTATACTTTGAGTGAAGAGGACACACGTTCTTTTCGCAGCGTTTTCACCACCACATGAGGGAGCATCCCCGTGTTCCCACTGCACAGCTGGAGAGTGGTGGAGGTTGGGATCTGCTCATCCTCCCTGCCAAGCACTCTGAGGCTTTTTGCTAATTTAGGGGGAAAAAACGTGTTTATAATAATCCGTGTCGGCTTTCAGTAATCATCATGTTATGCTTCTGGACAAGTAACAGGCAGGGATTGCCTGTCAGAAAAAGGGGAGGAAACAAGACTTCGCTCCAGCTGTTTTGTAACCTGTGTTATAACACCAAACGTGAGAGCCAGGAGGTGCTGCGGGGAGAGGGCGCAGGCAGGGCATGCCAGGAGCAACCCTCCATCCGAGATTACACAACCCTTGCAGGGAGTGCTGCATTTTTTTGCAGCCTGGTGATGCTTTGGGCCAACAGCAGAGGTCAGAATTGCCCTCATTTATGCAAGCACCAGACAAGTCAGAGCAGAGCTCAAGGCTGGCTGCCTGGCCCAAGGCTCTGAGCACCAAGGTGAGCTAAACTTTATGTAACTACGTTTTTTTTTAAGGTTATTCCAGGAAAAAGCGCTTCATTTCAGTGCGTAGTTTTACACAATCCCAGGAAAACTGCTGGACTATATTAAGCACTAAATTAGATTGCCTGATTGTGTTCCTCGTATGCACAGACATCTCTCTCCCTTTCCCATCTAGCTGTGCATTATTATCGTCAACGGGAGAAAAGAAAAACAGCTTGCTCAGAGGAAGAAAATGCTGGAAATAGCCCTACCATGAAAGAGCAGGAAAGGGCTGCTTTAAGTCTCCAGCAGCTTCATGAAGAAAGATAAGGTGGCAATTATTGAAATGGACCATTCTTGCCAGCAGGATGGTGCCCAGCATCTTCCTGGGCAGGTGCTGAGAGCACAGCCACTCTGTTTCACAACTAAGCTAAATTGAAGCTTCTACTCTCTCTGAAATCAGGCACTTTTGATTCATCCCAAAGTGAGGAGTCAGCATTGCAAGGTTGTTCACGTGGGACATCAGTGTCCCCTGAGCAGACAGGCAGTGCAGTGCCATGGAGGGACCTGCTGCTCCAGAATCAACATTAAACTCTGCAGTTTGTGCTCAGATGGCATTTTTTAGATGGGGAAAAGAGGAGGACACTTTACTGTTTGCAGAGGGCCACCCGGGAGGAGGCACAGAGACAAGAAGACAGCCTGGATTTGGCAAAAACAAAGAAAAGACAGGAGACGAAAAAGACCAAATCTTCGGTTCCTGTTTTTGGGCTATGCTCACTTCACCTTCCAGCCTCCAGATCTGTTTTGCAGCCCCAGCAATGCCTTCCAAAAGAGCCCCCCTTCCCAGCCAGGGCAGAACCTGATCCACCTGAACACTTTGCTGCCAGACTGTTTGGTGCTCCTGTGCCAAGCACTTTGGCAGGAGCTGCTCAGTGCTAAGCACTTGGGAATCCAGTGTGCTAAAATCATCCCGAGCAGTTCCAGCCACCACACTCACCAAGGCACCTCGGGCATTGACAACAGCTTATCCCAACCCTCCCCTCTTTGCCTTCATGTGTAAATACATGTCTGGGCACAGGGCATCTCATGGCCCATGTGGGGACAGGGGAGGGCTGGCAGTGTGGCCAAAACCCCACTGCGTGGCCATCAAACATTGCAGGGGTTCCTGAGCAGGGCTCAGCCTGCTCAGCATCCACAGAGCCTGCAGCAAAGCCAGCAGGGATGGCCTGGGGACAGGTAGCAGCTTAGGGGTGGAGTGGGAGCATGAGGAGAAAGAGCGGGAGGAATCAGCCAGAGAGGGGAAGCTGCTGCTCGTGGCAGGAACCAGGGATCTAAATGCTGACTGAACTTCGGGGGAAAGCAAGGAAAATATACACTAGCTGATGTATTTTCTACAGGTTCTACAGCTAGAAAATAAGTAGAAAAGCTGAGTCTCCCCAGTGCTCCATTAGGGAGAGAAACTATAAAACAAGCATCACAATCCATCAGAAATTAGTCACAGCCAAATCTCTCTTGACATTGCAAGCGTCCACCATCCCACCATTCCTTTCTCCTGGGATTGTCCTACCCCCTCCACTCCAGGTTCCTGCAGCCCCATCTCCTGTGCTCAGCCTCTCTCCTCTCCCTGACCAACCCACCCCCTGCTCCTTGCTGCCAAGCCACAGAGCCTGCAGGTCCCATCTCCATGGGGAAGGTGGGGACCCAGGACTAGGGCATCACACGGTGTCCCCTCCTGTCACAGCACTCTCCTGGAGCTCCCCACCCCACACAGGGAGTTTACCTGGAGGGTTATGCATGTTCCTTCTTGTCCCCTGGCCTCAGAGGGTGCTGTGGTGGGTTTGCTGCCTCTGCAGAGCAGGAGGTCGGCGCTTGGGTGCCCGGTGAGGGGACAAAGTCTCCTCCCTCAATCCTCAGTGCAGAGCCCCAGCCCTGGGGAGAGGGTGCGTGGGGAGGATGGCCCCGGGCTGGGGCTGCACCCGCCGGTCCCACCCAGAGCACAGGCAGCAGGTGAGATCCAACAGCATCTGACATGAAAAAAAGCACAACAAAAGAGCCGACATTCAGTGCCTTTGCCTTACATAAGAGTTCACATCCTGGCCTTGGGAAGCTGCTGGCTCTCAAGGAAGTAATTGGCAGTTTCATAACCTTCTAGTTACATATCACAGACATGTCCCAGCTAAACCACCAGATATGGGGCCAAAAATGTCCAAGGACTCTGAACCCCAGATTATCTACCAGTGGTCCTTAACCACAAGGTCACCACTGCCCTGTACGGCCAAACCTTGGAGTAACACCTGCTCTGGGGCCCAGGTCTCTGCAGGGGCTGGGGCAGGTGGTGTCCCTTGGGTACCAGTTGATCTGCACCCCAAGAAAGGGTCCCAGGCATGGACTGGCTGAGGGAGGCACCAGGAGCCAGCAGTGGGAGCATCCCAGGTATCCAAAAGCCTGAGGTGGCCCGCAGCAGGGTTGGGCAGAAAGGGCTGGTGAGGAGCTAAAGCAAAGCCCTTAAAGAGCATGTGATGGAGCCGAGGTGAGCTGGCCACCTCCTTTTGATCCAGATGAAACACAAACTGAAGCTAATGAGGAAATATGGACTCCCTCATGACCAGAACAGCACCTTTCCCCTCTGGGATGTATCACCCTGGGCTCGTTCACCCAAGGACCGACTCAGTGTACCTGCAAAGAGTGCAGAGAGAGCCCAGGGCAGGGCAGAGGAGGTGAACAGGCTGGGGGAGCTCACACAGGGCTCTTGGCAGCCGCTCTGCAGCATGGAAGGTACAGAGACATGGCAGTCATTGGAGCTGGACTGTGGAAAGTTAATTTGTCAACTTCTCAAATGTAACAGAAGATGTTTCAGTGCCCCCAGAATAGAACAGGGAAGTATAAATAGAAAATAAGTAAATGCACACGATGAAAGAGTAAAAGAAAAGCAAATAAAAGAAGTCTCAATGCTGAGTGTGTTGATATTAATTAAAACAAATAAACAAGATGAAAAAACAGACCTCCTGGCATATCTAAGATGATTCCTTTTTATGATTTAGTAAACAACAAACTGCATTAGAATTGCAGTTCCTGCAGAAAGCAATAAAAATTGTGTTTAGATTAGGACTTAAAATTTCAGACGAGTATTTGGTAAACAGGCTACGAGATTTAGTGTGCCATCTAACCCACACCCACTAACTTTAAGGTGACTTTGGGCAAGTTGTTTCACTTCTGGGACTCTATTTTCTTCTACAAAATTGAGTTAACAGTCTGTCCTCTTTAAAAAGCACTTTGCCCTCTGGAGATGAAGCCAGCAGTGAGGACTGGAGTCAGAAGTCAGACACTTCTTGGAGCACAGCTACATGGCTTTGGAGATTTTTTTTTGCACCTCTTTCTCAATATTAATTTTGAGATAGATGAAGGTTCCAAAGTTTGGCTCCAGTTAAGCCTTCAAAGCAATGACACAGCCTTGTCCAATGGGTTCTTTAAGACCCATTTTTTCCTGCCTCTGCTTTTACATCTGCTTTTGGTTTTCTTGAGCTTTGTTTCTGAACAAGGACAGCTTTCAGAAACACGGCTGAGAAGGTGGCAAAGACAGGTTTGTGCCTTCAGGCACTGCTGGTGAAATCAAAGGAAGATCTTCCTGTGCTCAGCACACAGAGCTGTATGCCAAGGGAATACTTCATGTGGCAACCTGAGCCTGGGGCCCTCCAAAAGCCCCAGCTGGAAGATCACATGGAAAAGTGAATTGTGCATGCCCCAGTCACGTGGGGATCCAAACCCAGCTCATGCCCCAAACAGTCCTTCAGGAGATAAATCCTCTCTGATAATTTTTTTAAACCCGCCATAAAAGCTAAGATATATATTATATATATAGTTTTGTTCCTCAATCCAAGAGAATCCCAGGAATGTGAGCTCAAAAGAGGTTTAACCAGCTGGTACTGGTCCCCATGCTTCTGCTCCTGTCTCGTCCCATAAGAGCAGCTTAGAGCTGCAGCCAGATCAGAGGCTCTGCTCAGCGAAGGAGGTTCCTGAACGATGTGAAGAATCACACAAACTGCCTTTCATAACTTTTAACTTGCTTTAGGGCATCATGTTGGACGTTAACGTATGCACTCCTATTGTACATCTTAAGCATTATAAAACCAGCTGATTACACAACGCCATCCTGGTAGTCGCACGTGTCTTCAAACATCCCTGCCACCCCTAACGTGAATCCCAGATTAGATAATCTCGGTTTTGTAATTAGTCTCTCACATGGAGACGAGACCTCCCCTCCTGATGCCTGGTCACCTTGGAGCCTTTAAAAAGCACCTCAAAGGCACCCAGTGATGGGAGATCTCTGGATAGGGAGATTTCACCTTCTGGAAGCATGCCGGCATCAGAGGAGGCCTGTGTTCCAGCCGTGCCAGGAGCCACCATGCCCCAGGAGCCCCAGCAGACAGACTTCCAGCTGGTGAGAGTCAAGAGCACGTGGTGCCGCATCAAGAAAGGAGAAGCCCTTTCCAGTGACGAGGACGAGATCACTCTCTCTGAGGCAAAAATGTGAGTATAGGAGGGAGCCTGTGCTGCTCTGGCCGGCCAAACTGGGCAGTCTTGTTGGTGGGATGGAAAAACCGTCTTGGGTGCCACGGCGGCTTCAACTCGCAATGACAGAATTACAGAATTACAGAATAGCTCAGGCTGGAAGGGATCTTTGACGGTCATCAAGTCCAAACCCCCGCGATGGGCAGGGACACCTTCCACTAAACCAGGGTGCTCCAAGCCCCATCCAACCTGACCTATGTGTACAAACCTGTGAACACATCCTTGGGAACACGTTCAGTATGGCAGCACAGGCGGTTGCTGTGCTCCTTGACACAGCTCGGAGTTACAGAGGGAATTTTACCAACAGCCTCCATTTTTGCAGACAGGAATTTTCTTTAAACTTCTGAAAAAAAACTTATGCAGGGACATCTGTGTGCTGCACTTGGGCTCTTTTTCTCCACTTCTGTGAAACTGCAATCTGCGTGTACAAAATCTCACGCGCGGGCATGGGAGATGAATGGGTTTATAGAGGTGGTCGCAGACAAATGAAACGGGTAGGTAGGAAAAATAAACTGTCACTGACAGGAGCAAAACCCTTAACGCATCTCTCAAACGGCAGAAGTCACCTAATGCTGCTTCAGACAGAGCAGAGACACAAATTTCCCCCAGGGATACACACAGCTCTTTGCTGATAGTACATCTCTCCAGTTAATTATCTTCTAATTACAGGATACTCCTTTTCACGAGCACATGGAGCCCCATTCATGATGCAGATCTTTCTTCATACAGCTTTCTTTGGCATGTCAGAAGTCTTCCAGCCTTTGTCATACTCAGATTTGAACGGCACAAGTCTAACCCTTTCCTCAGCCAGGTCAGAGGGACCTTCACCAGCGCTGGCAGTGACCGCGCACGAGCATCACCCAGGCAGAGCTGCAGCAGGTAGAGCAGGACTTTGGCAGACCCAAAAACAGCCTGCTGGACCTCAGCCAATAGAAGGACGAGCCTAGGGCCCGAGAACACCCAGAAAAATCCTCAGCTGACAAATGCTCCCACAAGGGCATATTCAGCCCCAAATTCACTCTGATTTTCGTACAGCAGAGGGGTTGCAATGGGTACAGCTGGTTGTACCGCCCAGCACACAAAGCTAATTCCACAAAATAACATTCCAAACCATCCTGTCTCTTAGAAGGGTCACACACCAGAGATGGATGCACATGGAGTTAAGTATAGCTATAAGATGGTGCATTAAAATGTACACAATGATGCTTTTTCTAATACCACATTTGAAGAGCCCAGAAGAAATTTTCTGAAAGGTGTAAATCCTCACCGGTTTTCTTTAACAGCTATGGAGTTTAAGGGCTTAGAGACTTTAAGAGTTTAAGACTTAGAGACAATTTGGTAACGAAAGCAGAGAAGCATCTATTTCAGCCTCTAAGTGAATGTTCAGGCATGTGAAAAGAAATTGGGCATGTAGGGGAATCTGATTATCCAATGAATATCACAGAAACTCATTTTTTACCGAAATGCAGCTCAAGAAACAGTCATATATAAAATACATTTTGCTATTTCCTTCTGCCTGTTTTTTTTTTTTTTCCTTTTTTGATTCCCAACTTGTTTTTCCCCTGGCTTGCCCATCCCACAGAAGGAAGGGGTTGTAAGGCTGTGCTTTTCACTGGTTGAGATAGGTAATTAATTTTGGCTTTTATTTACCCTTGAAAACTCCAGTATAGAAATGTTTCCCAACCCCCAAACCATTTTCTTTCCCCTTCCAGGAGCACTTTCTATTTCTATCACACCTATTTTGAGGTAGAGACCTGCTAGTTCAACTAAAGCAGTGTAGAAACACTGGTCTGAGTGGAGATGTGTGGCTGTTTATAGATAGACAGAGATAAATTAACTCCTATCACCCAGATACACCATCAGAGGCTGCTTCCTCCATAAATACGGAAAATTTTGGCAACCTCTTCTCTTCCCCACTCCCTTTTTGGAAGCTGAAATGATTGGGCTGGGTCGGTCTTTATGGGTTTTCAACTTCCAGCATGAAAAACATGTCCCAGCCCTTCTTTGGACTGTATCTTTTTAATGCTATGTAGGAATTCAGACATTTAACTCTTCACTAAGATCTCGGAGAGCTTCTCCATGAACAAAATTGCTGAGCCCTGACACCCAGGATGGTGTCCCAGCCCCACAGCCCCATGTTTCTGCAGTGCATGGGCAGGACACTCCACATTCTTCAGCTCCCAGCTACATCCTTAAACTAGTTCAGACATGCAAAGGTCAAAATAGGAATATACTGATTTCAAACCGTGTTTTCTGATCCTTGCCAGAGGTGAGTGCATCTCCGAAGATGGGATTTCCTGGATAATTGAAGCTCCCATCTATTTTTGCTACAAAGTGGTGGAAACGTACAACATTCTGGAACCCTCTAACACCACTCTGCTCTGGGGTCACATCACAGACCCCCAGCAAATGGAGCTCATCGCCGCCAGCAAGAGGAAACTGCGGCGCTTCATCGTCATAGACGAAGTCGTCGACCAACTTTACGGCTCCAAGGTCCGAGAATACTTCGAAGAGAACAACGTCCAGCACAAAATCCTCGCCCTGCCGACCACCGAAGAAACAAAATCCATGGACTTGGTGCTGAGCATCTTGCGCGAGGTCCAGAACTTCAGCCTCGACCGGCGGACGGAGCCCATCATCGCCATCGGCGGGGGCGTGTGCCTGGACATCGTCGGCCTCGCCGCGTCGCTCTACCGGAGACGCACCCCCTACATTCGGGTCCCCACCACCCTCCTCTCCTACGTGGACGCCAGCGTGGGGGCGAAGAATGGGGTGAACTTTCTGCAGTGTAAGAACAAGCTCGGGGGCTACACCCCGCCCGTGGCGAGTTTCCTGGATAGATCCTTCATCCGGAGCATCCCTCGGCGACACATCTCCAACGGCCTCGGGGAAATTTTAAAGGTACGAGCTTTTGCAACTGCGGTTTTCGAAACTGAGATCACTCAGTGGTTTTGGGCTGGGAGGGACCTTTGGAGGTCATCAAATCCAATCCCCCCGCGATGAGCAGGGACACCTTTCACTAGATCAGGTTGCTCAAAGCCCCGTCCAACACGTTCTTGAGTATTTCCAGGAATGGGGTAGTCTACCAATCCTCTGGAAAACTCATTCCAGGGTTTCACCACCCCCATGGTAAAAAATGTCTTCCTCACAACTAGCCTGAATCTCTCTTCTTCCAGTTTAAACCACTATCCCTTGCTCTATCACAACAGGCCCTACTAAAAAGTCTGTCCTCATCTTCCTTGCCCTTTTTAAGTATTGAAAAGTAAAACGTCCAGCAGCATCTATGGCATTGTATAAACAATTTAGAGAAATCAAGGTGGGCCGTCAAGGGTGCATGGGGACTTCTAACTCTCATTGAGTCTATATATATATTTTTTTACAGCTGCTAAATTTGTTAGAACATCCCTTACACTCAGTGTCCAGTTCCAACCCTGTGGAGGAAACTCCAAAACTCACAGCCAGAGGGAGACACAGCAAAAGCAGGGAAGAAAAGCCTCATCTTTCCACTGAGGCTGATCCATAGCACTCTGTAATGAACTCCTGGCAGAGAATCTGAGGCTCATTATGCTGGGGATTAATAATCTGCAAGATCATTTGCACCTACCTCAGTGGGTATGTCGAGTGTGGTCAATCAATCTCCCGCGAGGAAAATTCTACTTCTAAAATTACGTGGAAAGTGCACAGTAAATGGCTTTATGTCTGGAGAGCTTTGGAAACTTTTGATAAAGCAGAGTTCAAGCTATTAAAGTGTATTAGAGATGAGTTCATCAGCAGCAATTTTCAGTGCTTGCACAGTAAGAAATCCCCAGGATATCTGGAGGTTTCTGGCAGGCACTGTGAAACCCTCAGGTCACCGTTCCCCACTGCAGGGGAGGGCTAATGCCTGAGTCAGAGAAGGAAGAAATATGTACTTCTAACAGGGAAATCACTTCTAAACCCTCATATTCTCTATACTGCGGTGTTTTCCCACCTTCCATTGCCCGAAGAGCAACCCCAAGGATCAGATGAGAGTTGTCCTGGGATTGGCCACCACCCAGTCCCTGTCCTGGGGATGGCCACCACCCAGTCCCCAGTTTCCTTCCAGGCACACAAATAACCAAAGCTCATCACAAACCACCTGCTGGGCTATGGGAGCCTGTAGCAAACCCCCAGCACGGGCAGAGCTGCCCAGCAGCAGCAGAACTTTAACTCCAGCGCTCCCATCATCTCCATCAGCCATTTTACCAGAGTCCCACTGGGCATTTCCATGCTGCCTCTTGCACACACCTTCACTCAGCACAGCTGGCAACGTGTGACACCACCGGGTCACATTCCCTAGAGACCTGTTGAACACATCCCAGATATATCTGTGCTAACCAGGAACTGTGCCTACAGAAACACCTTTTCAGGTCACAGAGGTACAACTTGTCCATGTACCACATGTGCAGATGTTTCTTTGCTGGTGTAAAACACGTTATTGCAGTCCAATCTACTGAAACACTCGAGTTTCCAACAGCACACACAAGGATCAGACAATTATCCTTAATTATCTCTTCTATGTTCCAGATGGCCCTCATGAAACACAAAGGGCTGTTCAACCTGCTCAAGAGCCATGGAAAATACCTGCTGGACACCAAGTTCCAGTCCTGCAATGGCTTTGCTGACCATGGGGATGCTGCACTGCAGACTACCAGGATTGCCATTGAAACCATGCTGGAAGAGCTGGCTCCCAACCTCTGGGAGGATGACCTGGACAGACTGGTTGATTTTGGCCACCTCATTAGCCCAGAGCTGGAAATGGTGAGTGACAGACTTTATATTGCAACATCCGCTTTAAAGATAAAATTAAATAATTCAGTAGGCTGCATGAAAACCTTGTGAAAAGGAGCTGAGATAAATTCCAGATTTGCACATGCTACCCTAGGTCACCCAACACACCAGCCTGGTGTCAAAGAGGCTCCTTCTCCTGCCCCGTTTCCCCCACCCGTTTCCAATTCAGACCTCACTCCAGTTATTGCTTCTTGCTGGGCGTTTACTGAAGCTCAAAGAAAACCAGATTTCAGTGAAGCCACTAGAAATCCCCAGCATGAATTGTACCAGCACAAAGTCTATGGAGACCATAGCCCATATTACTGGCGAGAAATTGCCACTGAGGAACGAGGTGGGACACCTACACCTTATCCAATATTCAGAGCTCATCCCTCCATCTCATGGTGCCCTATCAGTGATTTAGATGGGAGGGGAATTAGATCCTAGAACCCTATGGGAGATTTTAGCTGCGATTAATCATGTGCAAAACGGATCATCCTAGCAACCCATAAATCACAAGATGCCAACATCCAGCAACCGCAGTGAGTCAAATGTCGATTTCCAGGGACGCTTTTAGAAATAAACCCCACTTATATCCTATTTGCCACCCCAAGCCTTTTCCGCCACCCACCTTTGCTGTGTTGCAGAGGGTTTTGCCGTCGCTGATGCACGGGGAGGCTGTGAACGTCGACATGGCATTCATGACGTACGTGGCCCACGCGCGCGGGCTCCTGGACGCCGAGGAGAAGGAGCAGATCCTGCAGTGCATGCGGGGCCTGGAGCTGCCCGTCTGGCACAGCGGCTGCAGCTGGGCCCTGATCCAGAGAGCCCTGCGGGAACGCCTCAAGCACAGCGGGGGACAGCCCCGCATGCCGCTGCCCACCGGCCTCGGCGTGGCAGGTACTGCTGAGGGACCCCAGCAGCCCCCCGAGAGGGCGCCTGGCGGGCAGTGGCAGCCTGGAAAATGCGCTCTGCGGTTCGCAGTCGTGCATCTCTTGCGCTCTTTTTCACGTGTCGGTAAACCCATCAAGAGACAGGATCCCTCCTGTGTACGAGCCCCAGCGCTCCGTTAAGGACTGAGGTTTAATTATTGCATTATGATTAACCGATTCACCTTGCAAAGGTAAAGGCAGTGCTCTGGCAAACCAGCAAGGGGAAAAGAAAAACGATTCCTTTGCTATACTTGAAAAGATTTGTTAATAAGTCCTTGGCAAAAGGAATTTAACGTGAATTTAACGTATTACTGCGCCTAGAACTAACACTTGAAAACTAAATAATATCTGTTCAATATCGGGGATGAAATACTCATAAGGTTTAAAATTAAAAGCCAACAAACCCCTAACACAGAAGCAATGAATGGGACCAGGTTGTGATCTCTGGCATCTGTTTCCTTTTCACACCATTTCCATGAAGCTCAGTTTCAACACACAAGGCAACAGGCTCTCACAAACTGGAGTGACTGCCACAGTCAGTCAGTGTGTGCAGGCAGGAGAAGCTCCTCTGGATGTCCTATTAACCACAACTCTTTTTTTCCAGACATATTCAATGACACCAGTGAAGAGACCCTGGAAAGAGCATACAAGCTGTGGGTCAAGGACTGCAAGACAGTGCTGGAGGAAGAGCTGCAATCCCAAGATGACAGTTCTGCCCCAGACCTGAGTTGTTTGCCAATGTAAGTTAGTGGGCAGAACTGAGTTCTGAACAAGATAAATCCAGAAGCACCTGTGAAACTGCATACACCCCAGAGCTGCATGGAACAAGCAGAGTATTTGCATCTGACGTGATTTACCTTTTTCAATTGCTTTGTTTGAAAGGGAATCTATTATTGCTCAAGATCACAAGTGAAACCACCGAGTGCCTGTAGTGTAGTTCATAGCAAACTCTTCTTTCAGGGGAAGTGAGAGGATTATTCACTTACTTAGTTAATCCAAGCTGGTAACTGCCATGGCCCTTGCCACTGGCATCCCACCACTGCTTGTGCTTGGACCCCTGACACGAGCAGGTGTAGCTGACTCATAGACCATGGGATGGCACCACGCAAAATTTCTGTGCTATATAAAATATTTGAAGTAGGTTATTGCCTTCACTGGTTATTCTTTTCTTCTTGGTGTTCTTCTTATTTTCTCTCATTCAAAAGAGCAAAACAAAGAAGCTCATCTGCCAGCCTTTGCACTCAGTGAAAGGGAATGACACACTCTGATTAGAGGCACCATCACAAGTCACAGATCAGTAAATCTCATGCTGTGAAGCACATGGGGGCTGTCTCTTGGCAGCATGGCAGCCCTTTGTCTTGGGACTCTCGGATACTGAGGGCATGCTGGCAAGTCTCCTCTTGCTGCTGCCCAAATGGATGTGGGGGTCTCATTTTGTAACCCCTGCAAGCCACCGGTGTGACAAACAGGGCACAGTTCTCAGCCCTGCTGCCTAAGAACAAAGTTGGGCTCCTGGCAATATTGCAGAACCCCCTGGTGTCCCCACATCTGCCCCAGGGCTCCTCGTACCTGTCAGACCCTGGCTCCTCTCCCATCCCAGCCTTTTCTGGTTACATGAGGTCAGCTGGGGAAAACTGAGAGGAATTAGAGGACTCAAGCAAGTTCACCATCTTCAAGCAGCCTCAGTGTCGTGTCTCAGGATCCTGGCAGACTCAGAGCAGATTATATAATGGATGCTAATGGTGAAAAATGTAAAAGTGATGCCATCATTCTCCCTGGAGGTCCAATCAAAGGAATTGCAATCAACAAACAGCCTTTGAATTATTTACAACATTATTTGTTTTTTCCCCTGGCGTTTTTTTCTCACACCAGTTTGTGCTGATGTGCTGGCTTCTGTTTTGCTAAAGTAATAAAAGCTGCTAAAATTGAAAAACTTTTGAAATAATGATTGCATTGCTGCCCACAGTGTGTGCTTGAGTACCTTTGCACGTGCTTGAGAGACAGAGAGACTGGAGAAGTGTGGCATGGAGCTGACATAATAAATCCCTTTTCCCCTTGAGCCTGGAGAAGATGTGCTTAAAACTACACAGAAAGCCCTCCTTAGGCTTCTGCAGAGCAGGGCATCTCTCCAGTTTCAGGACAGGCTTTCACACAGATGGTACTGTCTTACCAAGGAGATTTAGAGCACATCCTCAGAGCCACAACTTCTTAGAAATAAACCCATAATTCCCATAGTTAAATGAGCCCAGGGCTGAGGATCAGTGAACTTGTCTCCTTTTCCCACACCATCAAACACAGGCTCATTCAGTGGGTTTCTGACAGCAGCCACTATGTGAGGAGAGCATCACTGCTTCTCTCAGGGATCCACCAGCAGCACCAGCTGTGCTAGAACAGACAGGGACAGTGCAACAGGAGAGCAGCTGAGGGCCCAGGAATGTCTGAAGGGAGGGGTGTCCTGGGGTGGCTGAATAGCTCGGTATCCCCAGTCGTCCGTTTTTTGCCGTGCTGCTGGACATTGGGCACTGCGCCTTTAAGGCCGGCTCTGAGGGCGAGGCGAGCGGACGGCGCGCACTTTGTGTCCGGGATCCTCGTCTGCGCCGCCCTCCCGGAACTGCGGCTGCTTGGCGTGCTCGGTGTGCGTGCTGCTCCGCGGACAGCGGAGGGGCTTTTCTTTTGCTTTTGGTAGTTAGTTTCTTAGCTAGCCGAGNGTTGTGCAGCGACTGTGCACTGAACAGACTGTCCAGAGAGGGTGTGGGGTCTCCCTCATGGGGATATTCCAGAACTATCTGGACACAATCCTGTGCCCTGTGCTCTGGGATGACCCTGCTCGAGCTGGGAGGTTGGACCAGAGGAGCCTGTGGTCTCCTCCAGCCTGGAACATTCTGTGACCCCAACTTTTTAGGAGCATGAGAGAGCCCCAGGGACAGCAGTGTGAGGGGCAAAGGTGCTGAGAGCCATTTAATGTTGTGCTTACAGTGATCACCTGGGCACACTCACAAATGATCTTCCTCCTCTCCAGCAGCTGTGTGGGCCATTTTTCACACCAGATAACCTAGAAACGAATGAAGCACAGGATTATCACCTGCCCAAGTCAGTGTCCTGCAGCACAGTGTCCTCCTTCCATGGAGGAGGTACAATACAAACATCGCTCGAGTTGCTCATTTTAAATGTCCAAGGAGAGACTCTCAGGAGCCCAAAGGCATTTGGCACTCCATTTCCACCAAAGCCAAGGTGCAGCTCAGCAGGGTCCAGGCGAACTGAACTAAAAAGAGTCACAAAACCACACATGCACATTAAAAGCCCAGCATCCACAACCTATGTGTTATTGGTGACAGTGACCTGGCTGTGGGTCACCTGCCAGCCATTCCCCCACACTGGCTTTGCCTCTGTCTTCAGAAGCCAGTGGTTGTATCTGTAACAACATATCCAAGGAGCTGCAGCACAATTAGGACTGAAAAGTGAACACATGATTATTATTATTTTTTACCCTCCCTTCTGCTGTGGGTGACAGAACACAATCAGCCCCTGACGTGCTTGGTTGCTTGGTAGCAGACAGGCACATTTTTAATTATATATTAAAATATGCTAAAGAACATAAAACAGCTGCGTGACTAATATGTGTGTATCAAGAAAGGCACATGACAGCAGCAAAATTGCTTCAGTGTCTGATAAAAAGTGCCTCTGCCAGGCTTGTCATCAAAAGATCAAGAGAAAGGGGTGGAAAGTATTGTTAATAAAACAGTGACTTTTTAAAATACCCCTCATTGTTTGAGGTGCATTTTTTTTTAATGTCTAGCATGAATTTAATTCTTTTCCATTTATTCAGCCTTGATTTAGTTCATGCTTGTTCAAACAGAACTATTATATTAGACCTAAGATCTCTCCTTCTTTTACGATGCATTACTCCAAAGAGAAAAGCTGAAAGTCCCAGCTGGGTCCTTGCAGTGCAACTTCTTCATGGATCTGTTTGAACAAAATTACTTTAGTGGTCAGAGAAAAAGAAATTATTTCATTATTTACAAGTGATGAAGTCATTTCTTTTGCAACAGCCTGCTCTATAAACTGCTTTTCAGCAGGGAAAAAAGAAGAGAAATATTAATAAAGTCCCTTCCAACCCGAACCAGTCTATGATTCTGTGGTTCTGGAACTGATAAAGGAATATCTAAGCAGCAATTACTCATGCCCAGTGAACAGTAGCATCCAGTGTACTCAGTGTAAAATGAGAATCAGGCCAAAGGTCTTGAAGACATTAAAAGGTTTTGACTAAATGTATTTGAAGTGGCTAAAGAAACAGTGCTGAGCACAACAGCAACTGCCCCGTTCCTCGTGCAACACAGCACCTGCTCCCCCGCCCGGAGCCGATAGCTGCAGTGTGAACCACACGCTGCCTTCAGAGAAAACAGCCTGCAAGTGCCACGGGTAAATCCAGCTCGCCGTGGAGCAGGGTGGGCTCGCCGGGCCGTGCCCGGATGGAGTGCAGGAATCTGCGCCTGTGGGTCCGTGCTGGGAAGGACACAGCCCCGCAAGAGTGTGCTGTTCCCCGCTCTTTGCCTTCCAGTCTGGCTCCTGCTGCTGTCACAGGCACTCAGGAGGAAAGGCAGCAGAGCAGGGAGCTCTGGAGAGGCACAGCCAAACAGCCAGAGAGCAGGCAAAGCTTTTGAGCAAGACCAGAGGCCCCCAAGCCATGTGCCCCATCCACCAAACCCTGCTTTGGGGCAGCATCCTCAATATGTACATCAGCCCCATAGTGACATTTATATATATATAAAAGAACAACAGATGTTTACACACTTTCCTTATAAATATTGCATTTATGGCCTGGCCCCTCCTGCTGACCACAGCAGCCTTCTCCTTGCCGTGCACAGCTCTGGGACAGCACTAACACAAAGGAGTCTGTCACAGGAGCCATCACTTCCCTCTATGATTCCAGAGCACAACTCCTGTTAAGAGTCACTCCCAAAAACTGAGCTGGAAAAGGAGCAGTTTCAAGGAAGGGTGAACCTCGGGCCACAGGCAAAGACAACGGTGTTGCTCAGTGCACACGCATCTGACCCCTGAGCCAGCATCCTGTCAAGCCTCGCTGATTTTAATAACTCAGGAACACTTTTTCAAGCCATTGCCCTGCAATTTTAAACAAGTATATTCCAAAGGAGCTGGAGCAACAGTGTAGGACAACTTTCAGTTCTGGGACCACCCCCAGGTGTGAGAGCAAAAGGAGCAGCACTGCTGAACCCACAGAGAGCAATCACCGCCTCCCTCCTGGCATCCGGAGCTGCCGGGCTCCCAGGTCTCCTGGAAAGGAAGGCACAACCAGGTGACACGGTGACAGTGTCCTGCTGTGCCACCACACCTCCCGGCCGAGCCCTGCAGCATCCCCCAGCCCAGCCACAGGGCTCTCCAGCAGAACAGACCACACCAGGCACAGCTGGACTTACTGCTAACATTCACTTTCTTACCCTGCACTGAATATTTTGGGCTTGTCCAACGCAACTGAAAAGGCTTCTAAGCAGAGCTGCCACCAACTCTTCACTGACACAGAGCTACTGCCTACAGCCAATACCCCCGATGGGTGTTCTTCCTGCTCCTCCTGGGTCCTCCAACCCAGCCAAAACCTTGAGGTGCTGCCACCCACAGCAAGAAATTCACTCCAAGCTGACCACAAAAAACCCCCAAACAACTGACCACCAAAAGAAAAGTCAAAATACATCTAAGAACTCAAACTTAAAATAGAAATTATATCCTAGGCTGCTGATAAATAGGTTTTCTAATGCAGTACTACTACATTATAATACTATGCTTAATTTCTAAAGAAATTATGTTACAAAACCTGCTGGAAACATGAACTTTTACTCAAGCACCTTCTACAAAGAGGGAGTGGGGCTGTTCAGCTGTAGTCCTAGTAGACTCAGGCATTTTCTGTTGGGTCGGATTTTAAATTGAGCTAATAATTTTTAATTCAACTGAATTAGGTATTTTCTACTCCTAATAGGTATCAGACTTTCA
The DNA here is from genome assembly GCA_013397845.1 of Melanocharis versteri. NCBI lineage: Eukaryota > Metazoa > Chordata > Aves > Passeriformes > Melanocharitidae > Melanocharis > Melanocharis versteri. Next base: position 364,352 of record VZTG01001429.1, read on the forward strand.
AACCACTGGTCAAATTCAATCCTCCTGTTTATACTCAGGGCTCAAGTCCCCTGAGACAACACTCAACAACCCTCAATGCTGCTGCAGCAAAGTCCACAGAGAGCAGGAGCTCAATGCTGTGAGCAGAGGAAGCAAAAGGCTGTTGAAGAACAAGAGCAGAAGGGATGAGAGCAACAGAGACAGGCAGAAATAATGAAGATGGGAAGACACAACGAGACTGCAGCTGGTTCCTCACCAGCAGAAGCCAGGAGCAGCTGTTTGTGTGTTGGTTGAGAGGAGGTTTGGGAGGAGTGAGCAGAGAGGGGACGGGGATCCTGCCGTGCACAGGTCACCTGAGAAGGGCGTGAGGTGCTCCTGTGCAGGACTGCTGGGGACAGGTGACCTTGCAGCAGTGACAGCAGGGCAAAGGGGGGCAGCTACCCCGAGGCCTCACAGAGCCCATGACCTCACAGGGCAGCAAAGAGCAGGCAGGGAGGGAGGCAAATGACAAGAGCCCACGGGAGGGGAGAAAGGCAATGACATTTTTCCACATCCAGCTGTTTTATTCCTTACTCTGGACCACAAGATCTGGGTCTTTCCACTTTGGCGTGTATTTGCCAAGCCCAGGTGGGGTCTGGTCTGCAGCTTCATTCCCTTGTGTGACTGCCACACAAACACAGCTGGACAGCTCTGGAGGAACCAAGGATGCCAACCAACACCAGGTGGCAGGGACATGGACACATCCATGGCCGAGTCACAGACACAGAAGCACTGCAGGGACTCCAAATGCACAGGAAAACAAGATCTACTCACATGGAAAACGAGTGACTTACACAGATGTATGTGAAAAACCAAATGCTTTAATCCATCTATCAAGAACAACAGTTCAAATTATTTCATTGGATACATTAATATTGATCCATAATTTACAGTGCTATGGACCATACACAAATTATTGCTGCAGTCAACAGCAGATGAATATCAACATTACAGTACCAAGCATCATAGCAAGAGGCAGTAATTAATGTCACTTTTTCAAGAAATATAGGTATTTATACTATTATCAACATCAGCTTCCCCCCCAGTGCATTTTATGTCAAACAACATAAATGTAAGTGCATTATTTTGTGCTTTGTGCTTTCCTTACGTACCTTCTTTTTGCTTTTTCAGGTTGTAAGAATTAAATATTGCTTTGTAGGCCAAAAGCAGTAAGGAAGACCTTCATGGTACTCTGCACGTCCCTGCCCTGTTGCACGGCTTTGGCAAAGTGAGAATTGGTCGGTTCCCCATCCGCCTGCTCAGGGAAGCCACCGCTGCCCAGCGTCACACACGTCACCGTCACCAGACCGGGCAACACCTTCTGTCCATCTCACTCCACCTAGCCCATGCCAAACCCTGCCTGTGACAGCTGTCTCTGCCCTCTGCCACCACCCCCTGCAGAATGTCACAGCCACAGCCTCCACAACGCCCAAACGGGCAAAGGCACCTCCCATTGGCACCCACTGGGGGTCTGTCTCCTAGAGGTGTCCCCACTGCAGTGCCACCATTCTGAGGGTGGCAGACTCAGAGGAGGGCTGTAACCTCAGGAAACACGGGGGAAAGAGTGAGCAGGGCACGGCCAAGTTCTGTGTTACCCCAGAAAACACAAGGTACAGGAGCACACAAGGCAGCTGCTGCGGCCACAGAGATTTCTGCCAAGGAATCCAGCTCTTGATGGAATGGTTGGCCTTGAATCCTAACTCACCTCCACACAGCATGGAGCCAAAAATCAGAAGTCATGGCTGTCAGCGAGTACCAGTGGTTTCACATAAGCTTGAAAAATATTCATATACCACAGTCTAGACTTGAATTTCTGAATGCCCGGGGCAGGCACCAAACCAAAAGCCTCATTGGATACATTCAGTGGTTCTCAGTTAACTACACTCCAGCACGCACACACCCTGATTTGCTGCACCAACGCTGCAGAGCTGCCCCATTTCCTGGGAAAGGGCAACACAGCCCTGTGTTACAGCTACAAGCATTTCCCACAGCCCTGATTTTCCCACCTGTCACCCCAGCCAAACAGCAGCACCAGAAGCCTGTACCCCCATACTCGACTCGGAGCTATGGCACAGCTGCCTTGCAGGGACCAGGAGCATTTTCTGCCCCAGGACCACGGTGACCACAGCACATCCTGCAGCCTCCCGGGTCCCACCTGGGCCACAGCTTCTCTACCCTAGGAAAGACACATTCCCAAAAGCTGTCTGGGGTGGGGGGGAGAGGCATCATCACAACCCAACTCCAGCTCCTCCTTCAAAAACTATAAAAGAAAGGAAAAAAAAAGCCACAACCCGGTGGTTGCATCAACACATCGCTGGCAGCTCAAGCGGGAAGGGAGGGCTGGACACAGCCACGGGAAGAGTGACAGGAACACAGATGCCGAGTTCCACAGCTGCCACTGCAGCCCTGCTGAGCCTGAGCCCCTCATGCTGGGAGCACAGGTGCCAGGCAGGGCACACCAGGAGCCCTCGCCCCCCGTGCCACAGCAGCGGTGCCAGGCAGGGCACACCAGAGCCCTCACCACCCACACCAGGAGCAGCAGTGCCAGGCAGGGGACACCAGAGCCCTCGCCACCCACACCAGGAGCAGCAGTGCCAGGCAGGGGACACCAGAGCCCTCGCCACCCACACCAGGAGCAGCAGTGCCAGGCAGGGGACACCAGGAGCTCTCCCCATGTGAAATGCCCCGGAGAGGGCTCAGCGAGCTGCGCCGTGGGAACTCCCATCACCGCCCCCGGCCACCCCGTCCTACCCAGTTCACATTTGGTTTCTGAACACCACCTGCTGAGCCCAAGGCTTCCTTGGAAAGCCAGCCAGACTGGCACTCAAGTTACTCACCGTTGCACTCATCCTATGTAATTTCCAGTGTAGCACAAAGGAGAAAGGGAAGCTCTGGTTTTCTATCCGTAGGCACCATGCTACACCTCAACGCCCTACACACCACCACCCTAAAGCTCTGTCTATGCCACACTTCAGTCAGTGCTAGTCGAGGAAGACTACAACTAGAGTTTAAGGCACTTCATTCTGAACGAGCTACGCCTGCCAGTCAGCTGTAGGCTGCCGTGGAGAATTCCATTCCCTCCGTCTAGCTCGGAACACCACCTGTCACCTCCGTGGAACACCTAGGCTGGATATAATACAAGGAAAACTACCGTTATTGCATAGGACTACACTTGAGTAGATAATGCACCGAACTACTTTTACAACATGGTTGCATGTTAAAAATTAATAACATTGTTATCAAGTAACAGTTATTTGCAGATACAGTAATTTACTCCTTTTTTTTTTTGTTGTTTTTTTTTTCTCTTATGTCAGCCCCAGTGCTGAAATAGAACACAAATTGCTCTAACGGGTATATTGACTACATAGTTATGTTTCCAAGCATATTACTACTTTTTTTTCTGTATCACTAAAAATAAATATGTAAGTTCAGTTTCTCTACAGAGTTGTTTTATTACCTAATCTAAATTTTTACTCTACCTTAAATGCGTTTAAAAACATTTTCAAAGTGAGACTGTAATATACAAAATATTCTCAAAATCTCTCTTAAAACACAGAACCCTGCATAAAAGCTTCCTTTCAAGTGTTTACAAAGAATGCAGAAAACTTCCAATGAGTTTTAAAAATGTCAAAAAACCGCTGCAATATTAAGAGGCAAAAATCTTACAAATGAAATACAAATAAATTTAAAACAAAAAGTTGAGGATAACTAAGGAATCCATGCAAATCAAAAGAAACTGTACAATGCAATTTAAAAAAAAATAAAGCCAATTAGATATGTACAACATAATGTGCCCAGCTGATATTATGAATAATTTTTTTTTTGTCCGAAGAGTGTATCCCAATTTACAGCGCTCCTGCTGGGTTTGCCATTGGCAAAGCCATCCATGTGTGTCACAAAACCAAATAAAAATTTAAGAGGAAAATCTTGAACCGTGATCAAAAGGAAAACCCAAATCAGCTCAGAGCAAAATTAAACAACACTCTGAGACACTCACATCTCCCTGCAGTTTCAGCAACAGCATTTTATATCACAATCGACACAATCAGGATGTCTTAACACTTGGGTTTAGTTTGTTTTCTGAGTGAAGTCGGGTGGGTATTTTCCCTAAACACTTGTCATGTAAGACCAACATTTGAGGGACACTGTATCTTTAAGGCAGCACTATTCAATTAATACAATTACAAATTGGACTTTTTTGTTTTTGTTGTTGTTTCTTTACATTCTTCAACTTTACATTTTGTTTCCAAGTAAATAGGTTGCATTTACAATCCTACAATTGCCCCCTCCCCCCCCAGTAGAAACAGACTCTTCATCTGTAATTCTATTGCTTTGAGTAGATTTGACCAGTTCAAAGTTCTTGGCGAATCCAGTTCACAGATTCTGTACATATGCTGTACAATATTTTGGAGGCATTGGTAGTTTTAAAATAGAATATACAAGTTTCTTCACAAAAATTCTAAAAAAAATCCTATATATATAATATATACACACACGCACACACACGGATGAAGCACAAGGGGGGAGGAAAAAAAAATCGAAAAATTCTACAAAAGGTAAATTATTTCATCTACTGATCAAGAACCAAAGCAGTTTATGAAAGGTGTGCCAACAGATGCTAACAAGCATGGTCAGTGTCCTCCATGCTCACGCTGCTCCGCCTGCTACTCGTCTTTGACGCCCCAGGAGACACGGAGGAGAGCAGGGGGTCAGTCACTCCCACGGGGGACAGGGTATCGTCCATCAGGATATCTTCCAGTTTGGATCCCATTTTGGCAGGAACACTGTAAGTGCCAGCTGGTTCAGTCACGTTTCCCAGGTTGTCACTGAAGGTGATGGTGCCGTCGGTGAGGTCCAGGGTGGTGGTGCAGGACAGGTCTGTGTGGTGTGGCATCATGTCTTGAGTGCAGTTGTCCAGCACAGGCTCCTGTTTGATGACCCTGTTGACCATGTCGGGGGAGCAAAGGCCTGTGGATGGGACAAGGGACAGTCCGTGTGCCCGGGCTTGCATCTCAAGCTCCTGTGAGGGAGAATAAGGGGCAAATTAAAAGGAAGTCTGGAAGTAAAATCTGCCATCTTACGCTCGTCTTGCAGTTTGCTTCTCCTGTACACATTTCCTCCCTGTCCCATAGTGACAAGGGCTTGTACCTCTCACACTGCAGCCCTGCAGATTTGCACCTGAACAGCAGAGTCTTGAAGAGGTGGGTGAACACCATCCCACACAGGCCCTTCACACTCCTCCTCAGCACCTACACCAGAGCCAAAACCCAGCACTCTGCAGCACAGACATGTTCCCCTCAGGCTTCTTCTCAAACCAGTGCCAGGACAGGCAGGTTTGGCATCAGGTGGGGTGAGGAAAAACATTTAAAAATAGGAAGAAAACCCAACTAAATAGGAGAAGCATGTGTTCAGTAATTTTTAAAAAGTCATATGTGAAGGCACAGCATGTCTGTGTGATCCTTGTCAATCCCTGCTGAGACACTGGAAGGGACATTTCTCACTCTACAAGTCTGGCAGAGCTGGAAGAGGTCAATCAAAACAGTGATATTCCTGTGCAGAAAAATCACAAGCAAGTCACAGGAAGGTTTCAGACTTCACACAGAGCCAGGATTCTTCAGATTTCCTCGGAAAGTTTAAATCTCACCTTCACATTTAATCATACAGATGCACTTGAAGACACATAATAGAAGAATTCTTTTAAATGCCCTCTCACAAATACATCAGTAAAAGAGATGTTTCGCTTCTACTTCTGCATCATATTCGGCAATCACAATCTCTGTTGTGATTGTGCTGTTTCTGGATATTCCTGTCACTGGGGCTGATTAACACCCTTTTCCACTATTCCCTAAGGCTAAAGCTTGTAATGGCACACTGCAAGATCAGAGGAGAAGCTGGAATGAGCAAGCATGTCTTCCATCAGCTAACGTGACAGCATCAGGAGTTCCTTATTCCACACTTAATCAGAATCAACACAACAAGGGAAAATACACACTTGAGGTTATTTGCTGCCAGATGTATTGCCCGTTATTGAAAGGTCTGGGTTTTATGGTATTTTGATTGAAGGAGCCAGAGCAGATGGGTAACACAGAGCAAGATGGAAGATGTTTAAAAAGTGATCTCACTTAGCTTTGAAACACCACTGCTTGATGATTCTCTGTAAAAGGGTTGTGTGTTTTTATCATCTCATTCTAGCAGCAGATTGCTCAACCGAGTACGAAACTGCACTGAGGCTCAACCCGGCCTGTTCTATTTTAAAGCTGTTTACTTCCACACTTGACTCTCAGGTATTTGCAGCTTCATTATCTCCCTGGTGGATTAGCTGGGCTGTTGAGGGATCTCCTGGCAGGGTGCAGCTGCATGCAGAGCTCAGCTGTTCGAGCTGCAGGGGAGCAGCAACATGAGGCTATCTGGGGTATCGTTGTCTCCATGTTAGGTGTTCTTACACCCAATTCTGGTACATTTCTTTAATTACCCTTCTACGGAGAGGGGCGGCTATCCAGAAAAAACGCCTGTGTAGGCTTCAAGGTTAAGGTTTCCTATCCAGCTTGAGGTGAAGACAAAGGAATCAGTTAGAGAAACAGAGTTTTCACCCTTAAATTTCTGTGTAGCTCAGAACATTGGGAACCTGGGTGAATCTAACAAGGCAACAACCCACAGAGAAAACGTATTCATGCCACCTACTGCTTTTCAGTGCTGAGGAGAACTGCTGTACAGTCCTACAGACTTCAAGGAGCAGGGAAGACTCCCAAACAGCTGAACTTAATTTCATGACTATCAACAAATACATGATACATGAAGTCCCAATTCCTTAGGCCTGGCAAACAGAAGAATGTATTACCATACAAATAGTTTTGATGGTATGCTTTGGAACTAACGTTGGCTATGGTAAAACAAAAACAGACCACTCATAAGTGCTTTTACTAGAGTGTTAGGATTCTACTTTTTTTTTTTTAACTAAGACACCTTTGGCTTTTTCTGGAAAAATCTCTGCAAGCATCTCAGCACTGGCCACTGTTAATTTAAACGTCCCTTCTAACCAGCACCCCACGAGCCACCACCATTTGCAATCACACGCTGCAACACCGAGAGCACTTGCAGCTCGCTTCTCAGCAAACCTGTATTCTGAGCAGCAGGTGCCTGTTGGCATGTTCCAGCTTCTTCTGCCTGTTCTCCAGCTCCTTGGTGCGCTGCTGTTCCCTCTGCAGCTTGCGGATGTAATCCACCGACGCCTTCAGAATCGTTCCCTTGTTCCAGCGCATGTCCCTTTGGGATCAACAAGGAACGACAAGGTAAGGCTCTGTTTCGTAGCTGTTTCCTTCACACCTGTACCTGTGACTGCAACTTATCCCGACATAACACCCAGCTACCATTTATTCCAAGTTTGTGGATACAGAAGGTGTTTGCAGTGCGCTAGAGGGGGCTGGAGCACAGCCCTTGGGAACATTTGCTTCAGAGAGAGAGAGAGCGCCTGCGGCATCACCATCTCCTCACATCATCTTGCTTTCTCTAAATAAGCAGAAAACATCTTACTGCAGACTGTCAGAGCAAAGATCCACCTGTCCTGTAGGCTGATACTGAGAGATCTTGTCTTGCTGGCCTTGCAGGAGGCTGCAGAGCCCCTCTGCAGAATGGCTGTGAAGTTGCTCTACGAGCAACTGCCTCAAAATACTGGAAAACCTCCCCAAAAGTATCACGGGGCATTGATTCAGATTTAAGTGGACTTCCAAACCCCAGAGCAAGGAGGGTTCCTTGCTACTGAACCAGCATTGGGAAAGTGTAAATACAAGCTAAAAACAGTAAAATCATTGTAGAATTATCATAAAAAACATCTGGGAGATTACAACGAACACTGACAAATTATCAGTGAACAGGCACACAGTTACGCTCTTTATTTTCCTTTTTTTTTCCTCTTGGAGAGAAGGAGAATGTGATGGCTTCCCACAATAAATCACCCTCCGTTTTCACTGAAACAGGGACCAGTTCTGTCATTTCAAGCTGTAATGTCTAATTAATTTAAAAAATCGTTTAGCAAGACATGCAACCATCTAAGCAGCCAGACCAGTATAAGGTTCTCCATCCTCACGACTCTGCCTCTGGTAAGGCAGTCAGTCACTGCCAGCACCAAGCCCAGCTTTGAGACAAAAATCATCACATTAATACAAACACAAGCAGGTTCCAAAGGGGGAAAAATGAACCCCCCCAAAAAATCTTCAAAAAATACAATGGAACCTTTCAAGCACTTCTACCATCACAGAGTGCTAAGAGCAAGAAGAAAACAGGAACTTTGGGGGTTTTTTGGTAAGTTCTTGCTTATTTAATCCTTAATGCTTAAGGATTATTTTATCTCCTCCCTCCCACAGGCTCCCTGGGCATGTTGTACTTACGGGTCATTTGACTTGGGTATCAAGGTGCCCAGCTCTTTTATACGATCATTAATATTAAATCTTCTTCTTCGTTCAACTTTAGGAAAAACAGCACAAATGTTACAAGTAATATTCACACTTAATTACAACTTATCAAGTGTTTCATCAAAGATTTCTTTAAGCACCACTAAGATGTTTGCCTGAAGCTTAAAATCCAGTGATAATTTATTTTGCTCTCCTACACACGGACACACTAAGACAGAAGTTCTGTCTATACTGTAAATTTTGGGACTGCTGAAGTCCCAGAGTTTAACTAAGACCAAAAACCAGGATGACTGAGAAGCAAATACTTTTCTAGGGAAAAGCACCACAGACGAATTAAGACACAAATATTCAGATGCTCTAGGAAATCCCAAGACAGAAAAAAGGACAAAAGGTACAGTCTCTTTTTTTAAAGTACTGTTCCTTGTGCAACACTTTGAGGATCCAAAAGTCAAATTTAGATACCAATTTTCCTGGGTTACCTTTCCATGCCATGGAAAAGGCTTCTGAGTGGCTCAAGGCACCAAACAGTTCCTTTTTTCTGCTACTATGAAGTATAAAAAGGCATGTTGCGGATCCTTTAAGTCTTAAGATGCTCATTATTTAAAAATGCTTTTTTTTCTAACTTGGAAATACGAGTTCCTTTCAAAAATGGGATTTATAAAATTGCCACACTGTTGTTTAAAGTCACAAATTGACCACATATCTAATATTAAGAAAAAACATTAAAATTTAAAAAGCAAAATTGTGCAAGGTAGATTTGCTAAAAGCAATTTGGCCTCATGTTGCACCCAGCAATTCCATTGATAAAAACCACTCGTTCACTTGGTTTATTGAAAAAAAATTAAAAGAGTTAAAATTCAATAGTAGATTTAAGGACACATTTCACAAGAATTTGAAATATTTCATATATGGGCATAACACAATGACTTAGTGCTTTATACTACGTGCAGTACCTCATTCAGATTTAAAACACCAGTATTTGAACACTTAATGCCCAAAATCATTCCAAGAATTGGTGCAAAATGTGAGGAACCAAAACTTACTCAAGTTGTGATTGTCTTTCTTTTGCCTCTCCTTAGCCAACGCTCTCGCTTCCGACTCTGTAGGAAAAATACATGCTGTGCATGTGAATGAAGTAATTAGAATTAAAATAATTCAATCACGGCGTTTCAGCCTGTGAAATATCTGCACAGGAAGCCTGATGGATATTTGTCACACCAATTATTACCCCCATTCCGAGCAGCAAGAAGGGCCTGGGGATGCCAAAACACAAGGCTGGGACTGAGCTTCACCTCTGCACCTGTGGAGCATCTCTTCCCACACTTCCCAGAGTGACTCCCATGATGGGAATGTTTCCCACGGAGGCCCTGACTCAGCAAGGTATTTGAGGACAGCAAGCTGCTGAAATCCAGCATACCTTCTCTGTCTGCACACGTATCCCACGGGAGCTGAACCAGAGGAACAGCATGCTTATGGCATTGCTGCCTGCTCAGGATGTGACACAGGCAGAAGTCAGAGGCTCTGCTCACCCAAATTAAGGCTACATCCTTCTGTGGCACGTGCACACACATCACCACAACACTCAAGGGGTAACTTAAGCGACCTGTTTAAAAATAGTGTATTTTCCAGCTGCACTAACTGTTCCTATTACACGGAAAAAAAAAAAAAAAGGTGAAAAATTAAACACCTTTCTTAGCAATAAAGTTGGAAAACAACGGTTCTTGCTGCGGGAAAAGCAAAAAGGACAGTGATGGCAGCCATGCTGCACAGAACTTGTCTCCTCAACTCAGAACTGCCCTTCACCTTGTTCCATACACTTATTATCTATTTTTGATTATTCTGCGATTATTGCTATTATATTCTAGAATAATAATATCATTATTAACTTCAGCATGCAATAGTTCGGGCAACAGCACAACTAAATTTCTTCTTTTCAGTTCTCATTTGGTCCTAAGCTTCTCAAGCAATTTTAAGTATTTTATCTTTGCTCTGCCCCTTTCCATTTTTTAAAAGGTGAGGTCATTAATCCTTGCCCTGTTGCATTCAACTCCCCAAACCAGCAAGCACTTTGCTGTTCTACAATAAATCAGTGAGGAGCAACGTGTGCATCATCTTTTATCACACGTTCCACTGTGGAAACAATCCCTCACTGTCTCCAATAAGTTTCTTTCCTGTATTACTTTATTCTGATCAGAAAAAGACTCACCTAAATTAATTCTGTGTACAGGTTGAGAGTAGCAAATAAACGTTAAACTTATTTTCGTTCTGTTTTGATACATTTGATGTATCGAGGACTTCCATAAGACCACTTCACTCACAATTTCCCCTCTCTTTCTGCCTTCTTGGCCTGAAGGCTGACACAACCACTTGCAGCAAATTCACCAGTCTGCACATCTAAGTTGGGCTGAGTTTGCAGCCTACAGCCCCTGGAACTTTCTATACTTGGGGTGACAAAACTGCCTGTAATACAGGACTTTGACTAGATTTCCTCCCTTCCCACCCTCCTCTTACAATTCCATCTCTGTACAAGCTTTGCTTTTTTCTAGCAGCCACAAATCATTGTGTGCTCTGTGTGTCTTCTGCTGGTGCTGAGCTCAAATTCTGTGCTGTCCTATAAATGCAAATATCCGCCGGCTCAGAGAGGTGGCATTTCCTCCTGGCCTATTAAAACTGCTCTGCTTAAACTAATTCCTGCCCAGAACCTGCTTGGCAACTGAGTCAGCCTGTGAGTTTTCACAACAGAAACCCAGAAAGATGACAGACAAGAAAGAAACCAGGCCCCTACCCTACTGCATAGTCAGTGACTCTCTGCTGGGCTTAAGAACAGGCATTTCTGGGCATTAATATGATTTTGCTGTCAGTTCTAGAGTGGATCTCCATTTGTTCAGCCTACAGACAACCTCACCTTGTACATGTACCCTATGTGTGGTTATATCCTTTCAACTGAGCAGAAATAAAACATGCCTGGGAATATGAAAACTTACTATTTGCTTCAAACTGTCTCACTCCTGTACACATGTGCTGGAGAGAACAAGGCTTTTAGTGTCTCACTCTCCTGCCCCTGCCTCCCACAGCTTGTTCAGAGCACTGCCGCAGGAACTGGCATAAAAAATTTACAGAACACTTCATTTTCATCTTAATTCAGTGATGCATATTCATAGAATCATAGAATGGCTTGGGTAGGAAGGGACCTTAAAGATCATCAAATTCCAATCCCCCAAGTGCCTAATTTTACATTTTAAAGGATCTACATGTCCAGACTTCATATTATAACCGGTTATTTGTTCATTACTGCCCTCCCCTACTGAAGTAAAGCCCCAGTGTGTATCATTCCTTGACATGAATCCCACAGAGACTCCAGATGTGAAGTTGTTAAAGTTTGGTGCTGATAGAACAAACAGTAAGCCCAAACTAGAAAACAGCTCTGGAAGAGATGCATGGAAGCTTCCTGGAACACAACACAGTGCAGGTGTGACTATAAAAATTAAGGACTTTATCTGAACTCGTGACAGTGAACACACATATGAACACAGGCTGAAAGTAACTGTTCACCCATATATTCTTTCTCATAACAGAAATTATGTCCAGTATCACCTAAATTCAAAACAATGGTACTATTACTCCAAGGTGGTATTTTAGATGTATTTACCTGTGAGCTCCCTTTTTATATTAGGAAGATTAGCTGGACATGAGTTGCTGATGTTTAGTCCTGGAGGAGGCATGCTTTGGTTGCCATAAAGGTCAATCAAATTGCCAGACACAGGCAACTGGAAAAGATAAACAAGGAAAAGGATCATTTGGTTTGCCTTTATGAATGCCTTCGTACAGAAGAACAGAGACAGGATCTGCTAAGAAATCTGTACTCTCTTCCAAGTGCAAACAGAGCCTGCAAGAAGGTCAGCAAAATCCACAGATACGCATGGGTATGAGGGATAAAACATCTACACTGGGAAAATTCTGTTCTCTCTCCTCAAAAATATGCAGACTTAAAATATTAAGAGGTAAAAGAAGAGGTAAAATGCTGGTGATATTGCTGCTTTGTTGCTCCTTGTTTTTCACTAAAACTGTTTTATCTATATCCCCAAAACTTCTATCTTAAAGAGCCTACAGAACTCTCCCAGAGAAACCCACCCGTTTTCCAGGGATACGTGAGTGGAAGTACTTTGCAAGTTGTCACATGCTGGAGGAAGAACGCTGTATTAATTAATCACATTTTTCATGTGATTTGAAAGCTACCTACACAGAAAACATTTCAGTTTACTTTGTTTTTTGCCTTACATAACGAGAACGCGCATCAGTAGGAGGAAGATTATTTTTACAGTAAGTTTCCTCAATTACTTGTTCACTCTGCTCTGTTTATTGAGGTATTTAAACAAGTAGATTTATACAGAAATAGGACAGTATTTCAACAAGACCTATCAAAGCTATCCTTTTATATTGAAACATATTTAAAGAAGCTTGCAATTATCCTGAGCGGATTATTTTACCCATCTCTTATTTGGTTTTGAAAAGACAGGTATAAAACACTCTGGTATCTTATCTGAGTGGCAACACTTCTTATCATCACTGCTGCAAAGAAAACCAATCCCTCCAAGACACTGATCCTGCAGAGATTAGAGTGAGTATTATCTTTACACCCATGTAAATAATGCTGGTGAATACAATGCAGTGACTCACAGCCAGGACTATTAAACTCCTACTGATGGGCCTTGTCAGACTGGGACCTAAGAAAATTTCTCTGCCATATGGAAGCAGATGGAATAGGAGTTGATATGTAAAGTACCACCAGCCAGAAGCCATGCTGGTAGTTGAGAACAGATAGTGGCCAACAACAGCACCAAAGTCCCCTGACTCAATCGTTAAGAGAGAGAAGGAAAAAATGTAACTGAATTCTCAGTAAAAGTCAGCCTTATTTAAAAAAAAAAAGGAATATCTAATAATGCTGCTCAGGTCACAGGTGTCCTGGTTGTGACCTGCCCACGTTAGTGTCAGGGTGACCACTCAGTCTCACTGCTCTACGAGGCTGACCCTTGTCTCTTCGGGTGCCCCAAACACATCCCTGACACCGGCACAACGAGAGCGTCACACACCCTTCTGACTTGGATGTGCTCGTCTTATTCATGCTCCTAAGCATGGAGAGAGCACAAAGACCTTGTTTGTAGCCCAAGGACTCGAAGCTCATAACCAGACATGTGAAATCTAATTAGGAATTTCAGGGAATTTAGGAAAATAAAAAAGATTTTTTTGTTCGAAAAAAGAAACTGGCATCTCAAATCCTGGGTAAAGCAGCCAGGTTTTAGTGAAACATGGAGAACACCAAGCTGCTTCCTTACTGCAAGATGGACCCTGACTGTTACAACAGTTTGTGATTGATTTTTTTTTTCCCCAAAGGTGTCAAACACTGAGCCAGATTTCCACGTCAATAAACAGGATCAGTGTGAGCAATGACCACAAAGGGGACAGACACTGAAGGCAGGCAGCAACTGCTGAATGAGCACATGTGCATAGCTGCTAAAGGCTGTCCACAGGAATGCTCATCAGGGAAATCCACATTAGGGGGAGATGCCAACAGTCTCCACTTGAATCAGTGATCCATGAGCAAAAAGACTGATCAGCTTCTTTCTTTGACCACTTTCCCCAGCATCCAAACTCCACAGGTTAAAGCTTCAGTTTTAACGTTTTCCTACACATGGTCCATGCTCAGTACGAGAGGCCTCTTCTCCATGATGGCTGCAGGTCACATCTTTGGGACTAACTCATACTAATTCCTTTCAAATGAAAACATAAAGTGCATGCAACACCCTGGGTCATCTCACATAAAATACCTGCAGCTAAAGATAAGTTAAAATCGAAGCACATCCTCAGTTCACAATTTTGTAACAGTTCCCCGAGGAACAAAATCAGTTGATTAAGGTAAACCCAACAATCATTAGTGCAGGGGTTAGGGAACTGGGAAAGGGCAGAGGACCCCTGTGCTGATGGCATTGGTTTGAGGTGTACAAGACAGCAGTGTGGTGAGCACACAAAAGCAGCCACTAGACTTAAATGGGGCAAAAAAAAAGACCCAAAAGGGGTTGGTTATGTGCCTCCTGCAGCGACTCCTGAGTATTTATTTCAAATGCTTCTTATTGGAAGAAACTGGAAAAAAATTACACATTGTTTGCAAACATTTCAGCTCTAAGACAGTCGAGCCTTTCACCATCCTCAAGTCAAGATGGGAAAATGTCAAAACTTCCACAGCCATTTCATAGGGAAGATGGAGTCTCAAACTTGGAGAAAGATATGGAATTTTCTGGAGCTAAGGAAGCTCCTTCCCTGTCTTCTCCAAATTCTAGCATGTTTCCAACCTAAATATGGTTTTCCTTACAGCTTTCTTAGCTATTTCTGGCTAAGAAGAAATTTAAATACAGCATCAGCCAGATCATCCACCTTTACTCTTCCAAAAAGTAAATGAAGGAACAGTGGCTTATGCCAGGCTTAGCGTGTTATCTTCATTGAAACAGCATGGTTGAAAATGCTTTCACTTGTGAGATTTCATATTTCAAGGTCTTGGCATCACAAATCGCACAAACACACCAAGTAAAACAAATTTCAATCTTCCTATCACTTTGCATCTGCTGCTTCTTTTTTTTTTTTTTTCCTAATAATGGCTTTTATATAACAGAAATTTGAAATATGGAAATTATGACTGCAGATTCATCATAGTGTACATTCACGGGAGTCTGAGGCTTTCATTTCTCCTCCACTACTCCAACAAAACAAGCACCCACATTCTGTCTAAAATCACTGAGACATCAGCTGTGTGATCAGCAAGGCTGTTTCTAAGGTACCAGTGCACACTGGAATGGATTCTGCACCCCAGCCTGTGCAGCCCACAATGTATTGTGACGTTCCCTGACCTACAAGCACACGCTCGGCAGCAGTCCCTGTAACAAAACTCCTCTACTGTCGAGTTCAAATTCCAGAAGAAAGCCACATTTAGAAGTGGAGCTGTACCTATTCACAGAGCTTTCCATGCCAGGCTCTGGCTGGAGTTGATCAGTTGGATGAATTAATTGTCATCTCCACAAGAGCACTTTACACAGTACTCACTAATTCAATTACCAAGCCACATCTAGGCAGAAAACCTTCTCTATGAACTAGTGACCATTTTGTGATACTTTCCACTACAGATATTATTCCACCAAATACCAACGCTGACGAACACTCTCAGAAGCAGTTGATTGCAACGGGCCATTTTCAATTCAAGGTACTTGGAAACTCCTCTAGTTTGCTCTGCACAGAAATCTCTGATTTTGCTTATCAATTAAGTACTGTTACCAACTGTAACAAACTGGTCCTTTTGTTCTTTGTTGGTTATGGAACAACAACTGCCTTTGTCACAGTCTCAGCACAGCTATTTATAGGTTGTGTCTCTTCAGAGACCATTTCCTCTCTTGACTTCTCCCACCTCGACTTAGCTCAGTCTGTAGGCATTAATTCCTTATTCATAACATGTTGTGTGTTTTAAGAGCTAAAAGTCCTGTCCCAAAAGAAAAGTGCCTGGCTCATTTTTTTTCCCTAAACCAATTGTTGAGAAACGTAGTTCAATTTCCATCCCTTCAGGATTGGTACCAGGGTGATTTAGAGACTGAAATATGCTTTTTTCCTCCAGTTATTTAAGCATACTAGTAAAGAAGTCTTAATTTCACTGTTTCATATCCTTATTTTTCAGACTTTGCCACATAGAGTGGGCAGATTCTGAAATTCCACAGTAAATGTGGATCAGGCAGCCTTTACAAGGCTTCTTGCCATGCAGCAAGCACAGCAAAGCACAGGAGGGATGCAGACTACCCTGAGCATTGACTACAGGGACTCCTTGCACCAAAAGAGTGCAGAGTATCCTTTTGTCCCTGTCTGGAAGCAAAAAGCCACTCTGGGGTCCCTGCGAAACAAGAAAAGAAGAAAAGCATAAAGATATCCAAGCCCTTTCTGAAATAATGGGTCCCAATCCAATGGAACTTCAGAGAAAGGACTCTAGAAGAACCTCATCCCTCAGTGGAAAAAAAAAAAAAAAAGAAAAACAGATTAACTTTTTGAAAGCTATCTTTTGACAGTTTCTTGAGGTTTTCTCTCAAATTCCAGGACAGCTGCACTTTGCAAGTCATCTTAGATAAAAGGAAAATTTATTCTCTCCAGCAGGACCGTGCAGCTATTTCCCTGTGTACTCAAAGGGCACTATTTAGAAAGGGAAGCTGGTGGGCCGCTTCCTGCGTCATCCACCACGTCTCTGAGAGGGCTGTGGGAATCTGTGGGAGCACAGGACTGGGTTAACATGACATCAGACAACTACTGTCAGCAAATGTAAACCTATGCCACAAAATCCATGCTCTGTGGTAAGCTGTAAATTTTGGCACCAGATGAAACAGAAACAGACGCCAGCACTGGCAGACATCTACTCAGCCAGATCTAACAGCATTTAAGCCTAAGGCAAAAAATTCACTGGAGCTACCCTCTACAGAAGATCAAAATCAGATTATGCCAGAAGTATGATTAAATTAATTCCCAAAGCAATGTGAACCAAACCAAAAGAGCCACTTGGAGGACACCTGCGCCTTCCCTCAGCGCTTTCTGCACCTCTGTGTTCTTGGCTTTTATCACAGGCTTCCCACGTCCCCTGCCTTGTTCAGTTCTCAACCTTCTGTATTCCTTCCCCTTTTGTTTGTTTTGAAGATTGCTTTTTAAATTTTTTTTTCCTCCTGCTAAATTCTGTAACATCTTTGCTGCTGTCTAGCTGGGGACTTCTCCCCAACTGAAACCAGGCTGAGCTAAAGCTGTGATACTGGAGATAACAGAGAGTGTCTCTGGATAGGGATGCTAACACATGGCATACAATTTCTTACTTGAATATGACAACATTCAGGAACCTGGAATGCCAGAGGTTCCTTCTTTTCTCAGCCAAGTATAAAGTCCATGACAATCTTTAATATCAGTGGGAATGAGCTACTCCTGGTAGCACAGTTTGCAATCTGTTGCAATCCTCTCACCACTAACTTGGAAATAAGAAAAGTACAATTGTCCTTTTTACTCTCTCGACCTGACTCCAGCTTGTATTTTTAAATTCACGTTTTTCATTGCAACTGTATTACCCTAAGCTCTTCAAAGGAAAACTAATTACTCTCTGTGGAGCAATGCAACAACTACTTAATTGCAGGGAAGAAAAGTCCTGCTGCAGTTTTGCTTCCTTTCAAGAAAAAAACTATTAGACTTAACAGGGAAACCAGAAGGAAAAGACCATTGTACCGTGTTTGCCATTTGCAGGGCTGGGTCCACCAAGCCGAGGATTTCTTCATTATAACTGGATTCCAAACTAATTATGTCATCAATCACATCGTCCATCTGCAGCAGAAAAGGTGGACAAAGAGAAACAGAACAGTTATCAGAATCACTGGGACATGGGAGCCTGACAAAGCACTTCAGCCACGCAGCAGAGGTGCCTGTGCAGTTGTGCAATCCTTCAGCCAAGATTCCTGCTATCCAGGCAGGATGGGAGTCCTGCTATCCAGGCAGGACACTCAGGTCATGGCAGAGCTGAGGCTTCATGCTCTAACCCCCTCCTCCCACCAGCAGTTACCCTGCACCACCTGCCCACGGCCACACTGTTCCTCCCAGCAACAGCGGAGGAGGAAGCTGCCTGAGGAATAAGTGACTCTGAGGACAGGACTCCCTCTACCCCTGCAGCACTGCTGCCTCCCCTCCACCTCTTCCCTGCCTGGGACCAAAACCTGGGCACAGGCAGCAACACCGAGCCCTGGACACCTGCAGGGAAGGAGAGGGAGCAAAGATTTGCTGCTGGCCCTCTACAGCAGAATCCATTGGATTCGTGTCCCTCACACACCCTCCCAGGAAGCACCACCCAGGGGCAGCTCAGAGCTGATTTTAGGTGGTACAAAACATCTCCTTTCAGGGGCTGGGCTGGAAGGTGCCTCCATAAGCTCCTGCACAGGCAGGAGGAAACAGCCCTTCACAGCACCCACGCAGGTGCTCCGAACTCTCCTGCAGGATTGACTATTTCAGGACAGGACTGACTATTTCCTTTTTGCTCATTATAAAAACTGAGCTTAAATAACAGAGATCTACAAAATCAACGCATAATGGTGATGGTAAAAGTAGCAGTACATGGGATCTTTTTATCAGCTCCAGAAAGTGTGATCACAACAAATTACACTGACTGGAAGTGAGGGCAAGAAAGGAACTAACAGTTACAGCCCATACCCGAAGTCTTGTCACTGATTCTGGTAAGAAATAAAAATTCCTTAGTTTTAAGAAAAATAATGAAAATGTAAAAGGGTGACTACTGAGGATGAATTACCACAGATGGATTAAAGCTTTCTCATATAATTTTTTAAAACACAAGTGTGATCTGCACAGAAACGTGGACTTCAAGATTATCAGGGCAAAACCACATCCATGCAGCCTTGGAAAATCCAGTTAGAAAAGATTTCCTGATGCAAGACCTTAAAGCATGGTTGATGTGTTCTCCTGCTATGGCATTACAGTGCTAGAACAGCACAGGCCTTTTCCAGGTATCTTCATGCACTTTTGACACTGATGCTAATAAACAACATTGCTGCATTGTACCTTAAATACATCATATATTCAACTTTTTAAAGACACTGTGGGGTAATTTTATTTTTCAACATATCATGAAAGAAACATGCTCATTAGAAAAGGGGACCTGTGCTCCACCTCCTGTGTCATCCAGTACCTGCATGCATGATGCTCGTGAGTGTGTATTCAGAGCCGGGCACTCACTCTCAACCCTGCTTTGCTCTTCAAATTTATAAAATCCCTGCAGAAATAAAAAGGAAAAAAAAAAAAAANAAGCATGGATCTGAGTTCATGGCACAGTCTCAGTCCCAAAAAGAGCACGAATGAAATAGTGTCATGCACACATGTTCCCGATGACACAGCAAAGTGAAGCTGTAAATATCTTCAAGAAAAAAATATCTGGGTACAGCTGGGACAATAGGATGGAAATATCTGAATTTCATTTCTTTTGAAACTATGGAGCACAAGTATTTCCCTTGCACGTGCAAAATATGTTCTGTAATAACTATTTCTCCAAGTTGTGTAACATTTTCCTCACGGAATGCATCTGTACTAAAAATCTGGCACAAAGGCTTGAAGTGGGGAATGAGGGGACAAGAGGAACTCTACAGTTGCCTCCTACTTTTCAAGTTACAAAAATTCTGGCATGATTCTTACACTTGTTAGTATCTTCCCAACCATTCTCCTTTGGAGCCTGAGCACACACGTAACATCTAACTCAGTTTTTGCCATTAAAGATTAAGACAAGGTTGCAAAGGACTTCTAGACACAGGCTATTGAAGTCTGATATTTGCAGCACTGGAACAGCAATCAGTAACATTTTAGGGCATATTAGCTGGGATAATCTGGCCTTCCAGCTATGCAGGAGACTTACTCAAATTTTACCATAAAAATACCTAAAATATCTCAAAATAGCTTTGTGTTTTTTCAGTTATTTTTGCTATGCTCTTTGCACTTTCTAGACGAATGAGCCATAAATAACATTATTCCAGAAAGCTACAGCTCACAAAGCTGCTTTGTATTCTCCAAAGGTCAATTATTCACTGTGTGCATCAAGCAACAGGGTGGGGGAAAAGAAAAGTAGTTTTAATAAGTATAAACTAGCTAAAATAGTTCAAACGAGAGGAAGCTAGAGGGACATAGGTTTTTTGCCAAAAATATCTATTAATCAGGCAGACGCAAAGGTAGCAACTACATTTTCACAATTAACAGAAAAGATAAACAGAACATCTTAACAGCGAGCAAATAGGGTTTAAAACAACTCAATGAAAGCAGATTACAGCTCCGTTTTGCTGAAAACACAAACGGGAGAGTTCTTACCTCTTTCTCACAGTTGGAGTTGAGGGTGAGCATAGCCATGGGGCTGTTGGGCGCGCTGCTCCCCGTTCCAGGTGGCATGACATGATCCCCGGGCTGGTTTGGACAGGGCAAGCTCAGGGCTTGGTTGGCATGTTTATTTGCTAGAGTGGTAGAGAGGTACTGCTTTACCTGCTGCCGCTGGGCCTGCTGAATGTGGTACTTGGTTGGATTCTCAAGGTGAGTCTGCACCTGTACAACACAATTTTAAAAGGATTTTATTGTTTTACAGCATCACTGCAGGTTCTGTGGGTCTGAGCGATACATTTGTGACACAAGGACCAGCTATTTGACAAAGCACAAACCTCTGCAGCTCCAAGGAATCCACAGTGCTTCACTAACTCGCATTTGGTGGCAAGAAATCAGTTTGCAATTTGGTCTTTCAACAACTGACTTACTATCAGTACACCAAGAAGTTCCAGTTATTTTTCTACAACATGAGATTTCTCACTTAAGACCAACGCTCTGGTTTTCAGTTGATACAGACACTCCAGAACAGTCAGTTCTGAGTTCAGACCTTCAGCTATGTGACATTTAGTTTTCACTAAAATATGGAGAAATGACTTGTACCGCAGGACTCATTTTACTTGTTAGTAGCTAACAATTAAAAACAAGAAGTATGGATTGCTATCCTTAATCCAGTGTCAGATAACAGAGAGATAAAAGGTTTGTTATTGGTGGTTTAGGTTTTGAATGTTTGGGGTTTTTTTAAATTAATACCTTGGTTAAAATAAAAGAAGAAACGAAGACACCTTTTTCTGCCTACAGATTATTTATATCTCAGATATACAGCCTAAATCATATACAAATAAGACAGCCTGTTTATAAACACATCATGCAAATAAGATGCAAGAAAAGAAGTGTTTCAGTTCAGATCAATCACTGCCGTCAGCAACAGCTATTTTTGTATTTAAGATAAGCTACTCAGTACTTAGAAATTTTTTACATACAAAATATGAAAATCCTCATACCAAACAACTGTTGCACACCCTAAATAAGCAAGAGAAGAAAGGCCATTTTTTTTTCCATTAAAATTTTCCAACATATCCTGGAAACGCTTTGTCACCTTTCGTTGACCATTAACGCTGTTATCGGAAGGTAGAAATCAACCCAAAATACAGTAATACACTGAGAAGTTATTTTGTTTTAAAACAGTTCATTAAAGTGACTTTTGCTGTTACAAGCAACCATGCATGGCCCCCACTTACTGGTGTGAAAGAAATTAAATAAAGCACCCAAGACACCAGAGGAAAAGGGTTTCCTGTACTCTGTACACCTTCTTAGCAACAGGTTTTAAAATAAGTCTCCAATAACAACTCACCTGATAATGGTTATACTCAAGCATTTCCAGCATGCTACCTAGAAGTTGCAAGAGAAGCGACTGCAATATCCTTTGTCTATGCTACTCCAGTTTGAGGGATCCACATATGGAAGCACAACAAACCCCAGAGGAGCAGAAGAAACTTGATGGCCACTGCTCAGACTTTTAGTAACCTACGCTAATTAGCCATGCAAGTGGACAAACAAACAGTTCACACAAGGCCTCTTCTTGGAAGTTACGCAAGTTTAAGTTAAGCTCTAAGTATTGGTATCTTTTTTTTTCCCACTGGCTTTGATGTCATGCTTTTTCATAAACATAAAAGGACCTTTTAAGTGATGGGCTATCAAAGTCAGATTGACAGTTCGCTCAAGGCTAATTCGCTATTCAGCTTTCGTTCCAGTCGTACTAACACACAATGGTAGTTTTCTTTAGCAGTAAGGTTAAAAGTTTTTAAGTACAGAGCAAGAAATAACTGAATAAATGCCCTATGAGCCTAACACATATTCCCTGGCAGTGGGTGCTCTGGATAAACCCACAGGGCTCTGCAGTCCTGTCCTCAGCTTCCCAGCGCAATCCAGGACCTGCAGCAGAACGGGAAACACTTGAAAAAGCTCTACCCCACCCTCAGCTTCCCTGGTGCTTCAAAGCCATTAATTCTGTCTCCATCTAGAGTTGCAAGAAGTGTTCCAATTCAGGAATGGCTGACAAAGGGGTAACGCATGTTCCACGTGCACTTATCTGCACTTGGGCACAGTCCCTACACCTTCCAGAACTCGCTTTTTCTTTCTATCCAACTCCTTGACAGAAGGCTGTACTCAAACACAGGCATAAACACTGCCCAACTGGCATTATTTCCTGAAGTCTCAGCTCCCAGGGAAGCACATTAAGATAGCATTTCTAGAAAGTTTAATCTGCTTTGTTGCACTGTGTCAATAGACAACACTGTGCTGTGATAAGTGCAGCACTTACTTTGTCAGCCCCAACTGCATTATCAATTTTCCTATCATCAGTGCTAAGAGCTACACTACCCAGGTAAGTCTATTTTTCACTAAGTTTTCATCTTCCAAGTTGACAAAGTTGTCAGTAAACAAGTTATTTTGTAACACCTATCTTTGAATACGTTATTTTAAAACCAAGCCCTGCTCGCCTGACAGAGTCTGCACATTGCTTTCCCTCCACAGGCATCAGGTACCACTGCTGTTCTCCATCCCGGGATGGAGCAAAGTCTCTCCTCTCTGCATCCATCACCTGTCCACCCTTCACACTCCCAGGAGAAAGACCAGCAAAGTTCCAAGTTCCACATCTCAACACTGTATCATCAAATACTACTTTATTTATAATATATACCAACACTGAATCCACGACATGTCAAGTTTTGAAACACACACTGCCTAACTGACAGGATTTTTGCTGGCAAAACACAAACTTATTTCACAAGAACGTAGTCTCTCTGTGACTTTGTTGTGCTATTCTACAGTAGAATATTTTATTTTGCTACTCAATTATTAATTTAAATTTTTTTCAATGGCCTGTGCTGCCCTCAGCATGCCAGGGAAGGCAAGCTCTGAGTTCACGCATCACAAGCTCACACAAGTCCAGTAGTGAAACAAAGAACACACAGCACTGCCTTTTCTGTCAGTAAGTTGCTCCAAAATGACACAAAGAAGATATTCAAGGACTAAACATTTCTTTTAATCCGCAGCAGCTCAAACACACTTTCACATTCAAATACAAGAACATAAAATTATTCTCCGAATGGAGGAGATGTGATGTAACAATTCCCACAGGGACAGGAGCTCCCACAGGACTGAAGCAGCTTTACACGTGCTTCTTCTTGGAAAGATGTCCCAGTTTGAACTGCCCCTGCTCTGGCTGAGTGTAAGGCCTGACTGGATACACAGAAGGAACTTGAGTTTGACTCTCTGTTTTGTCACTGGCTGCTCTCTTGAGCTGCCTTAGGAGCTCCATCATGGAAATCTGGTGGGGACTACCTTAATGAACTCGGTGCTGTTTGTTGAGACTGTCTTTGGCCCAGAGCATCCTGTTCTGCAGACTCTACATCAAAGGCAACCCCAATGTGCCTTCTTGGGCACAAGCCCCAAGATGCCCCAGAGTCACCCTGTAGATAAGCCATAAAGCACTCTTCCTTTTTTGACAAAATATCTCATGAGCAAAGAGCTGCAAAAAAAAAAAAAGACCCCTACAATGAAATTCCACTACCCTGAACTTGAAACTGTGAATAAAAGCTTTGACTTAAGATCTAATTTTGGTTCTCAGCCCCTTCAAGCATTTTGGGTGAAGAATAGTTCTTGTTGTTCGTTCAAATTCATGAGACACAAAGTGCAAGATGACAAATTATTGGTTTGGATACACTTCCTAAGAAATGTGACTGAATGAGGACATGAAAGGAAAAATAAACCAACTTGAAACCAAATCCTCTGGATCTCCAACCCTCTATCTCCAGCAATCTCAACCAAAGTTTTGCTGCACTGTTACTCAATTGAGTAGAACATTGTTTTTTGGGCATTTTGGTATTGACAAACAAGAAGTAATGTAAGAATTATTATTACCATCTGCAGAACTTCAGAAATGAGCTCAGACAAGACGGCAAAAAAGCTTAATTTATCACAGCATAGTAACACAAGAATTTGGCTACAAGCGTAAAACACTGCCTTAGAAATAGAGCCCCAAAACTGGTTCAGTTCCAGAAGAGCCTTCAGTGCCAGCTCAGCAGCATCTCCACTGTCTCCATGGGCTGGCCCCAGCATCAGGCACTCCTGCACTGAGTCCCTCTGTCAGCCATTCCAGCTCCATCTGCTCTTGCCATGCTGGCACTGAGGAGGATCTTTTTCCTTCAGACGAAGCACAGAGAAAGGCAGTAGAAAGAAATCAACTCGACTGCACGCATGTGTAACCCAGCTTCAGCCCTACAAGGCTGAGCTGGGCTAGAAAAGTGCTGGATGGAGCCACCCTGATTACTCAGCATTCATCCCTCACACTTTGGAGCACCCTGGAGAACACTATCTGAAGCAGGGGAAAGGTTTTCTCATACCTTCACTCGTCTTGAAACCTGACTGCTGATTCCAGTGCATACATCCAGTTCCAGTATCTGAGTAGCTGCCTATTTTCTTCCACATCACAGAAAGAACAGTAATAACTCACAAAAATAGAGCAGATTTCCCAGCCCTTGGGTCTGCTATCAATCAAGCAAACATTTAATCAATGGCTTTCACCAGCTTTAAGCACACACACCGTATCAGTGGGAATTTTAGGTGTACTTCAGGCTGCATTCTTCAAAATCCTCATTATATTACACATCACTGACCGAACCTCTGAGCAGACCCACACACTTCCTTCAGTTTCCAAAAGTAAAAATATTTCCCGTTAAGCGATCAGGGGCTCAGGAATTTAAACACAAAGCATAGCTGTGTGCTTAAGCACAAAGCACATGGCTCAAGTAGTTCCTCTGCATGAAGCCAACACAAACAACTGAAACAATACTGCTGATACTTGCTCCTTCTGTCAAGTCTTGCTGGGAATCACTCCGAGTTAATTTACTAACGACTCGCTAATGATGGCAAGAACTTGGAACAGTGCTGGCAGCAGAGCAATGCACCACCACTCCCAGTGGGTATGCATGGAACAAATTCCTTCTGGAGAAGCACCCAGGAGAGCTCACTCTTGGGCAGGCACAGGCCAGGGCAGCCTAATGACTTGGCAAATGTGTTTTGCACAGCGTACTCCAGAAACTAAATGGCTAACAATAAAACTAAAAGGGAACTTGCACCAGAATAAAAATATTTAATGAACTGTGGCATTACTACCAATCGTCCTCTAGGAAAGCTTCAAGGTCGTAGAATCATAGAAATATTTAGGTTGGAAAAGATCTTTAAGAACAGCAAGTTCAACCATAGCTGGAAGTCAATTAATTGCTACAGGATCAAGCTTTGAGTCACTGGTACATCTGGATGAAGGTAACCAGGCTCAGTTAGTTGGTCTGGATTACTCACACACTCCTGAATTTGTCCTTGCGCAGGTTTGATTTCTCTGCAGTGGGTGACTTCTGGAAGCAAGCACAAACCCAGCAGGTCTTGTGCTGAGAGTATTTCTTCAAGGTGGAACACCAATTATTGCTTTTCCCATCTCAGTTACTACTTCAAATCACATCATCTTACTTGTCACATCTCCAAGTACTGCTGCCTTCAAAGCAAAGCTGAAGATGCCCCAAAATCCTCTGCTGGTGCCACACAAGTGACCAAAGGCCACCACAATGCCAGCAGCTCCAGGCTGCCCCACTGTTCTGGCCCCCCAAGCTGGGAAGGAGCATATTCCTGTTCCCAAAACCACACAGAAGATTTTTCTCACCAAAATCACCCCTGAAGCTTCCTGTGACAGTAAAGCTGAAGCACTCAATGCTTTATTTAAGCAGGGTCACACCAGAGATGTTCAGAGGACAGTGAACCAAAGGGGAGGAAGACTCTCCTCCCCACCCCACTCCCCTTCTTTTTTTTTTTTCCTCTTCTTAATTAAAAAGGCCATTTGTTTCAAGCAAATAGCCTTAAGACTTACAGTTTACAATTACAAGTAAAATACTTTTGGGTCAGTTTTCTCAGTTCAATAGAACTTTTTGTTGCCTAGACAGCTAAATGTCACGGGATTTTTAAGAAAGGTTAAAATTCTGTGTCATTTAACAGTTAATGGTACCCAAAGAAAAACGATACAAAACCGCAATCCACTGATGTGCTCTGCAAGGGCTCCAGGCTTCAGCTGTGTCCCCTGCACAAACATGCCTCTTAACCACGCTAGTCCTGGGCTTCAAAACTGCTTCAACCCATCACTTCCAAGGATAAAAACCCAACAACAGCAGGAACAAGCGATTTTCTAGGACTTTGAATAAAAATAGGGAGCTGTATAAATAAGTGTCTGTTCTTTGTTGCTAGGGAAAAAAAAAACAATTGAGGAGAATGACATCTGAGAAAGATAATCAATTAGTGCCACTTACAGTAAGAGTTATTTATTCTCCTAAAGTTTTCCAGTACAGGTCCAAGATTCTGTTAATCATATTCACCCCAGGTTGGTCACTAAGGCTGGAAATCCTAAAGACCATAAAACCCATTCAATTAACTTCATTAAATATTGATCATGGGTTTCACTGCAATGCCAGGAAGTACCCTCCTACAACCCAGCTCAGAGCAATCCAAATACCCAGCCAGACAATGGTTTAACTCATCCTCAAAGACATCTGCTCACATGCTGCATTCAAACATTAAACAACAACATCACATTTTCCCCCCTACAGACGTCAGCAGCCTGAAGTAGCTTCACACGAGAAGTTCATTCCTCTTGCTTTCTGAGACCTTCCCAGTCCTCCAACATGGAACAGCCACCTCATTTATAATGTCATCAAAATTAAGTTGATCGGGTTGTGATTCCCCATAGGGCCACTCTGAATTTAGCAATAGATAAACCCTCTCAGTAACTTCTCCAGCTGCCACTCTCCCCTTAATACTAAATTTTCTAGAGTACATTTGCTCCCCTTTCTTTTAGCCCATTACTCAGGAAAAATGTCCAGAACAACACTGACCAGAAAGCCCAAGAGCAAGAAAAACACGAAAAGTAACTTGTACTGACTGGGGAATGACAACCATGGTGAGCTGATTCCATCGTTTTACCTTAGAACACAGCAAACACAAGGAAACTACATCAGTTAGCACAACAAAACTCTCTGGTTATCTAATTCACCCCAAGCCCTTCTGAACTTGAAAACCAAAGCAGATAGGAGAAAGCTATTTAATATCTGGCATCACGATTGCAGTCTAAGTAAGTGGATCCAACAGTCATCTTCAAGCACAAAGTTATGAAAAAGAAAAGGCACATTGTACGGAATTATCAACATTTACACAACCAGGGATTGTTTAGCCCATCACCAAAAATTCCTCTGCATAATATGACTTTTCATCCAAGGGAAAGACATGAAGCAAACAAGAACAAAGTTTTCGTACGTTAGTATTTCAAAACTGTGCTTTAGCTATAGAAGCACATGACAATGGTATCTAAGGAAATTAAAGAGAGTTTAGCCAAATGTACTCATGGAGATAGGAACTGATGTAATTTGCAAGTTAGTGGCCTGCTGGCTGCCATTCTACAAGTGTAGCTTTCAGTCAGGATTAGGTCCTTTGAAGTCCTGTTACTTTTCTGTTAGGAAATCAACATTTCAGCTGTTTACTTCCCAACACACATACCATAAATTTTTATTTTATACAGTTTCTGAGAAGATACCAAAAAACGCTGCAACATTTTAGGACAGACAAGCAACTGACTCCATAAAATGTCAGGCACATATCTCTTGCAATGATTTTACCTACCCCAGGTGCTTCAGAGCGTAAATATTTTGACTTCACAGACAAGAACAGCAGCCACACAACTACATCTGACACACAAGTTTGAGTTATGGTACTACTACGATGAAAAGCTTAATTCAAGCACCACATATTTAGGTCCACTTCTGCCACCCTTCTCTGTCAGAAGGAAGCGGAGCAGCACTTGCATCAGCACTAGAGGGTTTGAGATTACTCACGGTTGGACACCAATGACTCCTCCTCACCGGAATTGTCAAAGATAGACACAAAGTTGCTTCCAAAATCTCTCGCAAGACTTGGCACAGAGATGTGAATTCAAGAGGGAGCACAGTCATAGGACGACAGATATTTCAGCTGCCTGAAAGCCCAAAACCAGTTCAGGCAGATGGTCTGAAGGCACCTCTTCTCCCAGCTTCCCCTTGCAAAGCCTTCCACAGCCCGAGCACAATCCCCTGCCCTTGCCACAAGCAGCACCAACACAAGATTTACCAGACCACTCTAACACAGATCACTGCTGGCTTGAAAGACTCACAGTAGAGGGGTAAAAGAATTTGTCCAACCTTATCTTCCTGCAGGGGTTGCCAAGCACAGCATTAGCCAGGCCAGCTTGGGGTGGCAGTCACGTACTGGCAGCCTGGGCAGGACTGTCAGTGACATTTCCCAGGGGTGACTGACCCTGGCACTGTCCCAGCTCGCAGTAACCCCTGCTGGACCTGAGGGACACAGCATGGAGCTCCCAGGCCTCTGGTGCACCGTAAGACACCTGGAAAAATGGGTGTTTTAATGACTTCACTGCATTTCCCACGGCAGGGAAGAGGTGCAGAATACCCATCCTCTGCCCAGAAGGACCTTGACAGGTCAGACTGCTGCTTAAATCACATCAACCTTCACACACGCACGGGATTTGGAGATTCTGGGTATATTTCTGGAGCTCAAACCCAAGAGACTCTGCTATACAAAAGGAGGAACATGAGTTTTCCCTCAGCTCCTGAGGATGCAGTTTCCACAGGAGAGAAGAGGAATCCTTCTCCACACCTGGTTTTGCTCAGGTTGCTCGTCCATCGCTCATTTGTCAAATCAAGCCCACACAAATGGGACTGAGTAAAAAAAATGGCACCTTTCATACAAAATGAATAATGGAGAAAACTTAAATCAGTTTTATAAAAAATCTTAGTAAAAAGTAACCAGAACTAAGCTTATAACAGTAGGAGAGACATGACACACTGACTTTTAAATAAAATTCCTTATTATCAACTTCCTAGAGATGTCGAGTTACCCATGTGCAGATTGGCACACATTGTTTGCTTGTCCAGACTTTGAGAAATAACATTCAAGTAGCTTCAAGATTTTAATGCAGTAAATCTACTTTGCCCCTGCATGAACTTCTCTTAATGTGCCCTGCAATACTGATTTTCGCAGGTGAAAATTAACTTAAAATTTGCTATTTTGCCCAAACCATAAATAAAAAGCGTAAGAGTGGGAAAAGCACCCAACCTGTTGCTTTCATAAATCTTAAAACTTCATACCCTTAAACCTGGTCTCATTTGTCACTATAAGGTTTGTGAAGGGTTGCTCAAATGTATAGCACATGGACACACACCTGTGCAAAGGTAACTTACAGTGCTGAGGAGCGCAATTGTTGGCATTTTGGGGCTAAGCAAGAAAGCAATTTGATTTACAAGTCTTTCCAACCCACAGCATCAGCCTGTGAGAATGAATTGGTGTTCAGAATATTGCCTGCGGGCTACTGAAGTATTTATTTACAAAACTTCAACATTCAGCACTGAAACACAAGAGATGTAAAGATGGCACCAGATCAAAATCTATCAAACACCCAAATGCCACACACAGAAACAGTTGTATCCTTCTCTTTTTTAAATAAAAGCCATTTGTAAACCCAAATGCAACTCTTGGGTTATTACAGAAAAAAACTCCTCTTTTTGGGGGCACACTGTACATCAGCAGGACGTCATGGAATAGTTTGTGTTTGAAGGGACCTTTAAAGGTCATCAAGCCCAACCTCTACATCTTGTTGCTTACTTGTCCAAAGACATCTACACTTCTGACCTACTTGCCTGGAAAAGATCAAGTGAAAGACTGCTCCATTCATTGTTCACATAATTCCACGGGACACGTTGGGTTGCTCTCAGGGTCACCTACACAGCACATACCAAGAGCATGCCACCAATCGCGACCCAAATGTGAAAATACAAACACACCAAACCCAGCCAGTGCTTGCTGGAACAGCTTTCAACATCAACTGGAACGTCTTCCTACCAAAACTTTAACAGAAGCATCGCAAAGTAAGAGCGAAAATAATTCTGAAAGAACCATTTATTTTAACAAAGCACTTGGAAACACAATGGCTACAGCATAAAGGACACTTGTCCTGGAACACACCTGTTTGGAGGGGACCTGCTTTACAGCAAACACACAGAGCCACCAGAAGAAGCAAGAGAATGAAGTTTGTGTTAATTCAAACCAGTTTTACACCGCTAACATGCCCTGAGCTTCTACATGTCACAGCTAATAAAGAATTAGAAGGACTTAGCTGGGCTCTATACCACTTTGCCTACAGCTGATGATGTCTCATGTCAGCCTCAATATGGAAGGCTTGGATAAGCAGAAGAACAAAGCACTCCAGAAACATCCATTTTATTCACACCACTAATATGATCATTAGACACAGCCTAAAATAATAATAAATCGCTGACTTCACTTACATGAAGGAAATGCAAGCTGGCTTACCACTGAACTCCTTGATTTTTATCCTTCTGCTCAACGAGCTGTGCTGTTATTTATGACTGTATTAAAACCTACTGAGTTATAATAAAAGAGTTTCAGTACCTCAGAGTGCTTGATCATCATGTCTGCTAAGGTAAGATAATCCAAGTCACCTTCATGCAAACCCAACCGGCTCTGATCTGAAGCATTCTGCTAAATACCAGAACAGGGATTTTTTTGAGGACTTTGGCAAGCCACAAAGGTGGGTCACTCCTTGTGTGGAGCGGCATAACACCACTCTGGAGGAGAATTAACCCCGGGGGTCAAATTGATGCCACACAGAGCATTCAAATTGAAAGCCAACACTGTCAGGGTTACTTTTGAATGATAGTGGCTCTTCCTCAGGAGTGGAGTGCTGAAGTCCAGCACTTCCATTAAGCAACACCACATATTTTCTTTCCTGACATGTCACTCACAAGGGAGATGCCAGAACAGACATCACAGTAGCCACAAGAGATTAAAAGTAACAAGAGCAAGAAATTAAGTATGCTTATTCCGCTCTAATTTTAAACCCAGGAACCGCAATGGAATTTAGTGTTTTCGTTATTTCTTAGCTAAAAGTATGTCACCATAATAATTCTGTAACAGAAAGACATATTTAGGACAAATAGCCATTAGGCTGCATGGCCTCATCTCTGCACTCCAAGATCTTATTCCCACAACAGTCAGACAGTAGCTACTGTCAGGCTCCCAGAAAATATAAGAGTAACATGGGCTCATTTATTAAACAAGGATGCCAACACTTCAGCCCTTTAAGATCTCAAGCTTTACATGCATGGAGTCATGGCATCACAATCTATTTTATACCTACAAAAACAAGATACAGCCCCTTGGCTGATTTTGTAACCCTCCTCACACCTGCCCCTCCGCGTCTTCCCGAGACGAGCTGTTGAAAACCCTCCTCCTCATGTTATTTCACATATGGCAGGCAAATAATTATTTACATGGTGAAATGAGAAGCTGTTGTCCGCATAAATGACCCTTGCGGGGGCCAAATGATGGGGCACTGGCAGGACCATCAACTGAACGAGTGAAACCTTTGACAAAACCCCAGTCAGCTGTCAGGAGCCCTGTTTATATTGCAGTTGCAATAGAGAACTGCACTCAGGTCCATTACTTAACAGATGTTGCACAAGATCCTTATCACAGAAACTTTTAGGCTGAAAAATAGGTTCTATAAAGAGATAGTCTGAAATTCTGCCATGGTGTTTCTCCAGCATATGCACAAACCTGTCACAGCAGCATTTGCAGCATGTGAGCAAATATAAAACCTCCAGCCTGCAAGGGACTCCATGCACTTGGTTCTCTCCTGTGTAAAGTCCTATCAAGGTGAGGGTTAGGGCTCTTTCTGCAGGACTGGAAGCACATTTTATTACATGACACCAGAAAAATTCCACCTTTCCAAACATCTTACAGAAAACTCTTTTTCATGATTTCATCTGAACTTCAAAAAAGCACAAGCCATCGACTCACCAGGGGAGGCACATTCACAAAACACAAAGAAGGGTGTGTGTTACCATTACAGCTCTCCAAAGGTTAGCTGCAAATATGAAGCACCAAGAAATTCAGAAGTAATAGTTTGTCAGAAGATCAAAATGTCTTTTGAGAAAGAAATTCAGGGCCTCCAGGCTTGGTCTCAGAAGAATCCTATTTTAAACCACACTTGACCCGCACTAACGTAACCCTTGAAGTGCCATTGCAAGAACAGAACTGTGTTCACAAGGGGAAACAGGCAAAGTATCTTTCACCAAAGTTGTATTTATGCAAAAAATCGTGCACCTCCCTTTAACACTGAAAAATACAAACATCATGATATGTATTTCACAACATACCTCTCATCACTGACTGACAACACACACAAGGTTTTAGCTGCTTAAGAAACTGTATGGGACCATAACACAATTCAAGGCAACCAGATGCTAGAGCTAGGGATGTAATTAGAGACTAGATGGGGATTAACTAGATCTTAGACCTCCCCACCTCCCCTGCCCTTTTTTAAACCCCAAGCATAAACCCATTTTAGCATGTCACTACTTTACAGGACGGAACAAATTTCTTTAGAAATCTTATTGCTTAAAAAATGCAAATAAGCTCACACTGTAGAGTTTAATTAAAATGAAGTTTGAACAGATGAGAAGTAAAAGTTTAGGGTATTTTAATATCTGCTAGAGCCTAGGAGATGCCAATACATCCACCATAGCCAACAACGTGGTCTGAGATGTGGGACCCACAGGGGAATGGTTCAGAACACTTAAGATGCACTTCAAGCCATTGGTGTCAGACCAGCTCTAGTCTACTCTCACAGACTGAACTCCCAGGAGGGTCTGGATAACACGAGGTCTCCTCATTTAATTTCCTCTGACAAGAATCTAATTACTACTCACCAACAGCACCAGGCAAAAATAAGCTAATATGCAGTATGTGAGGGCAACTGGGAATTTACTTAAAAATTCTGTTGCTGCTCCACACTGAAGGCAGAGCCAGCCCCAGAAGGTGCCAGGGCTGATGTCCAACTGTTTGTTCTTGCCCTGTCACAGCAGCTCCCAGTGACACAGGTACAGATGTCTGCAGGACTACACCAACCCATGCAATCAAAACCACTAAACTGATTTTTAAAAAGTCACCATTCTGTGGCAGGGCGGTGGGACTAGATGATGTTTAAGGTCCTTTCCAAGCCAAATCATTCTAGGATTTCATGAGTAACAGCCAAAGTTGCTTCTAACTCACCCCATCAAGTTGCCTGTTGATTATGTACAGCTGGCAGCAATAGCTACCTGGGCACGTTTTCTGGAATTGCAGCTACGAGAGAAGAAAATGCAAAGTTGAACTGTGTTCCTCTAACAGTTATCTCCATTGTTCCCTGGGTCCTGTAGCACTCAGCACATTCCTCACTCTGCATCCAAGGAGGAACACCCAGACACCGTACTCAGGTCATGCAGAGCCATCGAGACCCAACTCAGCCCTTGCAGCCTTTAACCAAAGCAAACAAATAGAATTAACACATTTCCCTGGGGAGGGTGCAAGTTCAGAGAGAAGGGCTGTCTAAGGAGAACCCCGCAGAAGCCCTGGCTGGAAGCTTTTTCCTCATTTCTTAGATCAAACACTGCAGGGAAAGGCAGAGGGCAATTCGGAAGAGTGATCCACAGAGGAAATGGCACTTTGCACAGAGCAACCACGGACTGCATAAGCAGCACTCCAGACCAGAAGGCACCACTTTTCTTCCCTCAAAAAGCCAGTGTACGAAAAGGATAAACTCTTTTGAAAAGCCACAGTAGTGTGATTAAATAGTATTTTTCCTTTTACACAGCAAACCATACAGGGCTGAACCCTTAAGGAATATATGAACTTTCATGTGAATGGAGCCCATTAAGTGTCCTGCAATGAATGATGCCTGTGGTCCAGAATTCATTTCCTTTTAGAAAGCAAAGAGGATGGAAGGCTTACGATTGCTACACACAAGTGCTGACTCATTCAAGGTCATTTTATTCCCTCCCTAAACAAACTGTTTCTTTGAGACACAGGTATTTCAGCAGGGTATGGTTTTGGTGGCAGTCAGGAAGCAGAATTGTATAATAGACAAATGAATACTACAGGAAAAATGCTTTCAGACAGCTCAATCGACAACTCTTCAATCAGTAACTTACGATAATATAGATGATTGCCACAGTTTTTTAAACAGAAGCCTCACTTCTCAGAATTTTCTGTTTAACAAGACAAAAATTAACTTTAAAGCATTATTATAATTAATCTTAAAGCAGTTTCTGAAATATCAACATTGTTCGACAGAACAGCCCTACTTCACATGAGGCTGTAGCAGAACCAACAGCAGGTCTTCCCCCCCAGTAAAAACAAGCTGTCTCCCCAAAAGCAGGTTTATCACTTAGGGGCAAACAGGACAGACATGCTGGTTAAGGGCAATGGCACTCTGGATCACTGATACTGGTAAACTGGAATAAGTTTTTCCTGACAATATTACTCCCAGGGCTGCCCAAACCCAGAAAAAAAAAATCCACACACCTATAGAGAAAACACAAGCAAAGTCACAGCCTGAGGAAGTCAGAAGCAGTCTTAAAGACAAAGTTTAGTGTGTTGCCTGCAGGTCCTTGGCACGACCTTTATCAAGACCTGAGAGAGGCAGCCAGGCTGTTTGCTACACCTCAGCCTTCAAATGCCTTCCTTTCAAGGAAGGGACTATTCTCCAATAAGAGAATTTCCATTAGTCGCTTGCTGATATTTTCCTCTGAAAGAACAGAAAGATTTAATTCACAGCCAACCATTACGCCCACAAACTCAATTTTAACGGTTTCAACCAGGAACAACTTGGCGACTTTTAGGAAGGCAGCCTGAAGTACAAGCTTTGATTTGCCTTGATTGACATACAAGTTTTCCCTCAGATTAATGGATTAGTTTTGATTCTAGGCCAGGATAACTTCAGGTGCCTGTGTGCTGCTGGTGCCCCTGTTTGCTGGGCAGCGCCGGACGCTGCGGATCCGCGGCACTCGCGTGGCCTGCAACAATCCCTGGTGAGCAGATCTGCCCTTCTCTGCACTCAGGAGAGGATGGACACACGGACAGATACAAGGAGCACATTGTTCCGAGACAGAAAACCAGCTCTTTGAAACTCTGGTTTCTCTAGACACACAAGACACGCTCCTGCTGATGTCAGTGTGTCCGTTGGGAGATAGGACACGGATTCCAGCCAGGTCAGGAACAAAAACATCATCAGAAGCCAGGGATTCATGGAGGGGTGGTCCCCAAAAACAGCTGATGCCTTCTGTGCTCTGCAAGCCACATTTATTCAGAAATACACTAATATTTGCTACTGTTTCCACAATGGCATCAAATACTGCTCCAAGTTATTTTTCTTTCACTAGCTGACATTTTCTACAAAATCCAGGATTTGTAGCACAAAGCAGGAAGGGGGTAGAATTTAATGCAGTACAGTTGTGTCTTACATAGCTTTGAGGATTGGGAGTGTTCAATGAAAAACATTGTCCCTTGACCTTTTTTAATGTTCTAGTCTTACCTGCTGAAAAAGTTTATTACTTCTGCTGGACACCAGCAGCAGTTTTATTTTAAAAAGGCAGCCTCCCTTAGTTTTTGAATGCAATCACTATCACACACAGCATTTTTCCTGGTTAATAGCTTAAAGGCACCTCTGGGAAAATAAAATACAATAACAACCAAACAACACGATTAGAATAATGTGTCAAAACAAGCTTAGCACCTAAGTGTTAGCCTTCATTGGCGAAAGGAATAGTCTGGAATGATGAATTCCCTGGCAGCTGAGAGCTTTCCCAAGGAATACAGAGTCTTGGAAACCATAATGCCATCTGCTGAGAAATGATGGAAGTGCAGCACCATGAATTACTGTTTAATTACAGTAACGCTGATGTGGAAGTGCCTGCTGCTGGGGATCAACTGGAAAACAACCTGTTTGCACTGTATAACTTACACACGAATTTTCAAACAACTGACTGGAACTTCAGCTACTGATATTCACTAAGTCTAGGACACAAACTCATAGAGGTCCATAATAAATATTGTTCCAGTATGTTATAATAATATGATGTGTGAAACACGAACTATTAATTTGGCATGGATATTCTAACTTTACAAAAACTGGTATTAAAGAGAGTTTTGTTTGTTGGGGCTTATTTTGGTGTTTCTTTAAAAGATACTCGATTTTCTGCTCCACATCATTACAAGCTGGAGAAAAACAAACCTAGTTTAAAATCAGTTTAAACCATCAGAGTTTATTAACAAGTCTCAAAATAATAAACAAGCAGGTAACTGGCATCCAGTGGCAGAACTTCCAGTGGCAACCTGCAGGGTTGAGCTGTTACCCCAACACCCCAGAAGCCTCTCTGCAGCTATTAAAAAACAAGTTATTTTCACTGTCGGTGACAAAAGAATTACTGGCAGAGTTATATTTCTACAGAGGCCATCACATTTAATTTCTTTTTTAATTTACTAAGCTTCCAAGCATATAAAAGCAGACACGTGGGTTTTGCTGGGTCACAAAAACACCTATGGAACACAAGATCCCCTAGAATAAGCACTACCCCAGGGGATGAAAAGGAGATGGATGGAAGATGAGCAGGAGGATGTTTTTTTCTTATTTGCACTGAAACACTATATCCAATTCTGCTCCAAATGATACTGAGGAGTTCGATGTTCAGCAAGTCTTACAGAGGATTCCATCCGCAGAAGGCCAGCACTGCTTGCTTTTCCTCTAGCCCACAACATTTCCAGAAGTGTTGCAACCTAAGACTGACATTAATTATTAAAGGAAGACTTACAGTAAATTCACTCTAATTCAGGCAGACTGACCCAACCAGACCCACTGGCCAGCAGCTGTTGCTGTAACAAACTCGAAGTGGACACTGAGATACTCCCCCAGACAGTGCAAAGGCAGCAGTGTTGATCCAGTGTTAGCCTGATCCTCCCATTTAATTTCCAAGAAACGCTATTCCCATCTATAAAGAAAAAGAGAGACTGCTGCACGGTTTCCTAAGCAAAAAAAAACTAGATAAGTTATGTCCTCAGCTCGGGGAAAAGTTCCACTACAAGCTCTAAAGAGATGAGTTAATGAAATAGATCATTTTGCTCGAAGAACAAGGCATGTAGCTGGCACTCACTTCTGAGACACAAAGGGTTAAAACAGTTACCCATTTCCTCAACTGGACGACTACTACTATTGTAAAGTCCTTATTCAGCTGAATTCCATCAGGCCATGCTTGCTTAACACAATCTGACATGTACCTCTTCAAAATCTTGGATTTTTTTCCCTTTTCTCTGCCTCTCAGCAGTAGACACCAGAAATAAATACACCCAAAAAGCCAAATGGTAATCCAAACAAAGTAATATTTAATTATCAAGTTGGGGAGACTGATGACCAGACAGAATAATTTCTTTTTATAAAAAACAAAACAAAACACACTTGCCAGGTCCTTTGCAGACAACACAATACTGGGTTTTGTTTCAAGTTCATAACTTGGCTCTTAAAGTAGTTGATAATGAACCAGCAGGCATTATTTTAAATCAACCAGTTTTATTAAATGAGCCAGAAAGGAAAGAGGCAGGGCTAATTACCAACATTCCTTGATGAATTACCTAGCGGTGTGTGGTAAATCTCCCGGCGTCTTTGTCTTTATCCCCAAATTTATCCCTTACTTATTTCTCAAGAGGTTAAAGGACATGGGGCTAATTAAGGAACCAATCCAATGACAGACAGAATCATTCAAGGTAAGGCTGGTTTTCACTCTTTCAAGCTTTTGCATCTCTGCCTGGTACTTCTTAATCTAATTTTTGAAAAAAAAAATTACTGCTGGGGAGGGGGAGGAAAGCTGCTAATCTTGTCACGGTCAGGCAGGTTGAAATTGCCATGCGGTGCTGGGCAAAATGCTACATATTTGTAATTTAGCCAATAAGAAATTCCTTAAGCCTCTCTTGAATGGCAGGAATGTCTCCAGCTTGTCACTTTGAATTCATTCACTACACAGGTTCAGCATCTTGGAGAATAATGCTGCCAAACCAGCTGAAGAACTGAAATATTTGTGAGTATACCTAATACCCAAAGATTACTTTAAGCAGATCTGAGTTTTCACATTCAAAATTTAACGCCTATCAAAGGTGTCAGCAGAGGCTCCCCAGCCCCCACATTTTCCAGCACTGTGTGTGGCTCTGGGCACTATTTTCTGCTAAATTAAGCCATGGCCTCAGCAAACAGAACTGCAGTGACCAGCACTCACCCTCTTCTTACAGCCCTGGCTCCAGGACTACGGTGGTTATTAAATTCATGTTGCCTGACAAAGGACTTGGGACAAGCTGCTAAAACCTGTTAGCTGGGGGCTGTGGAGCCTCATCAACGCTCTTAATACCCACAACTATGGGCACCTACAAATCTTAATCTGCAGAAGATTAACTCATCTTCTGCAGGTCCAAAACAGCCACTGACACGTGGTGAACCACCATTTTCCCAAGGTCTGGTAACTCAGCCAGCAGATAATATGTCTAGACCATAAAAAAAAAGAGTGCTTTGAAGCTGTAACAGACTGAACTTAGCAAGCTCTTCTTAATTTTGTGGATGTTACCCTGCCAGCGGGAAGACAGCAA
This sequence comes from Melanocharis versteri, assembly GCA_013397845.1. Classification (NCBI taxonomy): domain Eukaryota; kingdom Metazoa; phylum Chordata; class Aves; order Passeriformes; family Melanocharitidae; genus Melanocharis; species Melanocharis versteri. The sequence goes on from VZTG01001429.1 coordinate 403,306, forward strand.
ATCCTCAAGACCACCAACTAGGATATAAACCACCAAGAATTCCCAAAGAGCAATCAGAGCTTGGACCTCCAGATATCGGTATCATTTTGTCTGAGTATATCCTGATTTCCTCTGGGCCAAAAATGTTATTTCGAACTTCCAGGTAACTATGGTGAGCTTGCAAGGGCAAGAGCTCTGTGACGAGGAGCAGTTTCTCAGCTGTTTTCCCACTCTGCTCCCAACATCATTTTCCCAGGAAATCCTCCCACCAGCACAATCCAGCAGCAGCACAGTTTGTCTCACAGCTTTGGGAGCTGCATTTCTGTGTCACAGTGACCACAGCTGAAGAAACAAGATGGAAAGATCAAACATCTTCATCAGCAACAACCATTTCTCTCAAGAGCCAAGCAACACACGTGTTTGCATGCATAGGAAAAGGGCATTTGGGACGAAGGGTGAGAGCAGCGTTTTGCACTAGCAGTCAACCATCAGATACTTGTACACAGAAGTATGTTGCCCCCTCGAATTCCATGCATTTTTAATGTCTAATACCTTGGGTGTTAAGCAGGAGTTTACATTTTACCTCTATTACTGACTGCAGACCTCAAGCACCAGCGTTTGTTTTAAAACAGCTTTCAACTCACTGAGCAAGCAAAAGATGTAAGGCCTGAGAGATACTTTTACTTACATGAAGGCTGAAGAGACAAGGCAGACTTCAGTGTTTCTGTAGTTAAATGCAAGTTCTTCTTCATGAAGAATTTGCTGATGGCTTAAGGTATGTCACCAAATGTAAGCAACCTTAGTTTAAATGTTTTATCTGCAGCTCACCAAGACTCAGACTGGCAAATCACTTGTCTCAGCTCTTGATTGCAAATACACACCACGCTTACCTAACACACCAGCACACACTACTATCTACCATTGTCAGGCGAGATTAAATTAACTTTTAATCAGATAAGCATGTCCACAAACTCACATCTGCTGGGCAGGCACTACCACACATTTATCTTGCCATCCCATTGTTCCTGTTCTTCAGAACTGTGAGGTAAGTCCTCTACACAATGAAGTTTTATGGTAATTATTACACCAAGAACACTACTGCCAGCTGCTGAGCCTTCCTGCCAGGCAGAGCTTCCACAGGTCACTCTCCAGAATAAGAACACTGGAAAGAGAATAGGAGGAGGTTTTTTTTGATGTATGTCCAAGAGTCATTAACATCAAACGGAAGAAATGGCATTTCAAAAATGAAGAAATACAGGGTTTCTGATGCAATGAGCTTACCGTGGTGGCACATTTGAAGTCTGAATGAGTAACGACACGAGGGTGAAGGAGAGAGGCAAGGCTGGCTGCCTGCACTCCTGTCCACTCAGAAAAAGTGGGAATGGGGAAAGATGAGCACAAACTGCAGCAATGGGATGGCACTGAGTAAAAGACAACCACACCCACTCGGGTATCAACAGTGATCAGCCCACAATACTGCCATGAGGTGGGCAAAGATGTTGGAATAATAAAGCAAGAGAGGCAATCCAGTAAACAGTATCTGGCTCTAGGCTTCGAAAATGTTTCACCTTGCTTAGGACAAGAAATAAAGGCCATGATGAAATTCTGTCACCAAAAGCAATTAGCACCTACCATGAAGACACAAACCCAGGCAGCGTACCGGGGGGAATCCTAAGTGAGGGCTTTAGTGGCAGACAAATTTTTAAATATTTAGCATATTATAAACATTGCGGTATGGAAACAGACTATTAAAAATGCCTTAATGACAAACACTAAAAATGGGTTTGTGGCCTATGCTTCCATACATATGTCTTTATATACATATATATAAAATATACATGTATATATTTCAGGGTGAACTGCCCTATTATACATGCACAAGCAGAGATCCTTGTCCAGAGAGCAGAGACCTCAACATGTAGATCCCCAAAGCACGACCACCTTCTCCAGCTCCCCTGGAGCAAGGAAACTGTTCTCCTATTCTCCAAAAACAAGCTAAAAGGGGGTGAAATGGACCTGCTACGTCATCTGCTGGTGAGGAGACCTGCTTTTACCTTATCACCTGCAAAGCTTTTATGCAGTGCTCAAAGATATTTGTACCACTGCAGGTTCTCACTGCAGCCCTCGAGGCTGTTCCTGGCAGCAGTATCAAGCATCTCTCATCTGTGCCAAAGGAAAGTTAAATTCTTCAAACCTCAGTGGCAGACAAAGAAGGAGGAAGAGGCATGACAAGTCCAGCAGGTTTCTATCGTGCTATGCAGTTGGTGTGACAACACTCAGGAGGAAGGGGATGTGCAGCAACCTCACTCCTGGGAGCATTTGCATCCAGCAGCAGGGACAGGGACCCACAGCACATCCACAGTTTAGGTTCCATCAACCCGTGACCTGGTGCATCACATCAGAAACATGACAGCAAGTGTCACATCCACGCACCACCGAGAAATGCCAACAAGTAACATGGAGGGACAGAGGGAAGAAATGTTCACCCTCGATTTTCCACCTTCCATCTGCTTAGTGAGACATGCAGAGGGCTGGGTGTCAGCTGCCCACCAGTAATGTTTTCAATCCTGCAAGAACTGGTAATATTTTCAGTGGAACTGATTTGCAATTCTGTGGGCCGGTGCTGGCCCTGAGCCTCCTCTGCTGCCTCCTGAGGATGCTCCTGTGCTGCTTCTCCCATGGAGGACACACACCAGCCACAGGTCCTGCAATGCCACACTATCTTTTGGGCAGGCAGGTTCAAAGGACTTAGGGGATTGTGCCATACTTGTTCTATACAGTAAGCTTGATCCAGAAATCAGGCAAAGCAATACAAGTCTCATAGCACAGCTACAATTCAGTTTTTGTTATGTGTCGACACGAGCAGACAGATGAGTCCCTACTCCTCTGGATTTCTGCAGCTCACCTTCAGGATCATTGCCAATTCTGCACGTGAGACAAGTGGACTTATCGAAAAGAAATAAAAGAGAGGAATCCGCAAAGGAAAGCCCTAATCAACATGCTGGTTCTAATTCTATCAGCAGAACTTCTCAAAGACTAACCCAAAAAATGAGCAGAGGATCCTGCAGTCTTTCTTGTGGGAATAAGGCCTGATGGCTGGTCATTCCAGCCTGTAGAGTCATTCCTTGGTTTTTTACTCCTGGATCTTTTAGATGTTTTAGACAAAGGAAAGCCCTTTTCCTTTTTTATGTAGAGGGTGGTGAGCTCCAAACCCAGACTGCTACAGTGCAGCTTTGGTGAAGATGCTAGAGGGACATCACGTAAAACTCTGGTCATACAAGTCAGTGTTTCTGTCTGCTGAACAGTAAAATTCCAGAATCAGCTACCTGGATTGACATAGAAGACTGGAAACTACCCTACAGATGAGGCCAGGGTATCACCAGCCATCACAAAGGCAGGGAGTCGTCCTGCTGCTGCCAGGAACTCTGCAGGTGGGAAATCACTCACTTCACAAGAACCCTGAAAGTTGCTTGGTAGGAAAGGAGCAGGGAGTGGGTGAGGGGGAAGGCATGAACAACATGAAAAGCAGAACCCAGCAACTCTATCACATCAGCAGGAGATGCTCCCTAAATAACTGCTAACACACAGATGCTCAGACTACAGGAGAAACAATAATTCAATGATTTCCAGCAGGAAGACAGGAAGGGATGAAGTCCAAGACAGCTCTGGGTAAGGTGATGAACAGCCCAGCCTCACTAGAGACCAAGAGCATATTCTCTAAAAGCCAAGGATTTCACCTTAAACAAATTCATGCCCACAAGGTATGGGATTAATAGCAGCATTGTTTTGCAAGTGGATGACTGAGGAGCACCAGGTCTAACCTGTCACCAGGCCTCGGTGACTGCCAGCAGGGACCTGAGCATGACCTCCTCAAGCCCTGGGCTAACCCTGCCCACAGAAATGCAGCAAGCAGCTCCCAGAGAGCAGCTCTGGAATTCTGAAACTGAGATCTGACACGGTGCTTCTGCTCCAGCAGATAAAGACTCCCGCCAGACAAGAGAATAACTTCAACCACCAACAAAAAGAACAGCTCCTTAGTATTAATTGGATGTACAAAACTAAAACACACCTGGATGGAAGAAGTATGAGGACATCTTAAGATGAACTCTTTGCAAAGATGTTAATCCTTTTAAATAAAAACAAATAAAATAAATAAAAACATAAGCTTACTTTGTACCTCAGGAATGGGTCCTGATTTTTTAGGGCTACTCCAACAAATAACTTTTTATGTTATATTCCTATTTCCAAGGCAGAGAAAGAAGTTGAATTACAGCAGAAGCAAAGAATTCGTGGTGTAGTGATCTCTCTGTAGTGTTGGAGATGGATGAGAAGATGCTTAAAGACAAACCAGCCCATGAAGACAACCCCAGCTCTGCAGAAGGATAACCACAAGCTGCAACAAATCTTCCTTCTGCTATTAGAGTTGAAGAGATACTGTTCCATCAAACCTACTCCCAGTCCATCTCTTAATTAGGCAGCGCAAAGCAATGAAAAATCTGAATTCCAGCAGGCCATCTCCTACCTTGCCAAGCTACATTACTTGGCAGAGAAGTGATGCAACGAGAAATCATTACTCAAGAAAATGAAATCCCATTTATTCACATGGCCTTGAGCATACTATGTTACGCAATTTGGAGATGCCTATGCAATGTGACATAGATTAGTACATATTTCTCTTTCTGTATTGTTTCTAAATGGACATCTTGAAAACAAATACAAAATCCAAGCTCATTAACACCTCTGGCTTCTTTTTAAACCAGTCATTCCGAATTACCATCCTCAGATATGCAAGTATTATTCTCCTTCTCACACTGTGAGATATGGGTGAAAGGGCAAGTCACACAACATAATTAAAACCACAAAACACTGACAAATTCAACAGGCTTAGAGTGGGATTTTTTTGATGCAAAGTACCAAAACAAACAAACAAAAACAACAACAAAACCAGCTGCTAGACTTGGTCTTGTTTGTGAAGGAACATTGAAAAAGACCACTTTTAAACAAAGTTGCCTTGCAGATTAACATTGCTGAAAGTGTAAAAATCCCCTTTTTGTCTATCTCATTCTTTAAGGTCACTAAATCCAGACCATCTGGATAGTAGAGTTAGCAACTTAGTTCCCTATTTATCTATTAAAACTTCTTTACAGCTCATATGGAAAATTTGTCTACAGCTAAAAAACAACTGAAGTGTAAAAAGCAGCTGCAGGGAAATGATGTCACTGCAGGCAGAGCTGGCTGTCAGCACACTGGCACCAGGAAGATCCTGAGTTATTGTTAATCTCAGCTTTTGAGCCAAATATCCTATTTGGAAAAACAAAAAACCCCAAAACAATCCCCCCCCAAAACCACAAAGAAAATTATAGAGATCTTTCAGCCAAATCCTACTCTCACTGAAGCATCAGTGGTAATTTTCAGGAAGATCATGACTTCAAACACGGCATTTCTTACTAATTTTTTTTGCACAGAACCAGTCCCCTGTTATGAGTAAGGATAAAAGGGTGAATCTTTCACTGCTTTCCTCCACCAAAACACAAGCAGCAAAACTATGCAAAACAGTCTCTCTCCTCTCACAGGCAGAGACCAAGAGGACTTGGTTTTGCTAATTCTGACTGCTACTTATGTAAATGTAGGTGATGAGAAGACAGACATCATTTTGGTCCAGCAGGTTGCTCATATTTCCACAACTATCACCTTCAAAATGCAATTCCATCGTCAAAAGGTACCTGGTGCCAGTAACCACTTTTATTTTACAAGCTGCTTAATTATCTTAATTTTTTATTCTGCAGGGTCATGCACTCTTATTTGGGCTAAAGATAAGGGGAGGAGAGGGGTCCTACCTCTTTCCAGGAGATCCTTCTCCATCAGAGGGAAATAGGGGACAAATGCCACTTTTGGAATCCTAAGGGACAAGGGTTCAGGTTCAAGTCCTTGGGGTGAAGCTTCCTAGCAATGCTCCAGCAGGTTACAGCTTTGCACACAGATCCTGTGACAAACCAGGTCCCAGGAACCCCACTGGCAATAACTGAGCATCACCTTTTGGCTGCAGAGATTTCTGAAGTTTGTCCCTCAGAAATCAAGGGCTGCCTTCCCTCCTCTCCCATAGAAAGAGGCATTTGCAATATAAACAATAATGACAACTGTCAATGCTTTTGTTATACTCCTTCCTTATCGTAAAATATCATCAAAAAGTAAACACTTTCCTACAAGTTTTCACAGTATTTAAAAAATACCCTAAAATTCATGTTGTAACAGATTAGGGTGAAGAGATGCAAAAAATTTAATATATGCTTATTTAGCTAGGTGCATTACAAAAAAAAAACCAAAACTATTTCATAGCATCTACACATCTGCTGGATCTGAACTGTAACTACAGTCATAACCTGGAAACAAGCTGAAGAAATTGTTATACACAAACATTGTGAGTAATACACAAACGTTAGACAAAACAATTCTTTCCAGACAATATCAGACTCCTTACTACGGATATATGCTCACCTGCTCAAAGAATATTATATTTAACTTTTAATGGAAAGGTGTGTGTATGGAGAGAGAAAATTCAAAATTCAACTGCTGCCTTTTTGCTCCTAGATCACATACTGGACTATGACTCTACTATCCCAAATCAGTGTTAGTTGTCACGCTGACAACACAACACCATAATGCCGATTCAATAAATAAAATTACCCTATATTTTCCCCATTAACCTGTCACACAGACCACCTCGAAATCCTGAGCCGGCAAGTCTATTTTAAAACTGAATTTTTGACTGCGTACCATTGGTATACAACAGCAACTACCAAAACATGAGCGGTTTGTCACCAAGCTCAACTAATGTATGTGGTAAGAATATGCTCACTGACTAAACAACAAACTATAATAAAAAGATCCAGCAATAATGCAGAGCAAACGCTTCAAAACTGGTGAAGATCATATTTTCATGAAATATGTCAGCAAACTTCTCCAAAACATTTGACATTGTTTTACTCACACATTTCACGTCGCTTCAGCCTACTTGAATTTAAGCAGTGCGTGAAATTATCTCTTTTCTTGTAGCTGTTCACATTTTCCCCAAGTAATTAGCAAGCTACATCCCCTTTGACAGAGGGACACTAACAAGCTCCTACAGTTTCCAGTGGGACAAGGAATCCAAAGCTACTAATAGCAAACAAGTCATTTAAACAAAAAAAGGATTACTAAGACTCGTTGCAAGTAGCTGGAAACTCACCCATATTTCAGATTAAGGCTTTCTGAGGAGCTCTTTTGTAAAGAGTTTTGACTCCATCTTACAAAACTATTTCAGTGTTTTGCTTTAAAAACCAAAACATTGATTTGTTATCTACTAATAATTTCCTGATATTGAAAGTAATTAAGTACAAGAAAGATGGAGAAGTGTTTTCCAAAGGGAAAATGAAGGAAATCTAAGTTTTGTTACAAAACCTCCCTCCGGAGATCTCAAAGTTGAAAGAAAACAAAAGTCACACGAACTTTTTAAAAAAGTTTTTCCATTCTTCGCTACCAGGCCAATGAAACAAGCTGCAAACCAAGCCGGAGCACAGCTTATTTGCAAAACTTGCCTAGAAAATGCCTAGAACCACGTCCCTGTTAAATAAAGCGGGTTTTGAGGAGCTCCTCCCGAGCGGAAAGGTGCGTACCTTGAGGACCTCCATGGGCACCTGGGTGGCGGGGGGCAGGCTGGTGGGGACGCTCACGTTGATGGCAGGTGTCTGGCTCACGGGCACTCGCTGCTGCATGAACTGGGCTGCCTGCTGCTTCTGCTGCTGCTCCCGACGCTCCTGCTCCTGCATCTGCTCACGCATGAGCTGCTGTCGGAGCAGGATTCGTGAGGTCATGCTGGAGGAGCTTAAGGGAGGCTTGGAAGCGCCAGGATGCTCGGAATTGCTGTGGGAAGACCAGAGAAAGACAGCTCAGCTTCCACGAAGCGGGACGGCGGCTGCGGCGGCCGGGGCTGGTGGAGTTTCAGGGGAACGTGGGGCGCGACGGGTGAGGATCCGCGGCACCGCGAGCGGGGAATTCGGAGCCAACCTACTTCAGGTACTTAGCGGCCACATTAGGCTGCCTTAACTTGACTGCAGCCAAACCATTCCCCAACGCCAACATCCAGCTGTAAAGAGCCATTTGCTCTTTCAAATTTTACAGCGACCGCCCACGAGAAAAACAAATGCTTTTATAGATAGTAGTAGGCACATATATTCCCTTTTTTCCTTAAAGAAAAAAAAATAATAAAGAGCTGTAGCAAGTCTAATGACTGGTATGGATAATACTCCAGTCCAATGATCTAGCTCAAAGTAAAGTAAATGTACCTCTCCCACGAAAACACAACATAACATAGTTCACTTATTTCCTGCAAAATACTACCTTGGGGTTGGACTTGCTGGCAGTGACTTTTCAGAGTTAGAAAACAGACCTCGACACAAAACCCAACTCCCAACCCAGGCCTACCAGCATCTTCCGAGCACTGTCAGATACAAAACCAGGCAAAATAAACAACAATAACAGCTTTATTCCAGTCACACTCTACAAAGAGCAACAGGCTGGCCCAAGCCAGCACACAGCACAGCTCCATCACCCTAAGGGATACTTCTAAGCCACTAGCAAGCAGAGCATGGGACACACCATGGAACATAGCCATGGACTGCAGGGACACTTTCTGGAGCAACTCATCATTTTCTTAGCCCACAGAACCAAAATCCATGGGCCACGCCTTGGGCAGCCAGCAGTAACCCTCCTGCTCTAGGAGGAGGCTGCTCTTGAAACCCCCACCTCTGGCTCCAGCGCTGATACCTGTGGGATGCTGGCAGGACACACACGTCTGGGAGCCAGCATCCCTTCCAGGTCTTGCTCGGAAGCTGTGGGCACCGAGTGCTGCTTCTGCTGAGACAACCGGAGCCAGCACTGCTGGAAGTTTTCCGGCTTTGTTTAGGACTGATGTTGAACACGGTTCAGGGCAGAAACAAAAAAATAAAGGAGAACCCACACTTACTGCCCCAAGAGATCAAACTCTGCTCTTCCAGAGCACACATTTTGGGGGCAGGGAGGCAGGGGACCATCTTGCTATTTAAGACCTGTCATGTTGAAGCATTCACAGAGACACTGATCCTTTTGATAAAACAAGAGAAAACCTTTGTGGTGAAACTAATGCAGCTGTGGAATAATCGTACTAATTAGCTGCTCAAGACAAGTCATTGACTGTGATACTTGTAAAAAACACTCCCTTTTCAATTAAGGGTGAAGCATTCTCACATCTAAATCCAGCAGCTTGTTTTCTGGCTGTACATCTGAACCATTTTCACATTTCCAAACCGAAGAGATGCCTTATTTTCATGACCAGGATAGCAATAGGATCAGTGGTCTCCCAATTGTTTTGATTACACATTCCTACCAGGAATGTTTGAACATGCACCCCCAAAATGTTTACTTATTTATTTATGAACTATATACATGTATTACTGCAGAGTTCAGATTTTCTTTCTGCCCACTAACAACACTGTGCATCCCACCTCGGAGACCACTGTAACACATGAGAAAAAAAAGGCACCCAAATGCTGCTTTCAGGGAAGGATTCATTCTCCTCCTGTTGGAAAAAGGCCAATTTTGTACCATACTTGTCAGCATTCTCATTTGTGTGCTACTGGCAATTTTTACAGATACCTAATGTTGCCAAATTGGTAACCCAGCAGTTCCTCCCACCTTCTTTCATTTTGAACTGTTTCTCTGCCTACCAAAGCTAAGTGTGCTGGAAACCATCTCAGAAGAACCTTCCCATACACAAAAATGTTGGAGAAAGAGAGGGAGCAGGAAGGAGAAATTATTTCCACAGCATTTCTAACAGCTTCTGCCAGGAGCCTCATCTTGCTCATGCATTTATTTTACCTACTTGCACCAAGTGTCCTTCCAGCTTCCTGCAGGTGATTCAGGGCTCTACCGTTGATCAAAAATTGCAAACAAAAGCTTCAAGTATTGTGTCTTTTAATGAGACAACAGTCTCAGAAAATGCTGTCCTGCCAAATTCTTCCCCAAAGGGCAAAGATGCTCCCAGGCTTTATTGCTTCTGCAATTCTGCTCAGTATTTTACATGGCAAAGAGGCAGGCAAGCCCTGAACGCAGACAGTGTGGACAGCCACGTGCTGCCAGACTGCAGCTACTGCCACAGAATCATGGAATTGTTGAGGTTGGAAGAGATCTCCAGGATCATCAGGTCCAACCGTTAACCCAGCACTGCCAAGCCCACCACTAAACCATGTCCCCAAATGCCACATCCACATGTCTTTTAAATACCTCCAGTGACAGTGACTCAACCGTCTCCCTGACAGGCTGTTCCAGTGCTTGACAACTCTTTCAGTGAAGAAATTCTTCCTAATGTTCAATCTAAACTTCCTCTGGCACGACTTGAGGGCATCTCCTCTTATCCTATCTATTATTAACTGGGAAAGGAAGATGGGCACCCAACCATCACACCATCAGTGCAGGTGAGTTCAAATAATGCTTATTCTGGGATAAAAGCTGCTGCACAACACCCACCTGCCTAACCAGATGCTCCTGTCACTGGGAAGGAACATGGACAGATTTCCTGTTATTTATTCCCAGGAGCTGTAAAGCTCCTCCATGTGCACGACCGTCTCCCCACACCAGCATTCCTTCCACCCGCCATGAGTGGCACTGATCAAACATGGAAAACACTTCGAAACCTTGGTATCTCATCCTCCTAAGTCTGTCCCATGCACCACACAGGTCATCCTCCCACCCAGCTTCCCTTCTCCACCACATCTGCTCAGTTCCTCAAGCACAGAACAGAAGGAACAGAAGATGGTTTGGGTTTCATGACTGTGTACCTCCACAGAGCAAACAGGAGGGTTGTCAGAAACTCACCTTCCTGACCAAAGAAGTGATTCAAAACTTGTTATTTCAAAAGCTGCAGCCAGACAGTTTTGAAAATGGTTATTTTTAAAGCTTCTTGACTTTTACGTGCTGGTGCACAGGCAGATCTCCCGTGACCAAGCTCGGTGCCATGTACCACAGAACAACCCAGCAGTGGACACGTGGATCCAAAACTCCCCTACACGAACTGATTCACCCCCAGATTACGTGGAGCCAGGAGCAGAGCCCACACACAGCTAATACACGATGCAATTCAGATACTTCCTGCAAACAGTTTATGGAAACCATCTAATTGCAATAAATGAAACCGACTCATCCTTTTAATTGACACATGATTAAACCAGTTATCCATTAGCACTCTAATAAGCACAGTGTAATACAGACTGGGAGTTATTAGTTATGTGTCATGTGCCGATCCAATTAATCATGAAGTGATAACGCTTTATTAAATAAGTTTAAATTACATATCCTTTGCACAGATGCCTGGGAAATGTTAGCTACTGCATACATGAGTTATTATGCAGGTGGCCATTGCATAATAAAAGGCAACTGATCACATTAAAATCAAGTTTGATTTTGCTGCCATCAACCCACAGAGATCATAACCTTCCCAGATGTTTAGTGATTATTTTATCTGTCTCCTGAGGCAAAAAGACAAACTCGTCTTTTGTTGGACAGTTTTGTTTTCAGATTCTATAAATTGATCAAACAAATGCTCTGGTTCACATGCATTAGTTATGAGTTATCTGACGTACAAGCATTATTTTGCACTACCTATGCATTGATTAAGAAACATCTCTGGAGACTTTGAACTGGAAAAAAATAATTAACTCTACTTTGCTTTTTAACTACTTTAGAAACTTTAACTATATTTGAATATTTTTAAAGAAAAAAATGTCTCCAACGTAATGTTTCTTAGACAAATTAGACAAAGAGCCTTCAAAGCCACTTGTTCTGGGCAGGCTGGACTACCCTGCTCTTAATCGAGAAATGGCACATAAGAGGGAGGCTGCTGCTCTCCTCCCTCCATTCATGCCAGCTGTTTGTTAATGGGTTAGTCCACAGAGAAATCAGCCAAGAAAAGCAGACTTAGCACCTCAAGAAATCCACTGAGCTGCCCCAGAACTCAGAGGGAAGAAATAACACCAGATTTAAATGCTTTTGTTTGTCTTACCCTTTTCCCATTCATAATTATTCACAGAGAAAATACAACTTTAATGCTTTTAATGTTGGCAACCTCTCATCTTGCTTTAAAGACTAAGATTGTTCTATGCTAATAGTGGATACTTAAATACTTGACCTCCAGAAGCCATTTTCAGAGGAGACCACCACACAGCTCCCAACACCCCTCGTAGGAAATCACTAGAGTTTCTCCAAAATAAAAGCTGACTGGTACAAATTCTGTTTTCAATCTCTCTACCAAGCAGTAAAACCTCAAGAAACTTTTTGTTCCCTGTACTGTGTATGTGGCTGAAGCAACAATGCCTGTAGTAGCTTCTGACCTGCCAGCCAGCAATGCTGTTTGCCTCAGAAAGGGGTGACAGAAAAGCAAAGAATAGCAAAAGAAAAAAATAAATGCAAGCAGGAGCCAGATTACACACACCACCACCACGCCCCAAAAAAAGTCTAATACAAAATGCAAAAAGTCTGCAAACAACAAAAAAAACCCTGCACAATCCCTTTTCCCCCATCTTCAGCCAAGGTAAGGGATTCCAACTACTACAGCATTTTCCCTGGAGCACTTTGTACTTCATTCCTAACATTTAATAATTGATTGTGGGTTACAGCGACGCTCCACTCACCACGCCAACTGCCTGGCGCTGCTTGAAGTATCAATGCGAAAAAAACAAGCCCAAGATTTGGCACCGCCTACGTCCTGACTTGCCAAGGACAGAGCAGTTACAAAAACGGTGTGGAGACCTTTATCAGCCTTTATAATAAAGCCAGGACTACGTTTCAGGCTCCTACATGAAAGGTTTCTGCACTTGAAGGTTACGTGTTTAAAGAGACAGGCTATCTGCCTCTGCTCCATCACAAAAGTAAAGGTTTTCTGTGCCTGCTGTGCTTTTGTATCCTGACCTGCACTGCTTGCCCTGCACCATGGGCTGCACCCACAGAACAGCCCACAGCCCAGAAGGCACCCACCCATCTGCCTGGATGCACTGAGTGCACCTGGTTGGGTAGGGAAGGAAAAAACCCTGCAACATCCACCACGCACAGCCTACTACACCAAGGAGCTATGGGTTGAATTTCAAATCAAATTAATTCGGTGGACCGACCCGCTTTGAAAAAAACCAAAAACACACACACACAAAACCCCTCCAACAAAAGCCAACCCCACAAACAAAAATATTCAATCCTCAGCTAAGAATTTTTTTAAGTTGTTGTACACCATGTAGTAGTTTTCCATTTTTCTTCCTGTCTTTAAAACACACCTTCACAAGCGGCTGAACATAATGCCTTCTGAACTTAATGAAAACCTCTCTCATGACCCAGGAGCACTCAGTAAATAATTATTAAGCTCTGGAGGTGGCTTTTGCATGAGTGTTGACTTAATAAAATGCCGTAAGTTGATCTGCTTGAATGCCCATTTACTTGGGGACACAGCTTGCAGTATAGCCTGGAAAGCTTGATCTTGACCAGATTAAGGAACAAGGTAAAATTAAGAGGTCCAATCCAGAAGCTGCAAAGGTCACATTTTACAATTCTTTACTACCATTGCTGATAAAAAGGAGATGAAAAATTGCAAACCTAAAGTATCCTCCAACACTTCCATATTATAACACTGATAATGCACTAAGGTTTTTTACACCGAAACTGAACCTGTTAGCCCAAATCTGTGTTTTTGCCACGAAGTTTCAGAAGAAGAGACGTATACATGTATATATATTTAAACACAGAGTGTTACGTGTCTTCCCCTCCTGAAAGTCACCATCAGCATCTGAGCTGGTCAGCCCAGCTGCTGTGGCTCTGCAGAGGACAACGGCCAGTCCCAAGCACAGTATCTTCAATTCCCAGAACACAACCTCCACCACAGCAAATCAACCCCGCAATAATCCGCTCATGGTGCCCCAGCAAAGCATCACTCACAGACAGAGGCTGTCAAAGGAGCAGGGCATGAACATCTGAACAGCTTCCATCTTTCCCCCCAATTTTGTGTCCGAGGGCTTTTGCTGAGCACCCCCGGGGTGAAAGTCAAGCGGCGTCCGGGCCGGCTGTGTCTCCAGGGGAGGCTCCAGATAAGGACCTGGCAACTCCAATCCCCACGGAGCAGCAACGCGGGCAGCGGCTCCCGGCACTGCAGACCTGTGCAATCCAGCACCTACCGAGGAGAAAACAACGGGGCTTGAGGCAGCACGTCCGGGGGGATCATGAAAGGGCTCCAAAACAGCCCAGGAGTTTGGAGTCAGCGTCTTGCGACATCCCATCTCACCTGCATGGGAGCGCCGCACAGCCTCCGGATGGGCACGGATCCGCAGGATCCCGGATCCGCAGGATTTGGGGTAAATTCCCGGCACTGCCGTGGGCTGAGCGGATCCCAGGGGCTGCACCACCCTCACCGCCCCGCAAGGAATGGGAGAAGCCCAAGACACGGATTGGCATTGAAAGCACTTCTCTCATTCATTAATTAAAAGGGGTGTGATCAGGCCATTAACACCATCAGTGGATAAGGGCTGTCTGTAACAGCACCGTCTTCTCACGATCTTTATCACCAAAAAGATGAAGGGAAAGGGTGGGTGCAAGACAAATTTGTTTTCTGGGATGTAACTTCTTCGCAGTCAGGGCTCACCTAGGCAAACCCCCACCTAGGAACCACTGGACGTGCATCTCTCAAGAGCTTGAACTACATCTGTAAAGGTACAGAGGCGATGTGACAGTGCACACACCATTTCCTCAGCTCCACCTCTGCTCAAACAGGCTGAAACCCTCAGGAAAGGAGCACGCGGGTACACAAATACCTCAAGCTCCCAAAACTGTCCCATGAAAGGCTAAAGGAATTTAAAATGTAGCTGACTGCGTTACCCAATGCTGGTTTGAAGTTTGTCCTCAAACTTTCAAAGTTTCCATCACAAACATAGAGAAAATATTACCAAAAAATAAAATAGAGAAAAAAGGCATGAAGCTGATTTGTCTTTCACTTAAAAGTCTGACCTTGTTAAAGGCTTTTTGAACCATTTTTCAGACACCACATCTATGGGCACTTCCCTCTCTGAAGGGCTCTATACAAATTCACAAAACAAAAAGCCAGATTACTAAAACAACCAAGAGGTGATAAAAGAAAAAACGAGGAGATAACACTCCACTAGCAATCTCTGTAGTTTTTGATTTTGTAATGCAGAATTTACCTTTTTTTATCTGAGTAAACAGAGACTATAACACCGTCGCTGAGAGGGAAGATGACGTATGACCACCACACTTTTTGATACTTTACAACTGCATAATGCCCAGGTCTGGCTTCCCAGCACCTTTCCATCATAGCTTGGTTTAGAAATTATCGCTTCCACAGCTGGATAGCAAGTTTCTTCACAGAGGCAGTTTTCAGCAGAAGACAAGGCTCGACCATGTTATGCTCACAGCTTGTATCCATAATTCACATGCCCAGACTCCCTCCCAGCTAAAAAGCCACCGTGCTCCTCAGGGCTTACCAGGACCAGCAATTCCCAGCCTAAACCCTTCCATTCATCCAAGGTTTTCTGCTTATTGACTCCACTGTTACAGCACTATTCAGCGCTTTCCAAAGAGGATGAGGCAGCTGGAAGCCTCATCTCCTGCAGATGACATCCTTGCTCTGGCATGCTGAGCAAACAGGATCTTGAGGAGCAAAAGGGAAAGTGTTTATGGAAGATTTGCTCTAAACGATTAAGAACCCCAAACAGTCATGATGAGAACCACACAGTGAATTCTGTGCTCGGTATGTCGGCATTATCAGCACGTAGGACTTGCTCACAACACTAAATACAATGAGCAAGGGAACAAACAACCCCTAACACATCACTGCAATAATTTGAACATTAAACCAGTCTCGGACAGATATTATGCAAACTCTCACTTCAGTCTCTAGCCACAGCTGTTCATTACAGGACCTGATCAGATCAGCAAATGTCTTTAGCAACTCTTCTTTCTAACACAGCAACTCTCAAGGCTGCAGAAACCAATTCCTCATCGTCCCCATGCTTGAAACAAACTTCAATTTTAGACGCCTTTAAGCATTGCTCATAGCTCTTCTACATTTTGGTCTATTTGTGAAAGAGTTATTGGGGCAAAGAGGATTGTGTGACTGTGCAAGCGGAACTACTTGGGGTGGGGGCAAAATGCCCTTATTCAGCAGCAAGTTACTTTACCAACCATTTGGATATTTATGCTGCAATTACGTTTTGCAATTGCAGGACAGATGTGCCAGACTTGCTGCCTTGAGTTTTCACAGCACAGACAGGAAGGTGGGATAAGCTCCAGCTGTCCATGTAAGGAAGCATTAGTGATGTTTACAAACTTGTTAATTGAGGCCAAGTAAAAAGGAGGAATCGCCCAACTGCAAACAACTAAAGACAGGTGGCCTTCAATTCCCTTGCTTAGGCCACTCAATGCCCCCACAACATCCCTGACATGGGAGAATCCCAAGCCAAGGCTCCTGGAGGAAGCAAACACACTCAGTCTATCAGGCATCATTGCTATGCTGTCAGCAGCATCCTCAGCACAGCCACACCCAGCAAACAGCCCTCCCGTCACCAGGTACCTCTCTCAAATCCCAGGTGCAGGGATTCCACAAGTTGGGTACAGTTTCTGCGTGCTTACAAGCTCAGGGTGTGCACTGTAGGTCAGGATGGCTGAGGTCAGACAGTGCAAATGTTATTTGGAGGGATCTTTTCATCTGCCACCCAACAGCTGTAAATTCTGTTTTAAATTTATCACATTTACAAGAACTGCAGCCTTTCACAGAAATATTTAGCATTGATTTGAAGTCTTCAGCACTGGAGACTTGCATCTCCAAGGACTGTTATGGTAATTCCTCCTCCTCCCTCATCAAAATAATTCTGCATCTTGTTTCAAGCCAGAAACTGCTCATGAACATCAGAGAGGGAATGAGGAAAATAATTACTTAAACATGGGGTCACATGTAAATAAAAGAAGCACCAAATGAAAACCATGGTACAGAATGAAGTCTCATTCAAAATAAAAACACGCAAGCAACATTTATACTTCTTAATTTCACAGAGTCAAAATATATACAGAAAGATCCACCCTAATCTATTTATAGGTCTTTTAACATCTCAAATATGGCCTTGCTAATACACAGCCTTAATTTAATTTTGCAATCACCCTTCTGCTCTGCATGTCTTATGTTGCATCTAAAATGCACAAGCATATATCAAAGAGGAGACATCAGGAAAAATCTCCAGAAATAACTTTATGCAACCAAATACTACCTCAAAAATTAACACAGCTGCTGAGTTTCTAGAAAATGGGATTTTCTCAAGTAATACTGTCCAGCACAGCCCATGTTTTGCACAGTTTAGTGACAACTGAGCCATGCTGTCTGTGTCACTTGCTGCAGGAACACCACTTCTTACTTTTCAAAATACATTACAGCCCTTGGTTTTACTTTTGGAAAAAAAAGGAGCCCACTCAAAACTATTTACAAGCCTTTCTGTTAGACCCTCCTAATCTGTTCTGGACTGCCAGAAGCACAGCACTTGAACGGCTATTTCTGTTCAAAGCTATATTTGTTGTGGAACTACTGCAAACTCCTGAATCATGTAAACAGAGGCAAGAGCCAAAAAATGTTTCACTGGACTTGAAGTTCACATCTGCCTTAGTTACCACGACAAAAAAATAAAGGCAGAGCTTAGCTTATAACCAAAAAATCCTGCAAAGACTATGGTGAATCATGCATTCCTGCAACAGGGTTTTGTTTAATCTGGTTTACTTAGCATTTGTGACCTTGGCAAAGTACCTGCGGGAGCACCCACCATTGTTGTGGAGCAGCATTTCACACCTCCTGTTATTTTAGGCTCCAGCAGGCGACTGTACAGTGCTACATCAGCCAGGCAGGTTCATAAACACGCAGCAAAGTCACCTGGAAATGATGTGCAGCTCCAAACTTGCTGGAGCCCAGCAGCCAACTGCACTGCTGTCCCTAAAAAGCAGTATTGTAGCAGCTCTCGGCCGGGACCTGCAGCTGCACCTTTGGGCAAAACAAATGCTTGGCAAACGTGCTGCTGGAGCAGAGTGACCCTGCCATTTCTTCAGCTTCCTGGCTCAGAAAAGTTAGCGCTACAAACCATGCCCTCACCTCAGCCTACCAGTGTGGAAGAAAACTTCACCTTCTCTGCACTCAGCACCTTCTATTCCTCATGATCCTCCTCCAGCAGGAACAATCCCCAGTATTCTCAACATGCTGGAAATAAAAGGCAGCCCAATATTCTCAACAAGCTGGAAACCATGAAAACCCCCAAATCAACAATGAAAACCCACAGAGATGTTTGATCCCAGCTTCCCACAGATTAGATAGATCTACCACTTCAGGCAGGGACCAATTCTCCCCAGGGGTCTTTGGCACTGAACTGTACCAGAGGTGCTACAGGCAGGAGGACAAGCAGCATGTGTTTGGGTAAGAATGGGACATCACAGGTGGATCAAGGAAAACAAAAAAATATTTCTGTCATAACCCACATACGAAATCCGGATTACACTGTAGTAGCCTTTTTTTTTGGTCATATAACCATTTGCTGAATTCAGAAATTTAGTAGCTGCCTGATACTTAATTGATAATACATATCTAATACACTGAAAATATTTCCCCCTTCCTTTTAGAGAGGCTGATGCAAAGCCACATTCGGGAAACTGCAATTGGCTTTTGAAGTATTCAGGGAGGAAAAAAAATATTTTTTTACAAACTTAAGAACAAACAAGATGATTTTCTATTCTTTCTTGTTTTTAAAAGCAGATAATGCAAGTATAAATAGATAACACATTTTATCATCTATCTTACTGTAATTTTTTTTTGTACAAATCTTAACCTTCATCTTAAACTAAGATATTCTACCTTAAAAGTGTTATACTTCTGTCACTTCCCCTCACACAGCGACAACCTGGCTACAGAATTCCTAACCTTAATAGAAGGATATATATTTAATTTTGCCTTGAATTGACACTACAGACTATTTAAACTTGCATTAAAGTTAGTATTATCCTGCACACGCTTCCAGAGTACCAAAAACGAACATCAGCTGTCAGAATGACAGAGTTACTCAATTAACACTTGCACAGCCAAAGCACTTTGCAATCCTACCAAAAAAAACCTCAAAACAAAAACAGCAAAAAAAGCAACCCCTATGCCTGGGCTAGGGAAAGGCAGCTTCTGTAGGATTTCTCATCTGGCCAGCTCCCAGACATCTCCCTTTCCACACTAGATGGAGCTTTGTCCCCTCTTCCCCAGCCGTCTGGCACTGCCCCGAGCTGGGATAAAAAGGGTAAAGAGGCAAAGGGTGAAACAGCAGCGTCACCCCAAATAAACAGCCTGCAGCGTGGCTTCAGGAACAGCAAGATACCGGGCAGGAGCTGGGCTCTCACCGTGCCCTCCTGGCTCTCGGATTTTAACACAGCCCTGTTCTGCCACTTCCGAAGAATGAAAGATTTCAACAATTCCAAATCCCAATCCACGCTGAGCTCCTACCCTTTAGCATGGCTGCAAGGCACTGCCTGAGCTCACACCACAGTCAAATTTCACTCCTTCTCCTCCCCTTATAAAGGGACAGCATTTAAGCTTATTACCAGATTACACACCTGAATTGCTCACTGGCTTTCCTGTATCCCTCTTCATATCCCCAATTATTTTCTTTCAAAATAAGATGTTCCATCTCTTCTTCTATTAACCTGAAGCATCTGTCCCAAATGCCTCTGGCTCAGGCTCCAGCCTTGGATTCACTGACACTTCAGGGAAGCAACTCATGGATAAAATTCCCCTTGATTTGTATCTGTTGGATTTGGTCTGTATTGTTTCAGGTCACAGCTCAAGAGAAACAGCTCATCCTTCTGGTGAGCTGCCACAACTCCACTAGGATCTTTCAAAGCACAACAGGATATGGTACATCATCAGTATTTCTCTGATGAATTTAAACTCAATGGGACTGAGAGAAGCCCAGGGGAATGAGTCACTCCCGATGTCACAAGTGGCCAGCACTGCAAAGCACAAAAAGCAGCAGCCTCAGGCTGTATCAGACAAGGCAGTGCCAGAGAGGATGGAGAAGCACCGGCGTTCAAAGTGCAAAACCTCTGTGTGTCTTGTGAGCGAGGGCTCCTGCTTGGGCAATGTGCTCAAGAACAAGGAGCTAAAATTGAGGGGCCAAGGGAAAAAAGCCCACGTTATAGTGGGAAGCTAAAGAAAAGTTTGGAGGTTGACAGGAGTGAGTGTTGCTGCCTATAAATACAGCAGAGAAACAAACACCCAGGAGAGAACAACCCTGGCACGTCACCAAGCGATATAAACCAGCCATGAACAAGATTAAATTGGTATCAACACTCTCATTCTGAGAAGTTCAGACCTGAAAGCGTTTCCAGCTGGAGGACTGGCGAAGGAACAACGTGCTCCTTTGCAAATAAAGACTGGTTGCCTAATCAAAGTAGGTCACTGTGGAATAAAGCAGCCAGTAACGAACTGCGGGACACAGAATCGCAGAATCAATTAGGCTGGAAAAGACCTTTAAGATCATCAAGTCCAACCTTTGACCAACCACCACCTTATGAACCAGAGCAGAGCACTGAGTGCCACGTCCAGTCATTTCCTGAACACAGAAGATGCCCTGCAGCCAGAAGCTCCAAAAGGACAGATGCAGAGCAAAGCAACCTCTTTGGCAGAGCAGATGGATCTGAAGTAGCGCTGGAATTCTGCACGTAACAGGAGCTCTTGCCTTCACATACACCATGCTGAATTAAAGCAGAAAATAATACCTCAAAAATGCAACCCCTCCTTTCTAAATTAAAGATTAGAGGCTCCCCCAAAACAAACATAAACTCAAGAAATATCTACTACAAAAAGAGACATCCCAAAGTAGACAGAAGGCATGTAGAACAGGTTTCATCCAGAGCAGATTTAAGAGGGATACCTTTTGAAGACAAGACAGCCGCTGGAGAGTCCAGCAGCCACACATCACTCTGCCAAAATACCACCCCCCATAATGACTTCCAACACAAGGCTTTAGAGCAGAGCCCCCCGGGGACACACAGCACAGGCAGGAGCTGAACCCATGTCTCTAAATCCCAGAATGCTCCATCCCCTGTAGCCAACAGCCACGTCCTGTTATCCCACCCAGCACCGACAAGCAACACAAGACACAACTGAGGGTGAACCTGCCAGGCTCTTACAACACCTGCTCACGTGCTTAGCAGAGAAAAACCTTTCAGTTTGTTACAGCAGCACGAAAACCCAAACCCTTGACACCTGGTAACTGTTCAACATCCTGAACATGCCATTCAAAATTTCCACTGAAGTTCAAGAGTGGAGCATAATGAAAACACCTTCAGTGACCATGTTACTTACAGCCTGGGAACAAAGAACCCCAGCCTCCGGTGCGCTTTTAATACAGGCTAATTTATTCTGAAAAAAGTAATAATTAAGTACACAAAACCAAAGTATGGAACCTGAAAAACACCTTCCTGTCTCACAGAGCAAGTGCTTTCTAAGGACACTTACACTAGCTCCTGCTGCTAAAATTGTTTATTAAAGTAACTGGGGAAAAGCAAAGATGATCTTGTAAATACACAGCAACGTTAAGCTGAAAAAGCTCCACTGCAAAAACACCAAAGCAGATCAAATCCGTTAATATATTCTTGTGATTAAGTCCATATACAAGCTATTTGAAACTGAAGACTTTAATATTCAAGTGATTATGTATGTTTTTAAATATCTTACAAGTGTTTAGTACTCCTAAAAAGTCAGCACATTAAATCTTTACAGACTGGGATTGAGAAATTCCCTGAAATAAGAGGAAAAAAGCCCTAGGCAAAAAACCATAATAATCAATTTTCTCCACCCATCCCACCACATGCCTCTGCAGAACCAGCATCAGGTAAACTGGGGATTGCAGAGTCAGCCAGAATAATGCAGTTCCCAGGCCAAAGGGGTTTGGCTTTCAGACAGGTCCAAGACCTTGGTACTGTGGTGGCCCAGGACAGAAAATGCAGATGAAGCATTAGCAAGTGCCAGGATGAGGTGCTGACACCAAAACCAGCCTGACAGTTACTTCTGCAGGTAAATTGTACCACTCCTTATTTAGGAAAACTTCAATATACTGCCATTAAAAATAAAAAGGCAATAAAAGGCTACTGTGATTCCAGTGAACATAAAAGGTGATTGTTTGAGCCCTTTCCACGTCCACATGCAAATAACAGCTGGAGTTGGCAGGGATGGGCTGATCACCTCTGCCTGGTGAAAAAACAGGTTTTAAACACAAAAAACCCCTGATTTATCATTTTCTCATTGCATTATTCAACAGCAGCATCATTTTATCAACCTCCCAAATACTACCCTCCAAGAAGCAATACACAAGGGGTTTTCTATAAAGTTTTCCATAATCAATAGAGCACCAAAAAAAAATTGTATTGGCAGAAAACTGCTAGGTTTTCTACAGCGAAGTCCGTCTTTATAATTTTTCATTTGAGATTAAATGCAATAAAGTTCCTTAGGACTGAAAAACCAAATACGCAAATCTAAGGTGGATCCCAACCTGCAGGCATTTTTGTATCAGTTAACATTTCACATGGAAAAAAAAGTAAACAGTGAAGTTCAAGCCAGAACAAAGTTCTTTCCTCATTTCAATTAAAAACATAAATATAACTATTTATCTTAAAATAGTTTGAGCAACCTGGTCTAGTGGAAAGTATCCCTGCCCATGACAGGGGGTTTGGAACTGGATGATCTTTAAGGCCCCTTCCAACCCAAACCAATCTATTATTCTATGATTCCTAGTGATGTTGAGAAGCTATAGATGCATGGGAAGAAGACAAGGAAATGAAAAACAAAACAAAGTGCCTACAGAAAACAGATTTAAAACTGTATTTCCGCATGGCAACAAAGAAACGTACTGCTTGGAAACACCCTTCCATTTCTGTTTAACATAATGGTGGTGGGAATTCCTGCCAAAGTAAACTTCAAAAATTTGTTTGCCATGGAGAAAAACCAAGCAAACTGGAGTTCTGTGTGCAGAATCCTGTTTCAAGAGGGTGAAGGTTTCTTTGTTCCCTTTAGTGCCAGGTCACTTCAAACTTTTGTGCCTACATACTTTACTATGCTTGCAAAACCTTCAAAACAATAAAAAGAAAGAAAACTGGAAGATGAAAAATTTTAATAACCCACTCCTAAAAATCAAAAAAGCCTTCCAACACGCCATGTGTAAAAACACCGCCAAGTGTGACATCTTTCTTATTCTATCAGTCTACTTCCAAAAGTTTGGCACCTTTGAAAGCAAAATATTATTTCACACAGTGCAGAGAGAAGGTTTGTTTTTTGAAAAAATGTTTGCATAAAATCCAGGAAAAAAAGACGTATTTACAACGTTCGTGCAAATTACATTATCTGTCCTCTTAGATGGCAATTTCTGACCATTAACAACCATAAATACAGATAAGACCTTTTTTCCAATTATCATGCTAAATTTCACGTTTCTGAAAGTAGCACGATAAAGCAGCTCAATCACTCCTCCCCTGCTTATCTGTTATCTCAGTATCATTTCTGACACTAGAAAAATAATCGCAGCTTTCTAGGCTGTGGCTCAGCTGCCCCAACAGATCCCCTATGCACTTGCAAGAGTTTTTCTTCTGCATCTTTTCTTTCCAGTTAGGTCTTCCGTAATTTTACGGTTTTGAGTTTGTATCTTCGGCACGCAGACATCTGAGCAAACAGCAATTCCTGAAATTCGCTACTTATTCAAGATATTTCTCATGTATTTGTCATAGCAACCTCAGGATGTAAACTCAAATTGCAAATCAGACTTTTAACTGCTGCAGGACTGGGGAGAAGAAGAGGCTGATTTGGATTATTAGACAGCAACCTTCACTAAGCATTTAATTCCAGCATTAAATTCAGGCATGTGTTCAGCACATCGCAACCAAACTTAGGTGGGACGTGGTCCCAAACCCAAGGAAATCAGTAGGAGTATTTCATTCTGATTTCCAATAGAACCTTTGGGCACACTCACAGCATTTTGAGCCAAAAACCTGCCTGTCCTTGCTGCACCTGAGGAAACTGCCCTCGCAGGCAGCACGGATCCCACCACGTACAGAGTCAGCTCTGCAGCCCACGGCATCTGCCACGGAGCAAACCCTGACCCAGCTGGCTGCACATGAAAGCACACACAGAAGGTCTTGTGCACGCTTGTTCAGCTGGTTTGAAAAAGAAAAAGAAATGAGCGAGAAAATATTGGAGTTTTTTTTTGTGGTTCCTAGTCAGGTAATTTCTCCATTTTATTCCTACCTGGGCCAGGAGGAGAGAGGGAAAACTAAAACAAAATGATCATATACCACTGTTCTCCATCTACGACCAGGCAGCTGCAGGAGCTGACGTGCAGGCACAATCTCAGGCTGGCACCAGGAGGGACAACTGCTCTGTGGAGCTCTGCTGCAGCTCAGAGAAGAAAAAGGACCAAGGACTTACCCAGGGGATTCATCCTTTCACGTTTCAATCCAAGGCAAGGCAAGAGTTCCCTGGGACCTGAGCTCCTGATGGCTACAGAACCAAGACTAGACAGAAAGGTCTTAGTAAGCACTGGCTTCCAGAAACTGCACTTCCACTCCTACCATCCACCTCCTAACCCCGCTGCTGCATTTGTGGCTGCCTTTGTTAGAACACTTCTGCAAATGAAAACAGATGAGTAACTATTGCTGCTTTAGCAAACTCCCAAGCCCATGGTCACTAATAATAGCTTTGTTCCTTTTATTACTAAACAAAACCAAAAAAAAAAAAAAAAAAAAAAAAAAAAAACAAAAAACAAAAAACAAAAAAAAAAAAAAA